>CM060953.1:91498234-91703234 GCA_030765055.1 Mantis religiosa
AGGAATTGCAATGATATGCTGTGTTGTTTTGAACAAATTTGGTGAAAATGAATTTTCGAAAAACTCACTCCTGACTTTAAAATTGTTATCCTTCCTATCAAGATTTTATAATAGCAATTTCAAAGCGGAAACTCGTTTCTATTAAAACTAATTTTCAATTTCTTTCCCACTTCGGTTAAGCAATTAAATGAAATTAGCTTTCGTTTACATATATCTAGCACGAAAACAATTTTATACACTTTTCGTTTCCAGTAAAGTTGTACATAACATTTATTAAGATAGCTTAGTGTTCTGTCGTAAACAAGTGTGCATCGTTTACTAGAGTATTGTTCTCTATTTTCTGTAAGGCGTTCTAAAGACATTAACTTGAAATCCATAAAATTTATCTTTCTTACGACCCAATATTTCTTTCTTAACTTCCAATATTAACTCATGAACATCTGCGGAAAGTGTGTCTTCCTTTTACAAAAGTCTAATTGCTTTAGAAAATATTGGTAAAGTTGTATTGAAAAATATGTAAATTCCCTGGTACTGTTAGGCAATACTCATTTATTTCGTCTTTTGAAATAATACATTTCCAAATTAGGCTGTATGTTTTTTCCTCACCCTTTGTTACGTAATACATCTTTAAAACTACCCGCATCTTAACAAGACGTTTCACAGCTGACTGGAAAGGCAACCAACGGAGAACAACGTGTCCCAATATTGCACTATAATCATGTTGAGCAAACTCGCAAAATGTGTTTCGTTCCTCAGAAATGTTTAATGATGTCTTAATATATTTTAAGACTCAGAACTTCTACACCATGTTATAGCCGATTGAATCCAAATTTTGCACTAATGTGTAGTATATGAGAACAACTTGTCTTGATTAAGTTCATAAATACACTCATCACTATCAACCTTTTGTAGCCACTCTTTATAAAAATTCGTCCTGTAATCGTTCTTCACGAAACAAACTTAGATGTCGTCTCTTCATTTCACTATTATTACTAACAATTTCTAAGCATGAAAACAAGACTTCAGCCAGGATCCGAGCGTTCCAACGTTATCTGGTAAACCGACAATAAACGAAGGATGTTGCCAGTAGTGACGTTACAGTGATTTGTCAGTGATTATTGTGCGAGCCAAATATTTCACATGTAACAAGGAAAATTGAAAGTCAGAGCTTTATTACAATGAAAATTAACAATCGAACATAATTATTCAAAATAATTAAAGAGTAAGGTCATATTCAAGCCCGTAGATTAACGTCATTGGCCCGTATACCCGGAGAATTCATTTCAAACTCGGTCACTCCAGGCGGCACCTTGATATCTGGCAACCCGAAGTACAACTTATGCACTATTGAAACTCCAGCTATAATAAAACTATCCGCATCAAGTCTCAGACATGAGAACACGGATGGCTCAAAATGCTACACCTTATAGTACGATAGCATAAGCTTTTATCCAAAACTATTTATGACAGTATTCATTGTGTGTTCAAATAAGTTATTAAGCACACAGAACATGAAGTTTATAAGCATTTACAGCAGTCAAAATATCCAGCAGCGTAACTTTAAAGAGTTCATACATTTTAAGTGTTATACTATTAATCATACTTAGTTTAAAAAGCACCCTAATTGCACCTTCCTTAAGGCGAGTATTGCCGGGAGGTGCTTATTATTTGGTGATAGAGAGAAGCGGGGAGTAAAAGAGACAGATAGTGCCCAAGCCATGCCCAGGCCCACGCGCTAGCGCTTTCCGAGCGGGAAAGAAATGGAGACAGTCTGGATAATTCTTTTTTTCTCTCGCCATCGCGAAAGACCGTGATACTTCGACAAGTTTCGAGAAACCATGGTTCGATTATAAATAAGACAGAGGCAGGCTGAGAAGTCAGTCGCAGTTCCCAACAATTGCGCTTTGGAACTTTGGTTCTACAAGAGACGGACCACTGAGAAAACTTCGTGGAGAAAATATCAACACATACAGCCTGCCGCATAGGGACAACATCCCGACAGCCTGCCCATCTACGCCTGCAATCATCTAGAGCGAAAAGCAGACCACAGCCATCCGGTAATTAGGTACCGAGTAAGGCGCACTCTGTCTATACAGGTGCCCGGTACAATTAATGGCAGGCTTCTAAGTACTTGCTACCTACAAGTGAGGGCTCACGTTCATGTGTTGTGGAACACTGCAACTTTTTGATGCAGTGTTGTTAGTACCATCTGAACCTATTCAGCAACCATGTCTGAGATAAATCCTACCCCTTCCACCAACTCAGCCCAACATGGGCCAGCCAACTCCGCCGCAGCGACCATATCAAGTACTTCTACTGGTGTGACTAGTCAGAGAAAACCTCGCCAAAAGCGCCATGGCGGAGATGGCAAGGTGATACTCTTGGACACCAGCCATACAAACCAGGGCGTCTCACGGGAATCTGCTCTCCGTGTAGACCAAATTATGGATTCCGACTCCAAAGATGAGCGTGCCAGTGACCGCACGTCAGTTTCTGCTCGTAGCGGGATAACCCGTGTTCTCCTGTAACTCCTGCTGCTCCTCGACAGACGGGAAAGACTCGCAGTCTCGCTCCTCGGGTCTGTCCAAGGATGGAAAGGGGGATGGTTAGCTCCGTGAGGTTAAATCACGGAAGGCCAAGCGCGCTGCGAGAATTGCTGCAGAGGGCGTGCTCTCTGGCCACTCCAGCCGTCCAATTTCCACCAATTCTGGCAAAGTTCAGAATGGTGGTGATCAACGGAGGCATGTTCCTCCGATAATCATGGATGACTTCTGCGGGGCTATCTGCTTCCTTAAGGAAGCCCTGCTGACCCCGTCGCAGATGTACTCGGTTCGGAGAAACAAAAGCCGCTACATCTTCCATGCAAAAATGGTGGAAGATTACAACCTGATTCTCCAGCACTTCAAAGAGAGAGAGATTACCCACTTCACCTTCGGGATAGATAAACCCCATGCTGTACGCCGGGTTATCCGCGGGTTAGCAGTGAACACTTCCGTTGACGACATTAGGACGGATCTCATCCACCAAGGCATCACCCGAAAAGTGATGAATCAGCAAACCAGAACAGTTCCAGATCGCCAAGGTGATAAGTCCTCACTCCCAATATTCATTGTAGTGGTGGAGCAAGCCAGTGGCCAGATGGTTAAGATATTCACCAACACCTATGGGTTCACAAAGAACCAGCAAAGGACTCTGGCGGACACCCTCAATGATACAGGTGCCTGGGGTTTAAACACTGCAGTCGCTTCTGCCACCGTAACTCACTCAGCGTGGTACCTATACGAAAGATGTCTGTCCTCGTGCCGCCACAGAGGTGCCCAACTGCGCTAACTGCACATTGCGTGTTATGGAGGCTGCCCTCCTAGAACGGCCGTAATAGCCTCTAGAAGGGCGCCAGCAACAGCACCAGCTAGGCAGACTCCTGTCCCCAACAAACCAGTGCAACCAGCTGCTTCTGGTTCAACTCAGCGAGCACGCGGTGTGCTTAACTTTGTGGGGGTTGCGCGCAAGCCTGTGAGTTTGCCTGTGACATCACGGGAAAACACACACAACTCAACCCAAGGCTACACAAATAGCCCCTTCCAACACTTTGTCTCGTTGGGCGCAAAGACGTCGTTCTGCCAAACAACAGGGTTCGGACTCACAGGCGTCGAGGGAGCATGGTACTCCAGCCCAGCTCGTCAGCCGAGTTCGACCGCGCGAATGGTAGACCGACGCCCAGGTGCTCTTCTAGCTCCCCCGCTCGCAAAACAACATCCACTTCCATTGAAGCTTCTCCCCCCAACATGGAGGCCTTGGACTTGCTGAAGTGGTTGCGGCAACTGCTGCAGAGCCACGGCCTTGCGACTCTGTGAACTGGTGGTGAGATTCTTTGATACCACTGACTCAGCTGCCTGAATGGTCATAGCCATTGAGGGGCTTGCATTGCTGTCTACCGTAAGCCAGACAAGCCAGAATGGTGGATCGAACTAGGTCTCCGTCCTCGTTTAGGTTCGCGTTCTGGAACGCAAGTGGCTTGTACTTTGCGAGATCATTTGCTTTGAACCTTATCCTGGTATCGGAAACACTTCTCCCAGCCAAAATTACCTTCCCAATTACCAGCTATCACTGCCTCAGGATCGACCGTGTAGGCTATCGTGGTGGTGGCACGGCATCTTTGTCAGAAGGGGTGTGGTCTCTAAACCTGCCCAGCACCCTCCTCTTCAAACCCTCGAAACCACGGCGGTTCCGAAGTCCTGATATCATCTGCATATCACCCACCCCGGAGAGAGTTCGTAGCTAACGATTATCTCTCTATTCTCGCCGTACATCCCAATGTCCTTACGACTGGGGATCTAAATGCCAAACCTCCGCGTTGGCATGGAGGTCCCCGGAAGTTGCAAGAAGCAGAGAAATCATTCGCATAATAGATGGAGTTCCTCAAATGAGGGTAGAGGGTCCCTGGCAACCCACTCATTTCCCACGAGCTCAAGGCATTCTTCGATCATTGACTTCGTAATAATCCAACATCTCCCATTCCATTTATAACCCAATTCACAAAGCGCTTTACATTCCGACCACAACCCAGTTCTGGCTGAGGTTAACTTGCGTGTTGTCACTCATGACTTTCCAGTTCAAAACCGTGACGTTGATTGGCACTGCGTACGGGTCTATCAAAATGACTCCATGCCTCCCAAACCACATATCACAGACAATCGAACCCTCGAGATTGCGTTCTAATCCTTCACCTCCATCGTGGTGCGAACTGTTTTAAATCTTACCGTTCACACCCCAGCACATCTCTGGACATCCATCTACTCATCCGCCGATCTTGTTCGGGTCGCAGACTCTATCAGCGACACCGCACTCACCATAATCGAGTTCTGCTTGGGCGCTTGCACAGAGAGGTTCGTCTACGCCTACGCAAGCATCGGGAGCGCGCGTGGGAGGAGATGATCTCTCAAGTGAATTTCAGAATGGCGAAGTGTTGACACTCGCAAACGGATCTCGAAACCATCGTAGCCCAACAACCTCCCCTATCCAAGGCACGCACCCCAAGCCAAAACAAGTATGTTTGCCGAATAATTAGAGAGGAGCATGCGGCCAAGAAATGACCCCCAGGACTTAGACTTCACCGGCCGCGTTAAGCGTGAGCTACGTCAATATGTTCGACGTCCTCCTATCTTCAACTTCCTGTTATTAGACCCAGTGAGCTCCAGCGCGCACTCCAGCTTACAAATCCCCAAAAGGTGTTGAGACCTAATGGGTTAACCCCTGTCATGCTCCGCCACCTTCCTTTTACAGCCGTGCTCCTTCTCACACGTGTTTTTAACATGTGTCTCTACCTGTGCTACTTTCCATGACAGTGGAGGGAAGCTCGTGTGATATACATTTTGAAACCCGGAAAGAACCAAGTTCTCCCCGCCAGCTGTTGTTCCATTAAGCTCCTGTTGGTCCTCCCGAAGGTTTCGAGAGACTCTTTCTAGCCCGCTTGTCACCCTTATTGGGAGACATTCAAGCCATCGCTCCCCAACAGTTTGGTTTTTGTGCTGGGCACCCACCATCACAGCAGTTGCTTCGGTTGGTGGAGGCCGCCAGCCTGGGTTTCCAGGCTAGGGTATTTGCCACGATGGTTTCTCTGGGAGTCGAGAAGGCCTCCTCTACCACCTGGTAATCAGGTCTCCTACACAAGCTAATTTCCCGGGGGCTTCCTTCTACACAATTTCCTTATGCACAGGTACTTCGTTCTCCCCTTGGCGGGAAAGTTATCTACAAGAAGACACATCAGAGTCGGAGTCCCAGAAGGTTCTGTTTTAATCCCCACGCCTCTTAGCGTATATGTAGTCGACCTTCCTACGGAGCCGCGCGTCAATATAGTTCAGTATGCTGATGACGTGCTGCTCTATTACACAGATATACGCTCACGCAGAGCCTTTAAACCAATACAGAGACATCTGTGCCTCATCCAAGATTGCTGCAAGCTTTGGCGATTGTCCATCAACCCTGAGAAAAGCAAAGCCATACTTCTCACAAAACGCTGCTTTCCCGCCAACCTATGCTCTTTTACTTATTCTGGCTGAAGGTATTTTACTTTGGGGTAAAGCTGGACAAGGGCCTAACCTTCAGGGGTCACGTCCAGGAGATAGCACATCGGGCATGCGAGGGTTCGGCTTCGGTGTACCCCACGATGCGGTCAGGGATGCCGACTCCCTTGAAGTTGCGTATTTTTCAGGCTTTTATACCTCCCATTATGATCAAAATGGATCAAAACTACTACAGCTTCAACGTGTGCAGAATAGGTGTCTTAGGGCTATCTATTCTGTATACTAGTGCTTTCCAGTGAGATAACTTCACGAAGCTTCATCTCTCCATTATGCGGAAAATGCCATCAGACGCCGGGTCGCAAAATTCTACGCGTGTTTGCCTCACTATCAGAGCGCCCTGGCTTAGGTCTCTTGGGAACTACCAATCTACTGAACGCCGCTTAAAGCTCCACTGGCTTCTCCGCACGGCTTGCGGGCATAACCTGCAACACTAAAGTTGTTATTCCAACTTCAAAATTATACCTACACGAGAATTAGACTGAAAATCTTTCTAAATTAACCTCTTCTTAAACATTTTCACACCAGCGTTGCAAACAGGCGCTGCACTCGAGACGGCAACCGTTGATGAGCTACAGCTACCTGCTTTCTTTCCCCATTCCTAAATCAAACCCCCCACACTACAAAATCCCACAAATCGTCACTACGTAGTTAAGTCCGTCTAGGACAGGTACACGCATGACACACCACGCGCTGACCTTTAACTAGCCGTCAACTACAAGTGAGTGAGTGAGAGAAGTCAGTCAGTACGATGGCACGGGATCCACGGATGGATACCAGAGGCAGCGGTATTATTCTCTTGATAGAAGCTGACCCTCATCTCAGAGTAGAGGGCCCCTGGCAACCCACTCATTACCCACGAGATCGAGGACGCTCTTGCGTCACTTTCACCAAAATAAAACATCTTCCATTTCATCTGTCACTCACGTCATTGAGCGCCTTACATTCCGACCACAACCCAGTATTGGCTCAGGTCAACACCAGGGTTACCAGTCATGATGTCTCGGTTCAATGCCACGACGTAGATTGGGACTGCGTAAGGATATGCCTCAATGACTCCATCCCGCCAAATTAAAACATCACAGTTATCCCCTCCCCAGAGACTGTGGTCCAATCCTTCACCTCCATTGCGGTACGAACTGTTGGTAATCTTACCGTACATACATCTCCACCTCTTCATCCTGACGTCCTTCCGCTTGATATTCTCCTGCTGATCCGCTGCTTCTGGGCGGCGCGCAGCCTCTACCAGTGACACCGTACGCCCCATAATCGAGCTCTTCTTGGGCGCTTGCGCCAAGAGGTTCATGAGCATAGATTGCGAGCGTCGGAAGAAACGATATCTCGAATGAACCTCGAGGATAGAGATGTGTTGAAAGTCATTGAAAGTATTCGGAACCGCGCAGGTCCACCATCCTCCCCTCTCCATGGCACCCAAGCACTGGCGTACGAACCCCAAGCCAAAGCAAATGTGTTTGCAGAATACCTTGAGGGGACCATTAAACCACGATGTGACACTCAGGATCTAGACTTCTCCGACCGTGTTAGGGGGGAGGCGCGTCAATACCTTGGGCGCCAAGGTGGATCGCCTTCCTATCATCAAACCTAGTGCAGTCCAGGGCGAACTTCAGCACACTCCAAGAAGGCGTCGGCGCCTGATGGTTTAAGCCCTATCCTGCTTCGTCATCTACCCTTCAAGGCCGTGCTCTTTCTAACATGGGTCTTCAACATGTGCTTTGCTCTAGGCCACTTTCCGCGTAAGTGAAAAGAAGCCCGAGTGATTTGCATCTTGAAACCTGGGAAGGACCCGGTCCTACCCGCAAACTACCATTCCATAATTCTCCTGTCACTACTTTCGAAAGTTCTCCAGAGAATATTCTTAGCCCACTTGTCACCATTTCTGAGTGATATTTAAGCATTCCGCTCCACCAGTTTGGTTTTCGTCCTGGGCACTCCACATCCCAGCAGTTGCTGCGCGTCGTGAAGGCTGCTGTCCTGGGTTTCCAGGACAAAGCTTTCACTGCAGCAGTATCCCTTGATGTGGAGAAGGCCTCCTCTAAGACCTGGCACGCCGGGCTGGTAAATTAACTCATTATCCTGGGGCTACCTACACAAGCTCAACACTTTCTCCACTCCTTCCTTAAACATAGATCTTTCATTGGGAAAGATCGGCCGAAAATTCATCTATCAGAAGGTCCATCAGAGGTGGAGTCCACGAAGGCTCGGTTCTATTCCCAACGCTCTTCAGCATCTACGTGGCCGACGTTCCCACTGAGCAGCATGTCAACATAGCACAATTTTCTGACGACGTGTTGCTATTCTCTGCAGATAAACACCCACGCAGGGCCTTCAACCCCATACAAAAGCACCTCCACCTTTTACAAGAATGGTGCACGCTTTGGCGACTGTCCATAAATACGTAGAAAAGCCAGGCAGTCCTATTTACTAAGCGCCGCTTTCCCGCCTATCTCCCCACATTTACATAATCTGGGCGAAGGACAAGGTGGGCAAACTCCATCAAGTACTTGGGAGTGACGCTGGGTAAAGGCTAACTTTCCAGGAGCATGTTCGGGGTTTGTCTCATCATGCGTGCGGAACCCCGGCTTCGTTATATCCGGTTATGCGTTCCGGTATGCCGATTCCCCTAAAGTTGCGCCTTTTTCAGGATTTAGTGATTCGTCTAATGCTCTATGGGTGTGAAGTCTGGGGCATGACTGCAGGCTTCAATCTGCTGCTACTTCAATGAGTGCCTTTGGCTATCTATTCTGTCGTTGGTAGTTTTCCCGAGAGCTACCTTCACGATGCCTCATACCTCCGTTATGTGAGGAATGAAATTAGGCACCGGGCCGCTAAATTTTACTATCCATCAGAGTGCACTAGTTAGGTATCTTGGGGATTATCGTCCCAACGATCGCCATAAGACGCAATATCGGCTACCCCGCATGACTTGCGGGTACTACCGGTAACCTTAAGGTGCATTGACCAACCTCAAAATTAAATCACCCAAGAACTACTCCGGAAATCAAAATTATGTTTTCCCTTTTCCTAAATTTTAATAGCCACCAGTGGTGCACAATGAGTCTTTGTACCTGGATTCTCAACCGTTGAGGAGCTAATACTACCCCCTTTCTTTCCCCCACCTAAATTTCACCTGTCACTCTACAAAACTCTTATTCCTGTTGTTACGTGGTTCTAGGAGAGGTACACGAATATCACACCTACTGCCTGTACCTCACTTCACACACCCCATGAAGAAGAGGATCTCAGCCAGCCAACAACATGATGACGATGAGTCAGTCAGTGAATGTAGCTGCAGACGTGCAGTGTGTGGACATTTGAATTATACGGCAGTTGCGAGTTTGATAGCCGTTAATTGTGTGCGTCCAGCCATTTGAAGTGTGCTGCGGGTGAATTTTGTCGTTTGTTTATGTGTGGTGAAGCAACCTCAGACTACTGTGTGCATGACATGTCAGTTTTAGAGCCTGTGAGGGTTGGCCAAAATGTGTTTCTACTAAAATAGGGCATTTTGGATTTCTACAAAGTTGCATTTTAATTTTACGAACCCACAAAATCGTACCGCGATAGTTTTCAAACTCACTTCTCCTGCTCATCCGCGCACTCAAGTATACCTACATATCCGAAAAGGTAGGCATCCTAGGCAATTCCTTGAGTATTACTCATAATATCACTGTCTAACAGTCTCTAGTAGATGATATTAAAGAAGATGAATCCGCTTCTGCTGTTAATTGCCGATATGGCTCGCTATATGGCTTTGTTGGAACCAACTGTAGCTATGGGATGAATTTATTACCTTTTATAAGTATGAAAATGTTGGTATTCAGTTTTTCGTACATTTCAACACATGACTCTGAAATCACTTTGCACAACGAAAATTGCGCCCACTGTTCCAACTTTGATGCTACTTTTTTATTTCAAATGTGACTCATTAAACAAAGAATGCTATCCACAGGAGCATTACAAGTATAGTGATTCCAAAAGTATTACTGTGAGCATATGTTTCAGGCTTGAAGGAATAGTATAAGGAGTAAACACATTACTCAGCATAGATAATTGCTCTGTTTGAATGCTCATACGCTTATGTACTAGGCTGGTCTTAACAGTTCTCCATCTGATAATGAAAAATGACAATTCATGTAGTTTTATTCAACACAGTCTCCTCTAATTTCAGTAAATTTTGTACAGCGGTGTTCCAATGGCATTGTTCCACTGGAAGTACTGTAAAGTGACCATTTACAGCCGCAATTGCTTATTAATTAGACAAAAACCGCCTACCAGTGAGGAATTTCTTCAGTTGTGGAAGCAAATGGAAGTTCGAGAAAGCTAAATCTGGGGAATAGGGTAGACGTTCCAGTACTTCAAGTGCAAATTTCTCAATTTTCGTATTGTCGAAACACTTTTGTTGGCAGGTGTACTGTCCTGCTGGAAAACAATTTATTTTTATTTTTTAACCCGGATTTTCTTTTACGAATGCTTCCATTCAGTTTGGTTAAAGTTTGTGAGATAGTCAATCAACAAAATTCCTTTGGCATCCCAAAACACTGATACTGTCATCTCTCCCGCCGATGGCACCATCCTCGACTTCTTTGGAGCTGAAGAACTGTCTTCTGTCCACTGCCTCTACTGCTGCTTGGATTTACCAAGATTCATCACTAGAGAACAAGATTGATGAATCCATGTTTCATCTATGGTGACATATCGGTGCAAAAAGTCACTTCTGTTCTGCTGAAAATGCACAGAGCACATTTTAGAAAGTATCGCCCGAATGCATTTGTTATCCACATTGAGCATACGTGGCACACATCTTGCTCAAATCTCTTTCAGGTTGAATTCCTGGTGCAAGATGTGCACCCATTTCATTCATCGTCCGATATGACTTAACGTTGGAGGACGTAAATTAAAAAAAATAGTAAATCGATAAAAATGCTGCCTTCACGCCTGCCATCTTGATTCTTGACAATTCTACAATTGTTACGACTTTAACAGCTGAAATATGGCATGTTAGGTTAACAAAGCATTTAACACGATTTGTTAAGCTGACATTTGTTGGTGACATGCAATTTTTGTTATAACTAATGCTAAATAGGCTAACAACCGTGTTACGTCTTAACATCTGTTGGTGAAATCCGTAATATGTGTCACAAAGAAAGTAGCAATGCGATCTATCAATTACATAACGTTGGAAACCGCAAAACACTTGAAATTATTTATTTTAACAGAACCATTATATCTGTGGTGTATAAGGGCCTTTGTATCATTTGATGTCATAGCTTAGTGACAAAATCCAGATTGTAACAAGCAAAACACTAGGCTTCGCGGAAGAAGCCCTAACGAAAGGTATACTTTTTATCTGCAAATGCTTTACTTTGTTGGACTCTGAACACACTAAGTTAAAATTAAAAGGCTGGGTGTAACAATGGTTTATCCCTGGTTTTAAAGAAGTTGAGATATTGTACTACAAAGCTGGCAGCAACCAGTTACTATAGTTTGAGAACAAGAAATCAAGTTGCTGCCAATGCGCAAAAAATAAGTTCTCTTTGGTACATATCAATTGTAATAGTTAGTTCTAGGTTAATGACAACAGATGGCAGGTTCAACTCAAACTCGACATTCGAGAGGGTTAGACCTCTATTGCACTTAGTCTTTCAATTGTGCTCTTGAGGTTAAGCTATTTGTATTGTACATTACATTGCGAAATATCGAAGAAAACGGAAAACTCTTGGAATAATAATATTAAATAGAAGCAACTCTACATTTTTATATATGTACAAGCAGCGTCCTAAGCATGGCTCTCGTAGTTCATTAGTAAAATGAGACCGAGAGTTCGCGTTTCTAAACCTAGTGGGGAATCAAACATTTTATACAAGGCGTTTAGTTTATTAAGACGCAGTAACAAACAATTTAAAAATGTTTTCTTATGGCTCAGTTATTAGTGTGACTTTGTGGATTCGTGAAATTAAAAGCCCAGGTTACAAACACCAGAAATTGCTTTTTATTTCCGTAGAAGTAAATCTGAGAGTCCAGAATTACGTCACATACGCAATACAACTTGCAAGGTCATCGACAACACACACAGCTGTTAACGCGCAAGCGTCTAATTACCGAATGACTGCTACGGCTTTTTTCGAGTGGAGGAAAAATGCATGTTACGCACTTAACCTGGGATTGGAGTGTGGGACTCTACTGGGGGAATTGAACTACCAGCCCTACCCACTAAAAAACCTCCACCGGTGAGTATTCAGGAGTGGTGCTGTGGCAGTACCGCTGTAAGCACCTGCGGATTCTAGGAAGTGATATATTGACCCGGCCGAGGCCAGGTGCAAAGTGAGGATGGCGGCAGGACGTAAGCATGACCAAGGCCATACTTACGCCCTTGCTTATTAGGAGCGGTCTTGTTTGGAAGTGGATGAGGAATTGTAGGGTCTCTGCGGCGGTTGGTGTCGACCTCTTGTGTTGGGTCAGTCGAACATCGTTTGGAGGCCTGCCACCTCCTCCTTGACGAGTCTTCGGAGCATGAATGTATGTGTGTCGCGTTGTTTAATAGAGAATTGATGCTTCTCCTCTATATCCTCACGCAATTCTGAAAGCTCTGAACTGATATTTGTGTGTGATGTGGCTTGCTGCGCAGATGAAGTCCAGAGCTCTTTGAGAAGTTCCTCCATGTTGGCAAGCTTGGCCATTACGACCAGGAACTTCGAAAGGAGAGTCTGAACAGTCTCCCCTAGGCTCCGAACTTGCTCCCTGAGCAGCTCCTGATTTGTGGTGCAGTTTGGTGTTGCCGGCTGTTGGTGAATTTGTTGAGGCTGTGCACTCAACTGCTGCTGAGTGGTTGGCGGCGCAGGAGGGACAGGCGTTGCCTTCCTGCAGGGATGCAGGGGGCATAGCGCCTGCCCGGTGAAGTGGCTGTGCCCGCCGCAGGAGGCACAGTAGCGGCGACGTCGGCGGAGGTCGTGCTCTCTGCAGACCGAGGTGAGGCTGGAAGCACCGCAGTAGTGGCACTTAGGCTCGGCTGCACAGGACTCGGCTGCACGCCCGTAGGCGCAGCAGCTGCGGCATGGAGCTTGACGGTCCTGTCGGCTGACTTCAGTGCGCAGCACCCGCCCTAATCGGCGGGCGCCGGTTCTCTCTTTATAGATTACTCACTATCCGGAATGTTCTCAAATAATCAAGACGTAGCTAGAACAAAGACGAACTCTCGAGAAATCCGTATCCTTCTTCCCACCGTTTCGTTGAGCTTTTATCTTCGCCCTGGAATGCCCGTCCTTTTGAATGCCTCACCACGCCGCCTTGTCGCAACAATGCATTCGCGACATTATACATGTCATTAGAATAAATGCAAGAACAGGAAAAACACATGGGAGAACTGGTTTTTATAGAAACGTCATCTATGTTTATATAACTTACGTTCACCACTCTGGTGTCGTTACTCAGTGGTAAAATGCACGCTTTGTGAAGGCGGCAGAGAGATCACGGTTCAAGATAAGCACATGATTATGTCCTTTTATTCCAAGTTTTAATACGCGGTAACGAATCAAATTATAGTTTTGCTCCTGCAGTTAAGTCGTTGCTACGTCGTTTCAAAGAGAATTCCAGTTGGTTAAATAATCATTTTAATATACCTAAACGCAAAATTCTATATATGATCCATCTCATCATAACAGTAAACTTACTCATAATGTCACAAAAAACCAAAGAGTTCCCTTCTAGAGTATGTAAACTTAGAGCTGCAATATAAGTCTGTATAATTCAATGGAGCAGAAAGTATAAAACTCAGGGGATACAATACTCCATGTCACAAACCAGTCCCTCGATTTGCTAGAAGTTACAAAAAGGAGACGATATGCACACCGTATATTAAGAAAGGAATTAAATTGTGAAGCTTTCAGAGTTATAGAAAACGTATTTCTGGGTTCTGTTGATTATTTTTCCATAGCTACATCGTAAACACCGAAATTCTCTCTCATACTGTCTGGTCGACTTTCCTCCTATACTTTTACCATGATGATTTTCCTGTTCTTCTATAGCTTCTAATACTATGCAGTAATAACTTAGCCGTAAGATAACATTTGTAAATTTGTTGTTACTGTATCTAACAAACTAACATTTTTGTGATAAAAATGTTGACTCCAGACGGGGATTCGAATCATGAAATATCGGTCCCGTGTATATAGCGTGAGGTTTACTATTGAACTACGAGGACCATGCCTAGGGCACCGCTAATATACAATGTAGAGTTTGGTTCTATTATTATCATTTCACGTGCTTTCAATTTTCTTTGATGTACTGCAATGCAATGCAAAGCAGCCTAACCTCAAGAGCACAATTGTAAATTAGTGCGTTTCTGAGTTTAGAAAAGTAAAGCATTTGGAGATAAAATGTATACCTTATATTAGGGTTCGATCCGTGAGCAATGGATTTTGTCACTATCATAGCAGTTGATTCAGCAGCCCTTATAAACTACATAGATATTGGTTATGTTAAAATCATAATTCAAGAGCTTTCCGTTTCTTGCATAGTTTCCAACTTTATGTAGTTAATAGATTGCATTGCTTCTTCCTTTTCTCACTTATTTAATATTTCGTCATATTGGGTTAATATAGCCTTTGAAATCTTCTAAGTGAATAACAAATCAAAATGCCGACCTTGGCACTATAAATCTATGAAGATGACCGATTTAGTTTTCATTCCCTCTAATAAGGGAACGCCTAAATTATACTGTCCGGTGGAAATGGTACAGTTACTTTCTTGAAAGATAGTACAATATACTGTCCCATTCCCTTCTCTGCTTGAAAGAATTTGGCAGTGCAAAGTATTAGTATATAAAATTGGATGAACACTATATTGAACTGCAGCTTTTTAATGAGCATTAAATTTGTCTGAGAAATGTTTCTTAAAAGATAGTTCATAACATCAACATGTGTTCATCATAGTTTTCTTCCTTTTTTGTGCTTCATTAATACTCATGTTAAACTCCAATGGTTATAGTGGTGGCGGTTCTCCTTTGGAACTTATCGAAAGTGTTAACTCGTATTCATTGGCTTTTAATCATTAGGTCACGCACACATTCGCACTCTCATTCATACCTCCAGCCTCTGGGGAAGATGAGGGATTATCGTGGTCGGAGAAAAATCCCCGCCAGGAATCGAACCCGGGACCCCTAGCACGGCAGGCAGGTGCTCTACCGACTGAGCTACAGGACCAGCTTTTCTTCCTTGAATCTGTCCTCTCTGAAGTGTACATACTCTAGAAAATATGCTATTAGCTGCCTTTCGTTAATTTTGAACCTGGAAGCGAGTTTTCCTAAAACGTTATTGAGAGTTTTTGTGGCCAGCTTTTCGTGTCCAAACTTTGAAGGCTTCAGCAAACTCAGTTTCTTTTCAGTTAGGCAGTCTCGTTTAAATAGACGTTTTCAGTGCCTAGTAAATTATTGGAGGTTCAAGGGCTGATTGACTGTTCTAGCCTTTTTTCGTGGAGGAGGACTCAAAAAGGTAAGTTGTTACTGATTCTTGAGCCTTCATATAGTAAGGTCCTAGAGCTTGTCTCTTTCTTCAAATAAAGGAAATGATATTTGAAATTTTTTGATTGCATAACTCAAATTCATATTGAAATCTTATAAAGCTTCACTTAGTTCTGAAAGTTCTGACTAAGAATCAGTCATCAAGCACAGGTCTAATATCAAATTATTTCTGTGATTTTATTAAAGTCATCAAAAGTGAATGTTTGTTGTTGTCTCCAGTTGGATCATTTGACGGGCTTTTCAAGTGTTGAACTAGTTAAAGTTTTGTGTTTTGAGTACAGTGGTATTTAATAACTTGTGTGCAAATGTTGGCAATAGGGTTATGTAGGTGTTGTCAATCTGGTGGCTAAGCGCCAGTTGTTTAATAATATGGTTCTTGTTCAGTCGTAAATAAAACCAATGCTGTTATTATGGAATAACGTGTTGTTCCTGAGAAACTTTAACAGGTTATGGACGCAGATGCGCTATTGCGAAGTTCAAGGCAATTGAAGGAACACAGTTTGTGCGTTTTTTGTACGTAAATAAAGTGAAGACTTTGAAATTAGTGTACTATGACTTTCTTACCCCATATTCCGTAACGTGTGGATTCAGTTGTGAATTTTGAATATGGATCCAACAGCAGTAATCAGCATTGGTTTACTGGAAGGGCAATCAAACTGGAAGACGTGGAAGTATAAAGCAAGTGTGTGTTTGCGTGGTGTTCCGGGAGTTCTTGATGTCATTGAAGGTAGATTAGTTACACCTGCAGAACCCACGGAAGGTGCTACAGCTCAAGAAAAAGAAGCATACAAGAACACGTTAAATAATTATCTTAAGGCTGATAACAATGCTTTTATTGTGTTGACTACTAATATGACAGAAGAAACATTGCAGAAAATAATGCGTCTTAATACATCTCGTAAAGTATGGGCAGAATTGCATAAGTTATTTGACGGTGTTTCTGAATATAAAGTGTATGATCTTTGTTTACGATTTTTTTGTTTTGTGAAACAGTTAAATGGTGATGTAGCAACTCATATATCAAAGCTGAAAACCCTGTGGAATGCTTTGAAGAAAGAAATGTCCAAAGACGTAGAAAATAATCCAGAATTACCCCATTTATTTTTAATTTGCAATATTTTAGGCACCCTACCAGATGAATATTTTTCATTCAAATCAAGTTGGATGCTTATGTCGAAAACTGATAGGACTGTTGACAACTTGACAACTCAACTTTGTGCATATGAGAAAGGTTTGTCGAGTAGAGGAGGAGGTTCTGCCTCTCAAGAGGCACTTATAAGTAACTCATCTAAACAATTTTCTAAGCAGTCGCAGTGGAAAATGAAAATTGTTTGTCATTACTGCAAGAAGCCAAATCACGTAATCAAGAAATGTCGGAAGTGGATTGCAGATGGTCGACCACAAAAGACTCAGAAAGGTGATGTGTCTGAAGCTGAAATTCCAAATAATTCAACGAATATGGTTCTATTCGCTGAGACATCTGTGGTTATGTCATCTGAGTGTGGTATTGGTAGCTTGTTGGTAGCCAATGGTGCAACAAGTCATATCACCAATACAAACTATTTCTTCAAGGCATTTGAACCATTTTCTACGACACATACAGTTACATCAGCAGATGGTGACACTATTGAGGCTGTTGGCAAGGGCGACATAGAAGTGGAAGCAGCAGTAAATGGAAAGTGGCATAAAATCACTTTGAGTAATGTGTGGTCTGTACCAAAAATTAAAAATAATCTGTTTTCTGTCTTTGCAGCACAAGACAAAAGTACATTTTAATCCAGAGCAGAACGGTGTTATTTTAAATTAGTGATGTCATTAAACTAATTGGCATTCGTGATCATTATGGAGGACTATTTAAGTTAATGGTAAGAAGTGTGAAGCCTTCCTGCTGAAGTAAATGAAATCAGCCGTGAAAACTTACTACAGTTGTATCATGAAGGATTTGGACACCAAATAAGCGACATGTCAAGATGTTAATTTCCAAGAGTTTAGGTGTAAATGTTGGACTGAGCTCTGAACTTTGTGAAGGTTGTGTTTATGGTAAAGCGCATCGGCTTCCATTTGGTACTCGGAAGAGAGCATCTGAACCAGGAGAGCTCATTCATTCGGACGTCTGTAGCCCTTTACAGAAGTCCATGTCTGGTTATCGCTATTTCGTATTATTCAAAGATGATTATAGTAAATTTCGTGCTGTTTACTTTCTCAGGGAAAAATCAGAAGTTCCCTATAAACTACGACAATTCATAACTGAAACGAAGACTGCTGGGCATACAATCAAAAACCTCTTAAGTGATAATGGAGGAGAATTCAACAATGAAAAGACAAGGGAGGTTCTACAGAAGGCGGGCATAATTCAACGTTTTACTATGCCATACACTCCGCAGCAAAATGGGTACAATGAAAGGGAAAATCATACTCTTGATGAAATTGCCAGGGCTATGATGCATGTTAATGAATATATTCCTCAGTCACTTTGGGCAGAAATGATAAATTGTGCAGCATACATTCTTAATCGAACGTGACCTTCTAGTAATGAGGGAACGTCTCCATGCGAAATATTGTATGATAGAAGCTGGCTTGAAGCATCTACGTATAATAGGATCTAAATGTTATGTTCATGTACCTAAACAATTAAGAGTAAAACTGGATCTAAAAGCAGCAAAAGGGATTCTGATTGGCTATGACCATGATGATGGTTATTGAATCTGGAGTGAAGAAAGGAATCATCTAATAAGATCACGTGATTTTATTTTTGAAAAGAAAATTATGCAACATGAAAGTCCAGTATTCCTGTGGACCTTGATTTTTCTTATCAGATGTCTCAAGAGTCGTCAGAAGAAAGTAAGAGCAAAATGGAATCTAATTTTCCAAGAGAAAATGACTTCTACAGTTATGATTTACATGAAGAAACTGAAGAAGTATTAGAACAATCTGACACTGAATTAATTAGGCCACAGCTGCGTGAGCGTTCAATACTAAAACGTCCTAAGAGATTTCAAGACTATGCAATGCAGCTGATGATCTTAGATGAACCTGAATCTTATCGTGAAGCTATGAATTAATGTCAACAAGATGAATGGAAATCAGCCGTGGATCAAGAAATGGCAGCACGTCAAGGGAATGGAACTTGGACTTTGATAGATTTACCTCCTGGAAGAAGAGCAATTCCTTGTAAATGGGTTTACAAGCTGAAGACGAATGCTGATGGATCATTTGTGAGATTCAAAGCTATACTGGTTTTCAAGCGGTTTTCTCAACCGAAAGGAATTGATTATGAACAAACTTTCAGCCTTGTGGCGAAGATGGCGATTATTCGAACGTTCCTCAGTATTGCAGCCAAGGGAAGAATGAACACTGCACAAATAGATGTGACTACTGCTTTTCTTTATGGAGACCTGAATGAAACAATATTTATGACACAGCCTGAAGGTTATAATGATGGTTCTGGAAAAGTATGTCAATTAATGAAAAGCCTATATGGCTGGAATAAGAGAAAGGTTTATCTAAGATTTTCTTTGTACTATATTTTGACGATGGATTAATTGCAGCAAACAATGATAATGAACTTAAGCAGTTTGTTGAAAATCTTGAAAGAGAATTCAGGATTAAATCAAGCCCCGCATCATATTTCTTAGGACTGGAATTTGATAGAAAAGTAGATGGTTCTGTTCAAGTTAGACTCTCTATGTCAAGAAGGCTTTGGAGCGTTTTGATATGAGTGACTGAAGAACTGTTACAGCTCTAATTATCAAGGATGACGATATGGAAGGGGGTTCTGCCAACACTGGATATCCTTACAGGCAAGCAGTTGGATCCTTGATGTACTTTATGTGTGGAACAAGACCATACATAGAATATGCTGTTGGAGTAGCATCTAGAAGTCTTGAAAGTCCGACAGAGCGTTATGTAATAAGAGTAAAAAGAATATTTCGTTATTTGGGAGGCACATACGACTATGGACTTATTTACAAAAGTGGCGAAGACAAAGCCATTTTTGAATGTTTCGGTGATGCTGATCATGGAGGTTATTTAAAAATTGTGCGATCTAAATCAGGTGTTCTTTGTTTGTACAGTGGCGCACCTATCAGTTGGCTGAGTCAGCAACAGATTTCAGCTGCAATATCTACTACAGAAGCTGGAGTTGTAGCAGAAAGTGAAGCAGCAAGAGAAATTGTTTGGATCAAGGGACTTTTAATTGAACTTGGCCCGCTAAAGGAGTCAAAACCCCACCTACTAGTGGACAATGAGGCAGCTGTTCGACTGGCACTCAATCCTGAATTTCAATGATAGACAAAACATATCCATACCAGACACTTCTTTGTTATATTGCTAGTTACAGCTGGTGAAATTGTCATTTCAGGGGTGAATACAGTAGATCAGCTTGCAGATCTGATGACAAAGCCATTAGTTGCTTTCAGATTACAACAGTTGTGCAGTGATATGCAAGTTATTAAATAAGGGGGAGTGTTAAAGTTTCGTGTTTTGAGTACAGTTGTATTTAATAACTTGTATGTAAATAACACAGAAAATGAAGATAGTCACAGTGAAGCAACAAATGTTACAAAAATTAAAAAGAGTCTCCACTTAACTTAAGAAGTTGATAATTCCTTCTTCTTTAGAAAAGATCGATTTCGAAGGCACATCGCCTTCGTCTGCAGTTTACTAAACCAATGGCGATGTGACTTCGAAATCGATCTTTTCTAAAGAAGAAGGAATTATCAACTTCTTAAGTTAAGTGGAGACTCTGTTACAAATATTTTTATTTCTATGTAAATGTTGGCAAGTGTTGGCAATCTGGTGGCTAAGCGCTAGTTGTGTAATAATATGGGTTCTTGTTCAGTCATAAATAAAATCAATGCTGTTATTATGGAATAACGTATTGTTCCTGAGAAACGTTAACAGAACTAACGCTTCGTACGACGCCCACATAGCGAATACAGATCTGAAACCGAATGAAACCCAGCGGATACTCGAAACTCTCCCAATTCTGAAAAGTTGTCTTTATTATGCTTGCACAGCTTCGCATTTCCCTGCTGTTCCTTGAAGAAGCACGTTGAATAACATAGAGAATGTCAATAAAGGATTTAATTATTTCAATTCCTTGATACCGAAATTAAGGGGTGCAATGTATAAAGAACCGTAATGGATTTCAAAGGAGTCTTGTATATTTGTTACGATACGAACAGGTGCAGTTGGTTGAGTCGTGTTACAAAAGACACGGGAAAACAGAATTCTAAGGGATAGCACTTGACTTTGTGGATAGGGAATTCCTCGGACACTTAATAATGGCATGAAAAAATAGTCACAAACGGAATCTTTGTTATAAGGTGCTTCGAGAAAGTGAAAGCTGGACACTCAAGCGCAGCTGTGAGGACAGTTCGGGGCTGGCAAGCCATTAAGACAGTCCGAGGCGTGAAGCCGATTAGGGCAGGCCACTTCCTCTGTCTTGGTCGAGGGCAGACCAGAAGTGATGAGAGAAGATATTTTTATCAGTTTATACGTAACTAATTAAGTATTATCGAGCAATAAACATTCCGCCTTCAGTCTCTCTGAACAGTGATATATTGGTAACCCTTGATCGGCAACTTCAAGTTTTATGTTCTGATAAAAAGAAACGGTCATTTAACCAGTTTGATAGGTCATTCCAGTGTCATTAAAACCATCCTTCTCATGTATATCCACGCATACCCTGGGAGAAACCTCATTGCTTTACTCTGAGCTAACCATTATTGTATCAAACTGTAGTGGAAAGTGGAACTGAGCTAAACACCCATTATTTCCATTTGCATCAAACTGTGTCCCCAACGAGCTAATCCTTGCCCGCCAATATATTAGCTTCATCCTGAAACTGTTTTATTAACATCTAACAACGAAAGCTGAACTCTATGGTTTGTATAGTTTGTGCTGTTTGTGTTGAAACAGTAACAGAAGGTTATTCCTGACAAGATAATGTTGCAACCAATCATAGTGGCAATGTCATAAAAAGTTAAATTTGTCAAGTATTCCACTATAGGGAAGAGCCAAAAACAGCTTTAGCAGTAACACCATCAAGTTCTTCCATTAAAAAAAAAACAGTTAGGAAAGTCACTCATACTAGTTTTAGAAAAAAAAAATCGAACGTAGGTATACAATCAAACTTAAGGAAGTGGATGCATCAATTATTATCAGAACAACTATGTCTGATTCTTAATTATTTCATTTAGAAATATTTTCTTCATTCCCTTACATATTTGCAAAGCATCTTAGCACAAGCTTTGCCTGATTGTAAAATGCGACTCATGTTAACCCCATTTAGCTCTTCCAAATCAGCTTCTGTTCCAAAATTAACATTTTCTTAAACAGGCTTATATGCTGCTCGAAACATTTTTCCAATAACTTCTTTACCGCCAGAATGCTGTCTCAAAACACTTTTCTCAAATTTCTGTCCTTAATTTCGGATAAAGTTTCATCAGCTGTTTTAATACCAGCGCTCTCTGGTCATGATTTTATTTTAATTAAAGAAGTTTGGCTTCTTTTGTTAACCATAACAGTCTATCTCACCATATTCGCACTGTTTTGACATTTTCATACTGTATTTTTTTCTTGACAGCTAAGAGAGGTTCTTTTTAAAGAATATTTGTTAGTTTCACTGAAGCACACTTTTTTTTCTTGCCTCCATCTAAATCCCGTAGAACTAACTTGGGTCAAGATGAAAGAAATAGTAAGTATAACAGTTGACATATAGTTACAGAAACTGCGCCCTTAAAGATATTTTACTTGCGACCGAAGGAAACTAGCAAGACTTTTGTAATCAGGTAGAAAATGATTAGTGGGAGAAAGACGATGTAGTTGAAAACACCATCCACAGTACTGTCATTTCACTAGGATAGGAAAACAGCCAGTATTTTTCCTCCTCCTGTAGTGATAATGAATCTGGCTCCAGAGAAAGAGCGGCCTGGCTATTCAAACTTGTTTGAGGTGCTTCTGTCGTTCTTGCGTAACAGAATTTTTTGTATTTCATGTGTTTATGTATTTTATTTTATTATTATATATCAGTATTTAGAGCGATTATTATTATTATTATTATTATTATTATTATTATTATTATTATTATTATTATTATTATTATTATTATTATTATTATTATTATTATTATTATTATTATTATTATTATTATTATTATTATTATTATTATTATTATTATTATTATTATTATTATTATTATTATTATTATTATTATTATTATTATTATTATTATTATTATTATTATTATTATTATTATTATTATTATTATTATTATTATTATTATTATTATTATTATTATTATTATTATTATTATTATTATTATTATTATTATTATTATTATTATTATTATTATTATTATTATTATTATTATTATTATTATTATTATTATTATTATTATTATTATTATTATTATTATTATTATTATTATTATTATTATTATTATTATTATTATTATTATTATTATTATTATTATTAATATTATTATTATTATTATTATTATTATTATTATTATTATTATTATTATTATTATTATTATTATTATTATTATTATTATTATTATTATTATTATTATTATTATTATTATTATTATTATTATTATTATTATTATTATTATTATTATTATTATTATTATTATTATTATTATTATTATTATTATTATTATTATTATTATTATTATTATTATTATTATTATTATTATTATTATTATTATTATTATTATTATTATTATTATTATTATTATTATTATTATTATTATTATTATTATTATTATTATTATTATTATTATTATTATTATTATTATTATTATTATTATTATTATTATTATTATTATTATTATTATTATTATTATTATTATTATTATTATTATTATTATTATTATTATTATTATTATTATTATTATTATTATTATTATTATTATTATTATTATTATTATTATTATTATTATTATTATTATTATTATTATTATTATTATAATAATATTATTATTATTATTATTATTATTATTATTATTATTATTATTATTATTATTATTATTATTATTATTATTATTTCACGCATCAAACTTTTCTTATAAAAAAGAGCGAATAAACTCAGTGTACACATAGAAACAAATACATAAATAGCATGTTTATATGATAATTACCTGCAAATTGGTTTTGCTGGTACTTGCTACTACCGCCTCAAATGCATCCCCATGTCAATTAAGAATTTTCTGTGACGGTACAGCGTCGCCCTTTAATTTTCTTTTCAGCGGTAACCCTAGCAGCTCGTTTTTAAAATCCCGTTCATAGTCTTCGGGCAGGAAGTGATCGGAACAAATTCTTGCATTATTCACATTAACCGGATCAACCCTTTTACAGCGTAAAACCCACTTGCACTGTAGTTCTCGATCTTTAGGCAAACAATGGAAAATCGCATCCGTAGTTTCATACGAAGCGTTTTTGCATTCAGCAACAGCGCAATGGTTTCTGCTTTTACTCATAATGTTACGACAAAAGACAGCAAATAACTACAATAGCTCATAAGCAACTGCATCTCATTTATTTCATCAGAAGGATTGTGGAATTTGCATGCATCAGCGCCTTGTCTTATTTTACAATGTGCAATCATAATATTGCATTACGCACATTCACGTGTAAGCGCTCTTGCGTTGTATTCTCAGTGACGTCACGCCCCTCAGTCGTCAGTAAAGTGTTTTGCGCGGGAAGACAGGGAATGGCCTGCCCTAAGTCCAACCCACGGTTTAGTCGTTTAGTCCAGCTCACAGGTTCAACTGGTCCAACGTCAGGTATAGCCGCAGAATAACTTGTGATATGTTCTGTGTGAACCACGGCTGTGAACCTTTTGCAAACGCACTGGTGCTTTCCACTTAGCGGCCACGACCGACGGTCACGACGTCAATGAGCAAGTGGTCCTACCCTTGTTTGTAGTGGCTAGATCTCCCAAAAAGGGCGGGTTGGTTTAAACAGTTTTTCCCAGAGCACATGTATACCTAGTGCTGCCATAATATGGTATTTATAACACTTTATTTCAACCATTTTAATGCTTCCCAAATATAGGTTTGTTCAGTGATTTATTTTGACATTTGTTCGTTTTTAATTTCATATATATATATATATATATATATATGTATTGTTAGATCCCCAGTTTTCGTTTTCTAATTCTTTGTCTACTTACGCGCGGTTTTGTTACATCTCCAATTTTCGTTATTTAATTCCTTTTGTATTTTATTTTACTCACGCACCGGTTTATTTCCCGGACTTTTCGCGTTTTAAGTCATCTGACCATAAGGTCCTTGGGCTCAGGAAGGCCCTGTGGGCAGGCCATAAAAGAAGAAGAAGAAGAAGAAGAAGAAGAAGAAGAAGAAGAAGAAGAAGAAGAAGAAGAAGAAGAAGAACAATGACATTGTCAATGTGAGATGTCGGTAATCCTAAAAGTGAACCGTGTCTCCATTAAATATAAAATGTTTCATATTAAGTCTTAAGTAAGAAATCCAAAATTTTGCTTTTATGAAATTAAAATTACGAGAACAGTTTACTCCACACTTTTTAGTTATCCTCGTTTAAAGAAATATTGCATGTGTCACCCGTTTGAACTAATGTATGTACGTGAATAGATATGATTAATTAGTGATGCTTATTTGCTCATTGACCGAATATTCCTGCAGTTTTACAGGTTTAAAATCTAATACTCATTGATTTGATTTTCATTTTATTCAGTGTCAAATGTAATTCTCGTTGCCCAAACAATGGATATTCTTTAGTACTCTAGCCCAAAATGAAGACAGTGATTGTGTTCTGTGGAATGCTCCTGTAATCTTCTTGACTTGCACTTTTGGTTTTCGGACGTCATATCCCTCATTTACTATAGTCACAAGTGATAGTACCGTTCAACTGTTCAAGTCCCACGCGCAAGGTCGCACGCGCGTAGGTCAGTGTTCTAGTAAACTAATATAATAACGACCTTGACATGTGTAGAAAAAGATAAGTTTTAAGGCAGAGGGAAGATTAAAACAGAAAAGTAGGTAGTTGTTAGCTTTCCGTTTTTGTTTGTGAAGTAAAACAGTGAACATCCATGTCAAGAGACTCATAACCTCCTTAAGGGTATGTGCTCTTAGCGTGTTTTTAGTTAGCAAATAAAAGTATGTCTTTTTGACATAGTGTTGTATTACATTTTGTTTTATAGTTAATATCTGAGCACATATTTTAGATTTAGATTTTTTGACTTTAAGTTTCTGTTTAATGAATTCGTTATATAATTTGAGGCATGATCCCTTTAAGTTTCTGAAGGACGGTTTAACAGCATACTAAAAATAGAAAACAATTTGCAGTAAAGTCTCACATTCTTCTCTCCTCAAAAAGTAACTGTTGTGTCCCAAAGCATACAAAGATAAAAACGATAAATAGTTTAAAGATATGATGCAGCAAAATTGACAAATAGTTTTATTTCATTATCTATAAGGATTTTAAGTTGCCAGGATAAATTAGTGAAGGCAATAAGCATACCAAGCATGCATAAGGTGTGCCAAATGTATGGTTTGGGAGAACTACGTTGAAACAAACCATAAAATTGACACAACAGTGAAATTTTGTGTACATGATTTTGGTACACCTGCTAAGCTTTAATTCTTTTAACAGAAAACTATGTCATGGATTTTACTTAAGAAATTTAATGTTAATTGTGTTTCTTGTTATCAGGAGCTCAATCAGCAGTGACAATGAAGTATTGTCCACCAAACGTAACCCTCAGTGAAGTTTGGGTAAACCATGGAACCTCACAGTGTTTCATGGATACTGTTTCATCATCCTTCATTGCAGGATTTTTATTTATATTTGGAACAGCACAGTTATGGATGTACAGGAAATATGGCAATAGAATTTCTCAGTCTACTTTACCTCGTTCTAAACTGTATCATATTCAGATGACAGTAACATTCTTCCTTCCAATTCTTGCAATAGGAAGATTTATTCTTCAGGCAGCTTTATTGAATGGAGGAACTATATATGGTTATATGGTGAGCAACTTTTAATTTTTCTTTAATGTTTTTTTTTTCTCCTCTTGTTAACTGTACCTTCTGCCCAGGACAAGAAGGCAAGCTAGAGGAATGCTTCATGTAATCACTTTTACTGTCCGCACAGTGTTAAGTTTGTCTTCCAAGTATGACAAGAATGCTAGGTTTGTTTAAAATAGGCAAGTGTTCTCACATAAACTCACCAACACATAATACCTATCACTGCATTTGTTGCAATGAGCATTAGATCTGACAACATGGGTGACTCATATGTACTCTCATACGTTCATTTCTTGGTAATCAGATCCACTAACAGAGTGGATAACTTTCCCCTTCATTCGTCTCTTGCCTTCTTATGCTGGTCAGACATTAGTTAGCTTTGAGAGGGCACATAGGAGACTGGATGAACTAGGTGTTGTCAGATTGGCTGAGTTACATGATAAAAGTGAAATTTTAGGTGATATTTTATATCTAATATGTGAAGAGTTCTTACATAAACAGGTTATCGTGTAGAAGAGCTGGCAGGCTCTGTGTTAGGTGGCTAAAGCATCATCAATTTAAGAAATAGGCATGCACTGAAAATACCAACACTGTTTAATCAAAATGGAATGCATGACAAAACAAAACACAATACTAAATAGGATTATTAATAACTGGTACAAAACATTCCTTTTTTTAATCTTTTACTTCTTTTACTAATGTTTGATACTGTTAAATATAAGGCAGTAGTCTATTTAGTTCGTAGTTCCTTGATGTAGAATGGCTGTTTTGCTACTTTGTACCTTAATCATGATGGTGCATTCTTTGCAAGGCAATTGAATGCTTTTCATATGCATAACTTTCACTCTTTCTGTCAAGGTTAGATTGTTTATCAAAAGATGTGGCCCCACGTGCATATGTTAGGATGGCATATATTGATATAGAATAATTGGCAATATATTGATGTGATCGCATAGTTCAAAGATGCATGTTGGCAACCACTGCCTAATATAGACTCTGGCCGCCGTTTTATATGATAACCCACAAACTTATCATGCAGAAACTTAAGTACAAAAGATGACAAGAAGACACATTGGCAGATAGTATATTCATATTGTGCTTACGAGGACATTGTCATACTCAAAATGGCAAAGTAATATTATTTTTTTGAGAAACCTTTTTTCTTTGGAAGAAATAAAATATTTATTCATCCTTTTTGATCACATACATGCACAGGACATGTCAATTTACATATTCGATATCCTCTCTTACACATACACACACGCACTCGCACACACACGCACATATACACACACACACACATGCACGCACATACACACACACATGTTACATAAGCTCTAAATATTCTTTTAATGTATAAAATAATTTCTCATTAAGAACACTTGCACTTGTTTTTTGAATTTATGGATACACTTTTTTTGGTTAATTGTTGATGTTTTATATATAATTTACATCCTCCAAATACTAATCATATTTGACTGGACACAAGCTAAAACACCAATTACCATATCCTGCCTACCCACTTTCATGCTCAAGGGATGATGCAAAATGAAACAATTATTGATTATTCCTAATAAAATGTTTTGTATGAGCACAAGAAAGTTGGTTTTGTTTTATTTTTAAATCAAACAGGAGTATTTCTGAGAAATGTTTGATTGGATTTACTTAGAATGAAAGCATTTGAAGCATATTTTTTTTCATTAAATATTGTCTTGAAAGTCTCAGCTTTAAACATTTGATAAAGAAAATTGTAGAAATATTTGAAAACGAATGTTCTTGAGTTTTTAACAGTACTTTCACATGGTTTCAATAGGAAATTAAAATATTTTTTGCATTTCTTAACATCAGAGCCTGACCATACTCGTGTTTTTAACTTTGATAAAATAATAAAATTCCGAGTATACTCCGTCTTAAAATTTCTGACCTACATACATTTTAAAAGGCTGAATTTGCTCATATTTTGAAGTATGAGCGCTGTTCAACAAAGAATGATCACAACTTTTTTTTCCCTTTTTTTTTTTGACAACGTTCCTTTACCCATCCTCATAATTTTGATGGTCCTTCTCAAATAGTCTCCCCTGAATGCGATGCACTTTTCCCAGCATTTCTGCCAGTCTTCAAAGACATGCTGGAAACAATTTTTTGAGAAATCCTTCAAAATCGCCTCTGCAGCCTTCACCATTGCTTCTGATGATGGATAATGCCTCCCACGAAGGCGTTTCTTCAAGTTAGGGAATAGAAAAAAGTCACATGGGGCTAAATCTGGACTTTAGGGAGGGTGAGGGATGCACTTCACATTGATTTTTGCAAGATATTCAGCAACAACATTGGCAATATGCGACCGCTCATTATTGTGGTGCAGCATCCAGCCTGCTTCATGGAAATGTGGTTTTTTGCGCCTGATATGGACTTGCAATGTTTTCAGGACATCCCTGTAGTATTGTCCTGTTACTGATGTGTGGGCAGGTACAACATGCTGATAAACCATTCCATGAATATCAAAGAATGAGATGACCATAATTTTCCCAGCAGAAGCAACCACTTGTGTGGGCAGGTACAACATGCTGATAAACCATTCCATGAATATCAAAGAATGAGATGACCATAACTTTCCCAGCAGAAGCAACCACTTTTGCTGTTTGGGGGTTGATGATGAAGGAGATTTCCACACTGAGCTTTGCTTTTTGGTCTCTGTATCAAAATTATGTAGCCAAGTTTCATCAGCATTGATTATGTTTGAAAGAAACTGCGGATCTTTCTCTAACATCAACTTACTCTGCATGTTACCTCCATTGCAGCGGTAGGTGGTACTGAACATGTCTGAACGTACCTGGTTCTCCAAGGCGGGAACCAGGAGTACCAACAATGAAACTACTACGGCGTGTTTGCTTCACATTAAGCTAACAGAATATAAGATAAATTATTGCGTAAAAAAATTATGATTATTCTTTATTGAACAGCCCTCGTATATTTCTACCAACAGGTATCTCGAATCAGCCAGGTCATTGATATTTTCCATGCATTTTATTCATACTAAAGGTCTCTGTTATAATCGGTTCTTGCAGCTTATGTGTTGCTTTCTCACACTTTATGAACATGGAAAGTGAAGAAGAGCTAAGTATTGAATTTCGTGGATCTGAGAGTTGTAAAGATAAGCTGTGAATAGACTACAGGAGAAGAAAATGATGAATCAGTTTCATCTGAATGTGTTGCGCTTTCTTGCACTTAAAATGGAGAGTGAAGAAGAGTTAAATGTTGAATTTAGTGGGTCTAAGAGTTGTGAAGATAGCTATGAGTAGACTTAGGGGAAGAAGGTGATGAATCAGTTTCACCTGAAAATAATATTGCAAGTGCCAGAGTGTAGTATGAAACTGATCCTTCTAGATCACTGCCCCCTGCTCCTCCAGGTTTTCTTTTTTCATGTGAACCTGAAATTATTGAGGATGTCATGCAGTATTTTAGATAATTCATTGATGATGGACTCGTTCAAATTTTGGTTACCAAACAACATAAACCAACATCCCGGCATCGAAGGAAAGAACTATTGATGAATTGTACATATTCATTGCTGTAACATTGTTGCAAAATATTATCAGAAAACTCAAAAATATACTGGACAAAAAGAACTACATTAGTTATGGCAATTTTTGAGAGCTTCTAACATTCTAGAGATTTGTAAATTTGGAAAAGAATTCACATTTTCTCAACAGCATCATCCATAAAGAAAAAGCCATTCACAATCAAAATTGAATAAAATGTGATCTGTTGTGAGCTACCTGTTAGCTAAATTTAGAAATATCTGTGCTCCAGAAAGAGATGTGATGATAGATGAATGCTTGATGGACGATAAAGGATGACTGGGATGAATGCAGTATCTGCCACTCAATAGCTGGATTGGCATCAAAACATTCATACTGTGTGTGTGAGTTATTGGATATGTTTATTTCCTAATTTTCTTGAGCAAGGCATTAAATTTGATGAAAAATACAAAGATTTACCAATGTCATCACAATTTGTTATGACACTAGTGAAACCCTTGCTTGACTAGACAACTGTTATAGTTATCCACAGCTTGCTGACCTGCTGACAAAAAGAAAGATATGTGTTGTACTGTGTATCCAACAAAACAAATCCCCCCTTCCTTTTGGACCAGCTAAAGAAGGGAGAGGTTGTCACATTGCAGTGAGGTAAACTAACTGCACTGAAATGGAAAAACGAGATGTCTGCATGTTGTCCACAATCCACATTGAAGAGACAGAGAGATATTTTAAAACCAGTGGCTGTATTTGCTTATAATGCCAGAATAGGAAGTGTGGATAAAGCAGACCAGCACATTGCAAAACATCCATTACCACACAAAAGGGGGGAAAAGTTCTATAAGAAGTTGTTTTTTCATTTCTTGGAATTAGCAGTATGGAATGCTCTTGTGCTGTTGAGAAAACATGGAGGAAAGCACAATGCCCTCAACTTTTACGTGACAGTTGCTGAGCAACTCATTGTCAAACACCAGAAGGAGCAATTTTCACCGAAAGGGTTGGATCATCCATCAGCAAAAGCAACACCAATGTGACTTATTGGATGTCATTTTCCATCTTAGTTTCAACCCACTGAGAAGCAGAATTCAACAAGGATGTGCAGCAGTGGTGTTATGGAAGGCGACATGGAGGGAGTCAAGATACTTACGTAAAGGTTGTGAATGTAGATCTATGCATTGATATTTGCTTCAGGATATTTCACATAGCTATAAACATATAGACAATGGTTCTAACATTATTTATTGGTGCTGTTCATTTCTTAGTGCTTCAGTGTTCAAGATTTGGTTTGTAAATCTAATTTCACAAGGGAATAAAAGGCTAAACATATCACAAGTATACTTGTGATTTTAATCTAAAGAATATTCACATAAGCTTAAGCTTATAACAATTCATTGTTACTTTTTTTTTCAATTTACATTCTCCTCCAACGTTAAGTCATATCAGAGATGAATTAAATGGGTGAAATGATGCTCAAATGAGTCCGGGGTCCATTGAACTTAGAGTTCGTCTATCAGGATAAGGAAAAATCATGGAAAAAACCTTATCCAGTTAACTCATTGTGGTCGAGATTCGAACTTGGGACCTCTTGAACGTGAGGCAGACATGCTATCATGTAAACTACTGAGGCGCTACTGTTATTGTACTCAATGGAATATTTTATTTCAGCAATTAAAAAAAAAAGTGAAAAAAAGACGAGCTTAATATATAGATGCATTTATAAAGTTAATTTTCAGTTTCTTCCTCCTATGATCTTCATTTGCTTTCATAAATATGTGTTCTCCTTATGGTAAAAGTACCCCAACCATATTGTTTGCTAAACAATAAAAAGCAAACCTTGTTTTAACAGAAACATTGTTTTAACAGATTTTAAGTGTGCTGCTTACGGTTTTGATGTTCCTGTTCTCAGCAGTTCTTATAATATATGAAAGAAATTATCTACTACCATCAGTTCCAACTTATGGCCATGGTTTGGTGCTACTGTTCTTCTGGACTTTGGTACTTATATCAGAAAGTTTGGCATTCATCAATGTGAGGAGAGAAGACTGGTGGTTTCATCTATCTACGTAAGTTAATGTTATTTATATTGAGTATAACTCAAAGCTAAGGAATAACTTAAAACATAATAGCAAAGAAGTTATTAAAACTAGTAAATGTAATATGTAAGAATGAGTAGTTTTACCTTTACCAGTATAAAGCACTGTAATTTCGATTGTGTTCTTTTAGTTAAATTTTGGGTAAATTCAGCATTTCTTTTCTTTTCTCTCTCATTCTGTCTTTTTCATTTTTTTTCTCTCTCTGTATGTTAAGTTTAATAGCATGGTATAGGGAAAATAGAGAAATGTTTACTTTAGATTTGACGATATGGACTGACAAACAAAATGGCCTGAGATGGAAGGGAAAAGATCAGTGGTCTTCTATAAATTTATTAAAATACCTATAGAAACAAGTATGGAAGAGTATTTAGAAATAAGTAGCAACATGGGAAAGGAACTATGGTAGCAGAGGGGTATGGAAACTTGAGAGGTCTTAAGGGTAAGTAATTGTAAGGTACCTTTCTGATCTGTAGGGATAATAAAGATGAATGTTTTATGAGAAAGTGGAAGAACAGATGAATGGAGAAAAACATTATTAAGAAAAAAATGGATGAGAAACAAATTATATGATTTATTAAGTAGGTACTAAAGCAAATATATCTTGAACTAGCACAAAAGTGAATCGAGAAGATATTGACACATTGCTTCACTCACACTGTTTATTCACAGGACATGCTTCAAGAGCTTTTGCTCTTATCATCAGCTGGTATTCGATTAGTGCAAATTGTAGTGGTTTCCTCTTTCTCTGTATCGTCGATAGATGGCGTGATGTACTTGTCAAAGATGTCTGGTGGTGGAGTTTCAAAATTCATTACTCTATTACGATTTTTGTTAATGAAGATTTTTTCCCATACGGAAAGGTCTATGGGGTGATTAACGTATTTTATTAGAGAAGTTTCCAAGTTGATGTCATGTCTAGTATTCAAAAAATGAAAAGCCACTGCTGATTTTTCTGTTTCACCATTTTTAATGCTTCTTATATGTTCTTTAGTTCTGATGTTAATATTTCCTTTTGTTTTTCCTATATAAATTTTAGGGCAAGTTTCACATTTGATCTCATAGATTCCTGGTTTTTCTTTGGTAGTGATTGAATTTTTGGAAGGGCCTTTTAGCAAATTTCTGATATTCAATTTCTGATATTTCTGAAACTCCACCACCGGACATCTTTGACAAGTACATCACGCCATCTATCGACGATACAGAGAAAGAGGAAACCACTACAATGTGCACTAATGGAGTACCAGCTGATGATAAGAGCAAAAGCTCTTGAAACATGTCCTGTGAATAAACAGTGTGAGTGAAGCAATGTGTCAATATCTTCTCGATTCACTTTTGTGCTAATTTGTGCTTCACTGTCCCTACGCTTCTTTCAAGTTTATACTTTGAGATATCTTGAACTACCTTTGAGCTGGGCCTTGATCCTTTTGTAATAACACAGCTCTTTAGTGCATTTGCATACTTGGTACATGTTTGTCCCTTTTAATAGTTATTGATTGTATTTTACTTGTCTATCATGCATTAGTTTTTGCTGCATGTCAAATTTTATCTTTCTCTGTTTATTATCTCTTATTTCAGCTTCTTATTAGTTTCTTTCACTGGGCCTGGATTTTCTTAACTTCATTTTCTGATATTTCTCACTTGCACATCTTGATAGAAATGTAATATTAATTCATTGAGCAACATAACTTACAGCATTTAAAATTGATTTTAAGACACAGAAATATAACATGTGTTTAATTTAATCTTATTGTGACATTATTTGCATTTTTATGTACTGTCAAAATATTAAGAGTATTATTCACGTCTACATCTAATACCACTGTTTAGAAATATTAGATAAATAGATATGAGCTATACCTAATTAGGATATGTACCTTTTCTTAGACTTAGATGCTATTAAAAGTTTTTTTCTGCTCCTTTCATTACTCAGTATGCATGTAAAGTATCTCAAAATAAGCATAAGCCTTTTAGTGTTATAGCAGCTTACATGCTATTATGCTAGCAAATCTTACTATGGTACATTAACAAAGCTGAAAAACTAAACTTTCCTGTTCTTACAGGCTTTCCGAGAAGCTAGAAATGGGGTTATTTGTGGCCCGTTATGTATCTTGTGTTCTTATATTTGCTCTTGGACTAAGGGCTCCTGGTATTATGACAACGCAAGATTACTTCAATTTGAGTCATTCATCTTCTGCACAGGAAATCCTCATAGAGGTATGTTATTATCTATAAATAATGAAAAATCTAACATATTAGTTAATTACTGTTGCTCATTGGGTTAATATTCCAGTAAGATGTTTCCTTCAGTGTTAATGTATAAATGATTAATCTCAAATGAACAGTCCAGTCTAAAGAGGACTAGCTGAAAAGAAAGACCTTGAATAAGGATTGCAAAATATATTTTTTTTTTTTTTGTAAAAATTTGAGCACTTGTTTTGCAGATATACGTAGCAATGTCAAATGAGGTGCCAACAGGCCTACTGTTTAAATAGTTTGATGATTGAATCCAAGTGACTGTGCACATACAGAAACATTACTTTAGCAGTTTAAATGGCAGTTTTTGAAGAATGTTATGAATTTGGTTGTAATTCTAGTAATGTAGGAAATTGAATTCTGTTTTCCTAATGATAAGTTGCTTAAGCAGTTTAAAATCTTGGACCGCAAGCAGTTGTTTTAAATAATTTGTTCTCTATGCTTCAAATTTAAGGGCGTCATTTAATGGATGAACCTTGAAAGTTCTTTATTGTTCTCTTCTCTCCCTCCCTCCCACCCTATCCCTCTCCCCAAAACTACAACTTTTAAATTGTTTCTAAAAGTGTTTGAATACTACAGAATCATCAGATTAAGCGTTGACACGCTTATCAACATCTGTTCTTGGACACATGTCACTCATTTGCCGAGATTCAAATTTTGCTGTTGTATCGCGTACTCCTGAGTCATGGTCCAATTTACTACAGAATAAAGAGTTTTTGTCTGTTGCAACTTTATAAAAAAAATGAATCTCCATATTTCTATCTTCTCCATGTTTGTATCTCCATATTTCTCTCCCCATTTATACCACACCTTAGACTGCAATGGACCTATCAGTGGCCATTCTCCTATGGAACATATCATGGTGGTATTATCTCGTACACGTTTGGTTGGTGGTACTTTGGATTTCTTTTTTAATCAGTAGATCACATTTGCACTCTCATTGATACTTCCACACTCTGGGGAAGATAGGGAACCATCTAGGTTCGATTCCACCAGCCAGGAATCAAACCCGGCACCCCTTGCATGGCAGGCAGGTGCTCTACCGACTGAGCTGCGAGGCCAGTCCCATTTTTTTCCTTCTTTTTTTACCTTTGCAGTTGTTGAGTTACTTTGTTATTTACAGCCTTACTGCTAAACATATTTCACATATTATTAATTTTTAGATGAGTCGTATTTATTACACATCTGCTTCACTTTCGTACCTATTTTGAGGACATGTTTCGCAAATCATCATTTGCATCTTCGGCTCTTCGCATAAGAGCCGAAGATGCAAACAATGATTTGCGAAACATGTCCTCAAAATAGGTACGAAAGTGAAGCAGATGTGTAATAAATACGACTCATCTAAAAATTAATAATTTTTCGCTTCACTGTGGTGTTCCAATACAGTTAAATCTCGATATTTCACATATATTTTGCTTAATTTATTAAGAGTGAACAAGCGGTTCTGAACAGTAAAACCAAACAGTGCAAACTTATGAACAGTGAACAAAACAAGAGTTGGTTTCAGTAGTTTGAAGCTCCTCCTCCATCACTGATAACTTAAAATGGTGCATGCTTTTAAACATTGCACAGCTTCAGCTGTCAAAACATAAGTTACTTTTCTTACAGCCTGTCAAAGTAATCAGATCTATTAACAGATTTTATGCTTTTACACAAATATAAATATTTGTAACAAAAAGCTTCACTTATCTTAAGAAAATGGTGTTAATTCTTCTTTCTAATGGAGATCAATTTCAAAAACAGGTTGTTTTTATCATCAGTCCATCAAACTTTGTAGTCAAGGATTTCGGTTACCATGTTATGTTTTTTCAGTATTACCAAAATCTGAAAACGAAACAAACCTAAAAACAGAATCAACTGCTGGTATTTCAAAATTCATTACACGATATTTATTTTTTAAAATAAATATCTTTTCTCAAACCATTAAATCTATCGGACCATTTAATTGTTTTAATAATTTAACTTCAGGATTTATTTCATGGTTAAATGACCAAAAGTGGCCGAATTATCAGTTTGTTTATACTTATATAGAATAAAAAGAAGTATTTCAGAAAGTGGAGTGCCATTATTACTAAAATTAGGCAAGTAAGTCAACCTTGTGTAAGAAATGCGACTCATCTAAAATTTAATAACCTTGTATATACTTTTCTCCACTTACAAGTTTTTTTTTGAAGACTAGTTTCTGGGGACTTCTCCCCTATCGTCAGTTCTGTGGTTGACTGATGATGCATCCGGTGTCTCCATCTGGCTTGGTGTCGTGCTGCCATCTAATGTCATCAACCAGGACATTGGATGGCAGCACGACACCAAGCCAGATGCAGACACCGGATGCATCATCAGTCAACCACAGAACTGACGATAGGGGAGAAGTCCCCAGAAACTAGTCTTCATAAAAAACTTGTAAGTGGAGAAAAGTATATACAAGGTTGACTCACTTGCCTAATTTTAGTTGTTTATACTTACTTACGAAAATGTTCTTTCGTTCTGGTTTCCAAATTACGATTCTTCTTTCCAATATAAACCTGATCACAATCTAAACAATTAAATTGATAAATACCAGATTTTTTATTATTTTATTATCAGTAGATGTTATGCTATTACATGGAATTTAGAAACCCTGGACTATAAGTTTCCGTTTCAAAAAACTTATTTAGGATCCATCTGCAATTCTTGTGTTGTTGCTGATTTCTGGAACAGTATGTATAATTAAAACCTTACCACTTTCTTTAATACGTAACTACTGTAAGTTGAGAAAGTATAGAATTTTACACAGAACTTTTATACCAAGATTTCACCACAAATATATTTGCAAAAGCAATGTTTAGAAAAAGATGTGTATGTGTGTGAGAGATAATTAAAAATAAAAAGCTGATTAAATGGTAAATTTGGCTTAAGTTTACATCTTCTAAGGATGCTACCTGAAGATTTACAAGAAATTGGATCATCTAGAACTATTCTTTGCGTAGAAAAATCTTAGCTTTTTTCTGTTTTCTCAAAAATGTCAGTAACAATGTTGAGTAAAATATATGTTTGAGATAACTGCATAACAAATAAAAAGAAATTAATTTAAGTTATTTTTTTTTTATTTTCTAATATACTCTATTACTGGTTTAAATTTATGCATTTCACGTTGTGTACAGCAAGCAAAAGGAAGCATTGCATTCTGTCAAAGAAAAATTGGATATTGAGATTTCATTGGAAATACATGTTTTGGGACTTTCGGAAACCAAGTAAAGCATTTCTCGAAAGAGCTTTAGAGAGAGGGTGGGGGGTCATAACTAAAAAACAAAAGGTTGGAGAAATACTTGTGATTTAAGTACAGGGTCTCAAAATTTACAAGAAAATTCCCTCTCACATCTCAAACTAGCTGCAAGTAGAAAAACTTTGTGACATTTTACTTTCTGAAACATAGCATTAAGGATTTTGATTGAAACACCAAAGATATTTGAATGAAAAACAAAATGTGTATTTTGAATTTTCTGTGAATAGCCTGTTCCTATTTTGTTCACTCTGAATGATGTTTGTTTATTTGACAGACAAAATCTGCCTACACAAAAAATATAGGTTTGATCAAGACACAATTTATGTCCATTGAATATCTAATTATTTGTATGGGGTAAGCCATTGTTCATTTTTTTTTCATGATTGAAAAGACAATGAGTTTCAAAGCCATCATAATTGTTTCTTTGGGTACTGTATTTTCTTTTGCATGCAACAAAATGTATATAAGAATCAATTGTTGTTTGTCTTTATTTTGTTGTGTTGTGTTGAGTTGAGTGTTTAAGTGTAATGAGCAATGAGCTTTGCAATCAAGCATCTGCCTGATATTTTCATGAATAAATAAAGATATATTTATTTATTCCAATAGGTTGATAAATATATGGCATAAGAATTCATGAGTGGGAAGGTAAACGGTTCAGTCTGGAGTTTATTTGTGCACAAATTATATACTCATTTATTAAAATGCAGTTTTAATCCATACTATTATTTAAAGAATATTATTTAGAATTAAAGCGTCAAAAAGTCATAACTCATAAAATCCCTTTAGGAGCCATTGAAATAGGCTCATAAACCATGATGAAATGATCATACATTTCATATGTATTTGTTTCAGTACTGAGTTTTAGTAAGGTAATTTTTATTGCTTATGCCTTGTTTTAGGAAACCAATACAACAAACCAAGGCTCCACATTTAAAAATGCTTGGAAGAAGATAAAGAAGCTTGCTCCTTTTCTTTGGCCAAAGAAGGATATTTTATTGCAGTTTCGAGTATTGTTTTGCTTTGTGTTGCTTTGTGGTGGTCGAGTCATCAACCTTTATGTACCAATTTACAGCAAATTAATTGGTAAGTTGCATCTTGAAATGGCAGTGTTTGAAATCTCAGGTGTTTTTAGATGAGACAAGTTTTTACCTTTTATTAGCATATCAGGCAGCATATTTTGGAGCTAAATGCAAAAGAACATGCCACTGTCTCAAGTCTTTTCACAATCTTATCAAGTAGTAATCTCATTAAAGCCAACCATTGCAATTCCTTAATACAATAAAGTTCAATTATACAATTTCTAAAGAAAAACTGCTAAAATAAAGTAAAAATGGGAGCAATAAAAATATATTTTCTAACTTATAAAACAAACTATTTTATTATGGTAAAAACTATTTTATGTTATTTAATATATGAAAACAATAAATCAAACCATAGCCCGCTCACATCCCTTAAAGCCTCGGCACTCAGTCAGATTCCTATGCATTTAAGTGACCGAGCAGTGTTTGCCTTTTTTGCCGCATGGAGCTCTCAAAGCTGACCCCTAAATTGGCCTTGCCGACATTTAATTTTGTGGTGACAGTTGAACGAATTTTATGGTCTCAATTAGTACTGAAAGTAAATTTTACATGAAGTGCTGTTGACACCAATCTAAAGTAAGCGAACAAGAAAACTGGGCATAAATAAGAGACAATAAGAAAAATGGGTATAAATAAGAGATAATATAAGTAATCATAAGTATGAGCACAACATGTCATTGTTTATTATTATTAATTTTATTGTTATGCCGTAAATGATGGCAGTTCATTATCTTAGAAGGTAGATTTTCCATGACAGCTTTATAGTACAAAAATTTACAATAGACAGCACTATATTTCAAAGCTCTCCGTTTTTCCAAAGTCCAGCTCTCCGAACCATCTATAGCAATGCTCCAAGTGTAAGAATTACGTATTATATTATTTTTATTATTATTATTTTTATCATCATCATTATCATCATCATCATTATAACAGCAGTAGTAGCAATAATTACAACAAACAGCATAGCAGTAATTATGAGCCCAATACTTTGTATTTCAGATGGTGTATTGTTGCGTACCCTCCTGTAAAACTAAGAAAGGAAAATCAAAAGGGATCAGTTTCCATGAATTTCCAGTAGAAGAAGAACTACGTCAACAATGGCTAAAAGCTATATTGCGCTCTAATTTCGTGTTAAATGATAAATCTAATTCAACAGTTGTGTGCAGTTTGCACTTTACTGAGGAGGACTATAAGCCAGGCTATAAAATTAAACTGCTGAAAACAGGAAGTATTCCAAGCATTTTTCCGAATTATCAGACTATAAATTAGTGAAACAAGCAACACCAAGGCAACAAGCGTTTTTCAAAAATATGCTTACACACAGAAAGCAGAAAACAGAGATGCAGTTCTAGCAGAGAAAGCGTTAACAGTGTTGCTGATATTAATGCGCTGGATCATGTCACAGATGCACAAACTTATAACTGCGCTTCAATTCAGATTGAGGAAGACATAATTTCCAAATTAAAAAGATTGGAAAGGGAGAATAACACCTTGATGTAAATTATGGGGAGCAAATAAAAGGCACAAAGAATTTGTAAACAAGCAGCAAGCAAATGAAGAAAGATTACTTTATTATGAAACCAATAATTTTCATAAATCAATTCAATTATTGATAAGACACCATTGTACACTGCAACACAGCTTCCAGACACAATAATCGTAATATTGGGCGAATTGAATAACATTAAAGGTAATGTAAATTTCCATCTTATTACTAACTAACGTATATTGTTAAACTGCTTTTAACTGTTTACTTAGTTTTTTTTCTTTTCTTCCTAGACGGCCTCGTGTCATTAAACAGTCCACTTATCACTGGCATATATAGGAGGTTTTATAGTTAAAAAATAGCGGCCGAATTCTCTTGTGCCACCTATATTACTAAAGTGTCTACCACCAAGTGTACAGCATCCCTTGTAAATCTAATATTCAAAAGGGACGAAAATTCCATGCTCTATTACCCATCTCCAGAGTTTTTCTCTTTTGGCAGTTATAGAGAAATTTATAACAACTGCTGTACCTAAGCTACCTAAAGTATGTGGGAGAAAAAGCCTAGAGGAAGACATAATGCCAGCAATGCAACATTGTTCTTATCTCGCGTGTGCAGAGAACTGAAAGCATTCAGAACTACTAAGTGAACTGATATGCAAACATTATATTCCTGTGATATTAAGGTGCATTGCTTCTGCGACAACGGAAGTGTTTGAAAAACGTTAATTCCTAAACTGTAAACCACTGCTTCGGAAAGTTCTGCGTTTGTAATGTCAACACATTGCAGCTGTATGCTGGAATAGGGTTGCAGAGGGGTCATCAGCCAGCGCCATACAGTGGGTAGTGGAGAAATCTGTAACTTTTAGTCATAACACTCTAGCTGGCAAGTGCCAAGGCTTAAAGGGATGTGAGCGGGCTATGATCAAACAAACTCATAGATTGGAAAAACTATTTGTAGTTTATTAATTTTTAGATGAGTCGTATTTATTACACATCTGCTTCACTTTCGTACCTATTTTGAGGACATGTTTCGCAAATCATCGTTTGCATCTACGGCTCTTATGCGACTAAAGCTTGATCCAGCGGTGTGGGTAATTCTGGGGTTGCTGCTGCCATCTGTTGATTTAGTGATTTTTAGACCTTAAAATCAAAAAAAGCAATGAAAAACTAGAATTTGGCATCCATAGAAAAGCAACACACACAGATAATTACATCAAAGCAAATAGTTTCAACCCAATTCCACACAAACATGCAACCATCAACAGTCTCACACACAGATTAGTAAATCTGCCTCTCAGCCAGCAAGAATATCAAAACGAATACCATCAAATCTTAAAAACTGCAATTAAAAAAATGGATATGGAAAAAACCTTGTAGATAAAAAACTAAAATCATTCAAACTTCAAAAGAGATTAAAACAGATCACAGCTCTCACACCAATAAAACAAGAAATTAGATTTGCTAAATTTACTTACCACCCCTGAGCCACAAAAAAGTTCCAAAAAATATTCAAGAAATACAATATAACATTGGCACCAAAAAACAATTACAACATTAAAAACCTACTTCACAGTAATAATACTGATAAGATAAAACCAGAGGAAAAGTCAGGCATTTACAAGATTAAGTGTAAAGACTGTGAAAAAATGTACATAGGGAGGACAAAAAGAAACATAGGCACTAGAAAGAAAGAACACTTCAGGCACTTAAGATACAAAAATATTGATAAGTCCGCAATGGCAGCTCATTTCTGGTCTGAAAATCATGAAATTGAAGATAGCACAGAATTACTAAAATACGTACAAAAACATAGTGAACTCGTCATATGGGAGAGGATATACATAGAAAAACATAAAAACCAACTAATGAACTTTGAAATCCCGCCAGAAGAGAATCCCACATTTAAGTTCATCACTAAATCAACAGATGGCAGCAGCAACCCCAGAATTACCCACACCGCTGGATCTAGCTTTAGTCGCATAAGAACCGTAGATGCAAACGATGATTTGCGAAACATGTCCTCAAAATAGGTACGAAAGTGAAGCAGATGTGTAATAAATACGACTCATCTAAAAATTAATAATTTTTCGCTTCACTGTGGTGTTCCAATACAGTTAAATCTCGATATTTGTAGTTTATTTTATGACACTTCATCACTTACATTTGCATATTATTGAGGGACGAAGTGACAAAGTGTCTAGAAACCCAACTACAAATAGTTTTTTCAATTAATTTTGATGTCACCATTACTAAATTCCTCCAGTTACTCATCAAACTCATAGGTAATAGATATAATATACTACACTTGTAGAGTCGTTATACGCATGTCAGTGCTGCTATTTTTACATTATACTTTGAGTAATTTTGTAACAGTGGCATCCAAATTAATTCATAACATTATTTGTAGTTGATTTTTCAATATTGCTTCATATGTCATTTACATTTTAATTTTTTGAGGGTCTAGTTTGGAGGCAGCTGCTTCCATTTTCAACTTTGAAGGTCTGACTGCTATCTGCGGTTGTTCCCCGCAGTCTTCTGTCTGATGGAATTATGAACTTCTCTATCAAATTATGGACTGGTGGGATTTCAAAGTTTATTACTCAGTCTTTATATTTCCGTCTTAAGATATTCTCCCATGTTAGTTTGTTATGGTTTATCAAACCTTTTAATAATTTTGGATTGGGTCAAGGTTATGCTTTTCATTCCAAAAGTGAAATGCTACTGACTTGTATTCCTGTTTCAATTTGATGTTTCTGAAATTTTCTTAGACTCTGGTTTTTAGGTTTCTTTTAGTCTGACCTATGTAACATTTTTCACAAACCTTACATCTTATTTCATATATTCAGATCTATTCATCGGTGGGCTTTCATCTTTTGTTCTTGAATGTAACAGTGTTAATACTGAGGGTCATTTATAGGTGCCAAATGATACTGTGTTTTCTAAAGATCTTTTTGAATTTATTAGAAGTTTCTGGGTGGTAAGTAAATCCACTGTATTTATTTAAAATAAAAACTGTAAAAATTGAGACATTTTTCTAACACAGTAATCACACTATAAAAACCATAACTATATATATTTTTAAATACTATTAAATATAGAAGGATAACATTTGGAAGATTTATTAGATTCCTTTTAGCCCGCTTAATGACAAAATTCTGATGAAAACTGTGAATTTTGATATTTTCACAGATGCTTCCCCTTAATGCTTGTATTTATTAGTTAAAAACCAATATTATCTCAATACATGTATTAGAGGTATAACTATACTAGCTTTTTTTAATCTTTTTTTTTTTTTTTTAATCTTTGACAATTCCCTTTTTCCCTTGGTCTCCAAAATGGCCATGCCATATGCAATAAGTAAAGGTCACTATATTTGCTGCTTTGGCATTGAAGGAGGGTGATCTGTAGCAAACTATCTAAAATTGTTGCATTGCTACTGTGCTGTTGCATTGATCATCTGTATTTCATTTAGTAGGTTTTGGCTTCATGAGGTTGCATATGCTATGGTTATGCTTATAAATATTAGAGTATTTGAATGTATTATATCCATCTTTATTTTAGAATTTTGCTTTCAGTTGATAGTATGGCAGAAGTGCATCCAAAGTTTCGCTGGGATTGGGTGTTAATTTATGTGGCATTCAAATTTCTGCAAGGTGGTGGTACAGGTGGTATGGGATTACTGAACAATCTGCGATCCTTTCTTTGGATCAGAATACAGCAGTATACAACTCGTGAAGTAGAGGTTAGTAACTTCTGTTTTACATTTGAGGAATGTCCTTCAGACATATTATGTTAATTTGTTAATTTCTTGAAATTTTCACCAATTTCCTTAAAAATGAGTGAAGTTTTATTATAAATGATTGTATTTTGTTTAGTGTCATACTATGTTAGATTCTAGTTAGTTTCTTGTACAGGTTCTCAATGTGTGTTTATTTATTTTATGACATGACATCTTTCTTCATTTCTGTATATATGACTTGTATGTTATGATATGACATTTATCTTGATTTCTGTATATTTAATTTATATTTTATGATATAACATTTATCTTGATGTCTGTATATTTCATTTATTTTTACTTTGCCTATTGCTGTAGCTTAATGGCAATAATATAAATTAAATTGAATTCTCTTGACTCAAATGTAGAGTGCGTTCAGAAAGTGGCCAGACTTATACTTTAAAAAATAACACTAAGGCATTTGATTGGATGGTTAGCAATCATTGTATCAGGGATTTCTGCAATCTGGAAGAATTAATTTGTTATTTTTAGCTCTGTGTAGCTGCTGATTTTCTTAGTGTGAGACCTTCTCGGAAGACAGTTATTCTTACACATATGTATATGTCATTCTATTGGAGGGGGCATGGCATATTTTGAGTTCGTCTTATGAAGGATATATGAAAAATGAAGACATCTGTTTTCCAAAGATCAGACATTAAGCAAGGTGCCGATTAAAACTTGCTACTGTGACTTTGTGGGTTAGTAGAATTAAAAGTCCAATTTGCCGAAATTCTAAATGTTCTTTATTTGCGTAGAAACACACTGAATAGCAGCAGAATTACATCACATATCACAATCTACAACACCAAGGCCGATGACAATAACAAAACGCTTACTCAACTGCTACTGTTTACAACACTATTGTTACATGTACTTACAACTGTTTACTACTCACGACTGACTCTTGGCGAGTCGTCGCTCTCTTAATACCTCATTGATAAATTCGAGATACTTCTGGAGCAAATAAGAAAAACAACTATTCTCTGTCAATCGAGATATCACTAGAAACTTCCTTACGTGAAACCCTATCTGGGCCGGCAAGTCAGTTATCTCAAGCGCTATGTTTATCTGCTCCCTCGGGGCACCTTCTGGATGCGGTAGACCACGTCGTTAATCCTCTTCACCACCCGGTACGGTCCTTGCCATAATTGCTGGAGCTTCGGGCATCATCCCTTGGTCCGGGTAGGGTGGTACAACCAGACTAGGTCACCCTGCTGGAACCCTTGGCTGTTGGCTTGCCTGTCGTATCGGGTCTTCATCCAGTCGCTCGCCTTCTGGATGTTCTGACGAGCCATCTCATGCATTTTGTGGAGATGGTCCACCAGGTTCTCCACATACTTGGATATTGTCTGTTTTGCATCCGGGGGGCTTCCGAAAGCCAGATCACAGGGAAAGGTAACTCTCGGCCGAACATTAAACTGGCTGGCGTCATCCCAGTGGTGTCGTGTGTTGACGAGCGGTAGGCAAGCAAGAACAGTGACACCTTGATGTTCCAGTCTCGCTATTGGCTGGCCACGTCCTTCCTCAGGTGTTCTTCTAAGGTTTTGATGTATCTCTCGACCATGCCATCCGACTGGGAATGTAGAGGTGATGTGCGGGTCTTGTTCACCCCAAGTCTTTCCAGTGCCTCCTTCATCAGTTTGGATTCAAAATTGGTGCCCTGGTCGCTGTGGAGCTCTAATGGCACCCCAAATCAGCAGAACACTTGCTGTACGAGGCAGCCTGTGATTGTCTTCGCCTCCTGGTTCGAGATGTAATACACCTCCAGCCACTTGGTGAAGTAATCCATGACCACCATCAGGTACTTGTTGCCTTGGTCAGACACTAGGAATGGTCCAGCTATGTCGATGGCGATCCTTTCGAATGGTGCTCCGATGTATTGTTGCATGCGACCCCTGGCTCCCAGTCTGGGAGCCGCGACTCGCCGCGCATACGTTACATTGACGGCACCATCTCTTAGCATCTGCTCAGAGCCCCAGCCAATAGTAGCGCTGCCGAAGTTTGTCGATCATCTGGTTTGCTCCCAGGTGTCCTCCTGAAGTACCAGCTGCTCTCTCTGCATCTTCCCATCAGGCGATTCCCATACCCACAACAGCATGCCCTCTCTTCTCTTCAGTGGGTCCCATTGGGCCCAGTACAACTTGTAGGTGGTGCTCCTTGGTGCGATGTCCTTCCAGGTTGGTCTTGTCCCTGCTTCCACTTCCCTCAAGAGTGGTCCCAAGTCTGCGTCCGCCAGCTGCTCCCTCCTCAGGCTTGCGCTATCCCAGCCTTCCACAGGCACCGCCGTAACCACACTGACAGCTACGGCATGCTCCTCTTCCACTCTTGTGCACTGGCTGCATTCTTATGGACAGGGTCTTTGGGACATAGTGTTTGCGTTGCCGTGGCTCTTCCCTCTACGATGTTCAGAGGTGAAGTCGTACTCCTGCAGCCTCTGGACCCAACGTGCTGGCCTTCCAGGTTCTTAAAGCACAGTAGTCAGGTTAGGGCAAAATGGTCAGTCCTCAGGTGGAATGGCTGACCGTACAGGTACATGTGGAAGTGCTCCAAGGTCTTTACTATTGCCAGTAATTCTGACCGGGTGATGCAGTAGTTCTTCTCTGCCTTGGATAGCATCTTGCTGTAGTTGGCTATCACCCGCTTTAGGCCGTCCTGAACTTGCGATAGGACGCCTCCAGTGCAATGGTCGCTGGCGTTGGTGTCCACAAGGAAGGTGCCGCCTGGTTGTGGGAATCCCAAAATAGGAGCACTGCACAGTGTCTTCTTCAGGTGCTGGAAAGCGCCTTCAGCGTCCTCCGTCGACACATAAGGTCGATGTTCCTCTGTCAGGCAGGTAAGGGGTTTGATGTTGGAGAACCCCTTTATGAAGCGACGGTAATAACTGCACAGCCCTAGGAAACTGCACAATTCTCTCTTATCCTTTGGCGAAGGCCAATGTCTCACGGCCTGTGTCTTCTCCGGGTCTGTGGCCACTCCGGTTGGTGAGACTATGTGGCCCAAGTAGTTAACTTCCTTGCGGAAGAGCTGGCACTTCTTCGTGATCAGCTGCAAGCTGGTCGCTTGCAGTCTCAGTAGCACCTTACTCAGATTCTCGAGGTGGTCTTCAAAAGTCCTGCCGACGATGATGATGTCGTCCAGGTATAACAGGCAGGCATCATAAGTCAGTCCTCTCATCACTGACTCCATTAGGCGTTGGAAGGTAGCTGGTGCGTTGCAGAGGCCAAAGGGCATAACTGTGAACTACCAAAGCTCTTGGCCTGTCGAGAATGCAGTGTTTTCCTTGTCTCTCGGATCTAGAGCCACCTGCCAGTAACCTGACTTCATGTCCAGGGTTGAGAACCACTGCGCACCAGCTAGCGTGTCCAGGGTGTTGTCAATCCGGGGTAAGGGGAAACAGTCCTTCTGGGTGACAGCGTTCAGCTTCCTGTAGTCCATGCAGAAGCGTAGCTCATCGTTCTTCTTTGTCACCAGAACTACAGGAGAACACCAAGGGCTGTCAGACACTTCAATTACTCCCCTGGATTTCATGTCATCTACCATATCCAGTACCGCCGCATGTTTCGCCAGCGGAACGCGTCTAGGTGGTTGCCGAATAGGCCGGCCATCTCCGGTGTCGATGCGGTGGAGCACGCGGTCCATGCGGCCGTAGTAACTGTCGCCTTGGCTGAAGACGTGCTGGTATCGCCTCAGCAGTTGTCGAACCTTCTCCAGCTGTTCTGTGGTCAGGTGGTCGGCCGCCCTCTCCAATAAGCCTTCAGGCCGGGGCCCCAGGTGTTGCGTCGGCACCGGCTCCTGAGTCTTGTCGATTGCTGTCACGCTGGCCATGGACTCGCACGTCCCCATCTCCGTGCTGGCCTGGACGTCGTGATCGGTATCTGCCAGGTTAAGCAGCCTCACTGGCACCTCCTCTCTGCACGGCAACAACGTTCTGGCTACACACAGTCCGTGCACAGGCATCTTCTGGTCCAGCATCATGTTCTTCGTTCGCTGGCCTTCCTGTCACCACCACCTCGCTTCTCGCGGGGACCACCACGTCTTCCTTCAAAATGACCCTGCACACTCCAAGGCGCTCTTCGGGTTGCCGAAGTATCACTTCTCCATTAAGCCGCAGGACCTTCCTGCCTGCGTCGACCGTTGCCGCGTGGCTCCTGAGGGCATCCAGTCCTAGTATCACCTCCTCAGCCATCTTCGCTACGAACACCCACAGACGTACGGCACTCCGTCCCAAGGTCAACTTCAATAGGGCCTCCTCCACAGGCAAGGTGTCACCTGATGCCGTCACAAGCTGGTATGGTCGGCTTTGTTTCCTGGACGGCAAACCCTTGGCCACGTCAGGTCTGATGATGGTTATGGCTGCCCCAGTGTCTAATAGCACGCGGCACGGCTTCCCTCTCACCCAACCATGTGCGATGAGGCTGTCATCCATATGCCAGCTGACAGCGCGCAGTTTCACTCGGGGATGGTGGTGATGGCGCCGACGTACCCCTCTCCACGATGGCCCTTACTCGTTTTCCGGCTGCTCTTCCTGGTATGAGCAGTCTCTTTCCAGGTGTCCCGGCTGTCCACACCCCCAACACAGGCCACTAGGTCTTCGTCGACGTCCCTCGACTGGTCTTCGGTCTCCATTATAGCAGATACTTCTGGTTCGCGACGTCGGGATAGCCGTTACCTTGGCCGCCTCCATCCTCAATGCTGCCGTTGGGGCCTCGTGGATGGTTTTGTAGTTGCCGATCATTATGTGCTGACTAATCCTCGTGTCTTGTACCCCGTCAACGAATGTGTAGGCGGCTCCCGAGATACGAACTCTGGTGGGAGGTTGACTAAGGCTTTGCTATCTAGTTGCTCAATTGCCAGGGCGAACTCCTGCAGCGTCTCCCCTAGCTGCTGTGACCTTGCCTTCAGCTGGCTGCGGTACGCTGCGGCTAAGCGGTGGTTTCCAAAACGATTCTCCAGGGCCTCCCATATGTCCTTGGGCGCCGCCGTTGTCTGTACCGTGTTCAGGACTTCTGCGGCCCGTCCCTGGAGGCTGGCTATTAACTATGTGGCCTTTTCCTCTGGTGACCATTTGTTGTGTTTGGCCACCGTGTCGAACTGACAGTGGAAGACTTCGAAAGTTGTCGCGCCGTCGTATTTAGGAGATTTGACGCACACAGATGTTGTGTCGGGTCCCGACACGTCGACCTTTAAATCCTTTAACCTCCTGCCGATGATGTCCTCCACCATGTTTAGGGACTTTGCGTTGCTGTCTGCCTTTCCCTCCAGCTCGTTAACGCGGCTCGCCAGGTCTTCGACGCGCTCGTCCACTCTTCTCGATTCACTTTTGTACTAATTTGTACTTCTTTCAAGTTTATACTTTGAGTGATTAGGCCTACCAGTCTGAGAAGCATTCAAATCTCGATAGTGATATTTTTATACTGTCAACCAAGATGGAGGACCAACGAATAGTAAACTTGCTTTCCTCTTTCAATACTATATCTGAAGTTATGAAAAAAGACATCAAACTTTTTCTAAAGCTGAATCAAAAAAAAAGAAGTTCCTCCCAAAAATTCAATCACTACCAAAGAAAAACCAGGAATCTATGAGATCAAATGTGAAACTTGCCCTAAAATTTATATAGGAAAAACAAAAAGAAATATTAACATCAGAACTAAAGAACATATAAGAAACATTAAAAATGGTGAAACAGAAAAATCAGCAGTGGCTTTTCATTTTTTGAATACTAGACATGACATCAACTTGGTAATATCTCTAATAAAATATGTTAATCAACCTATAGACCTTTCCGTATGGGAAAAAATCTTCATTAACAAAAATCGTCATAGAGTAATGAATTTTGAAACTCCACCACCGGACATCTTTGACAACAACATCACGCCATCTATTGACAGTACGGAGAAAGAGGAAACCACTACAACTTATACTAATCGAGTATCAGCTGATGATAGGAGCAAGAGCTCTTGAAACATGTCCTGTGAATAAACAGTGTGAGTGAAGCAATGTGTCAATATCTTCTCGATTCACTTTTGTACTAATTTGTGCTTCACTGTCCCTACGCTTCTTTCAAGTTTATACTTTGACTAACTGGATAGTCGCTTTTAGCAAGATGGCGCCACTTATTGCACTGCAAACAAGATTGTGGAAGTGTTAATGCATTTTGGTAATCATATTCTCTGAGAAATTTATTCCCCTCAGGGGCCTGCTGCGGTAGGTACGGAAATTGGCGATATCTCGGGGTCCTGAGCCACCCTGACACCCTCGATGTGGGTTCGTCTTAGTGGTGAGGGGTCAGACAAAACACCCACCCACGTGTAGGCTGTGCGTGGAGACCCGTGTCGGTGGAAAGGTTTGTCCTGGTGGTTGAGGGATGCGCATCTGAGCTCGTTCCAGTCTTCTTCTGAATTCGAGGAGGGTGCACATTTCCAATACTCTACTTTGGTTTCTGCTTCACCTAAACAGGAGGTTAGGGACTAACCCGGCCCTAATCAATCGTCCAGGACTAGATACTGTACCGAACTCCAGGGTGAGTGGGACGGCGAGCCTGCTATTTCCCCTGTGTAGCCCTGTCATCTCAGTGGAATGACCCATGGTGGGTGGGGAGTACTGGGGGATGAGACACATTCAATTTCTTATGGCAAACCTTAAAATTAAACGTGGAAAAGAAATAGCTAAGTCTTGTGGTCCTCGCTATTTAGTTATTTGTAGAACTGAGGAGGATCGAAAATTTTCTACCATGAACCCGTTCATTATTCAGAAGGGTTTAGATAATATTGCTGGTCCTGTAAAGTCATGCATTTGATCTCGCAATGGCACGCTTCTGGTTGAAGTAGTTTCTCCGACACTGGCTGCAGAAATCCTGAAAGCCAATATGCTTGCAAGCTATCTGGTGCGCGTGGAATTGCATAGGACTCTGAACTCCTCATGTGGTGTTGTAAATACCAGCGCATTGAACGGTATGTCCAATAAGGATATTCAGGAAAACTTGGCGGAACAAGGTGTTACAAATGTATATTGAGTTCACCGCAAAGAACGAGGTGAACTAGTGCCCACTCGTACCCTGTTTCTTACCTTTGATTGGGTAGATCTTCCGCAAAGGATTAAGGCAGGGTATGAAGCTATTGAAGTGAGATAGTATATACCCAATCCATTGAGGTGTTATAAATGTCAGCGCTTTGGCCACATGAGTGATTCAAGTAATGGAGTTGCTACTTGCGTTGACTGTGGGGAAGTCAAGCATGATAATGCATGTACTTCACCCGCAACGTGTGTTAACTACAGTGGCAATCATTCATCGAACTCCAGAGAATGTCCCCGTTTTATGGAGGAGAAGGTGATCCAAGAGATTCACGTAAGAGAGAGGGTGTCCTTCGAGGAAGCCCAGAAACTCTTGCGTATTCGTCAGCCTTCTGTATCTAGGACTGTTACTTATAGAGCAGTTGCAGCTAAGTGGGTACCTAGACGTGAAATCGCAACACAAACTAGCGACATAAACGGGGCAGTAATATCCGAAAAAGCAATTACATCCAGATCACAGCCAAAGCAGCAGATACCAGTACGAACAACATTGACCACACGTACTAAGTCTAGTCCTATGAAGAACATTATAGCCAAGTCACCGCAGAAAGCATCTACGTCGAAAATATGTGTACCAGTAATATATAATGCATTGCCCAGAAAGTTCAAGACCTCATATGAAAGAACTGACTTTCTCAGGGAAAATAAGGCTAGTAGCAAGCAAAAGGAGCACAAAAGTCCATGACCATCTCATCCGAGAACATCTGAAGAATCATCTGGAGAGGACTCAGATCAGTGGCTTTCATCTTTGCCGATCACAGTTTCCGATTTACCAGTAGGAAAATGGTCCCCCTCCATTGAGGATATGGAGCAGGTAAATCCTGTCCTCACTGCCAAAACAACAGTGAGAAAAAGGCAGGATAAACCTGCTGAAAATACTAGCCCGGCCCTTAAGAAAAGGAACAAACTGATTCGACGACCACTGGGCAGGTAGGTTGTTTTGATAACATGCTAATATTGAAAACAGCTTGGTATATTATGGTTAATTATAGTTTTTATCGCTTTTTCTTCATTTGGATGTATTTCTTTTATTTTCATTTTGTTTTGGTTTTTTTTTTTTTCTCTTTTGAGTAATTTATATCTGGCTATTGCCATGAATTAGTTTTTGTAAGGGCGCTGATGACCAAGTTGTTGAGCGCCCTTATATACAAATCATCATCCTCATCATGAGAAATTTATTGCTTCTGTATTCCCCTGATCTGACCTCTCTAGATTTCTTTCTCTGAGGTAACTACTTTAGTGAATCAGAGTACAATGACAACCATATTTTAAAAAACAACTTCAAAATGGAATTTTCAATTGTATTGCAAAAATAATACCAGGAGCATTAAAAGTGGGTGCAGCAGAACATTGACGAATGTTGAAAAAATGTTTTTTTGTTGTTGTTGTTAATGATGCTATTAATTGCCAGGATCATATCAGTACTTCTGGCGTCCTGGAACATGAATGTGTGTAATTGTATTTGCAAGAAAATGACAATTTTGCTGTTAATTGGTACCACATGAAGGTAATGTACGGAAAATGGTTTATGATCATATTCTGTACTTATTGTTCCCAGAGATTGCAGATTCCTTAAATAAAGTTTTTTGTTTGTATAAAATATTTATCCATTAAAGTTGGCAAGTTTACTATGAATTCTCTTCCAATCCTTCTATGTTTGTTACCTTTTGATACTACATTAGTAATTTAATGGTCATCTCTAAAACTGGGCTTGAAGCTTTAAAGATGTTAATTCATTGGATAGAACCTTACTATACATATGGCTAGTGTCGAAGAACAATTACTTTCCATCAGTTAACCGGAGAGTGTTAATTCATGCTTATATGAGTAGCTTATTGGGCTATTAATAGAGTTCAATTTACTCTTGTGCAATGTAAAACAAATTTAACTCTTTACTGCATGAATTATTTTGGTACTTATGCCAGTCTTGCTGTAATTTCTAAACTAGTTCTCATACTGCTTTCTGCAGAGCCTCAATGCAATCATTTTGAATAGCCATGGTCTTTAAAGTGATAAATAATGGACTGGCCATCCATTCAAAGCTAAACGTCATGAGTTCGAATTTTGGCAACTACAGTTAAATGTGTCTGTGATAAAGGTCGGTGAGGGCCCAAGTAAAATAATCAGTGTGATGATATGCTTGGATGTTGACAGGGTATCATTTGACTGCAGTTGCTTGGATTTTGCCTTTCTGTAGAAGAAATAACCACTACAATGTAACTGTTAAATACTATAATATTTAAAATTCAAAAGATTCAAAATTTTTTGTATGTAATTGACAACGGCCAGTACAATTTTTAATAACAAAAGAACCACACTAAAACATTATTCAAGGTGAATACAGCCTAATGTTGCCTCAAAGCAACACCATGCATTAAAGGGCTATAATTTTCAATTTTACTTTCTCCAGGTGGAACTATTTAGACACTTGCATGGTTTAAGCTTGAGGTGGCATCTTGGAAGGAAAACAGGAGAAGTTTTACGAGTAATGGACAGAGGAACAGACAGTATCAACAACCTTCTGAATTACATACTGTTCTCCATTGTACCTACGATTGTTGATATTCTTGTTGCAGTTATTTACTTCATTACATATTTTAATGGATGGTTTGGATTAATAGTGTTTACTACCATGTCTCTCTACATAAGTAAGTACAAATACACTTCATGGCTTATTCTTTGGGTTACACCTTAATACCTCTAGTTTTAGTAGTTGGGCTTGAGATAGCTTGACGCTTTGGACTTTATAATTTTTGCAGAAGACAGTTTCTCAATCAATCCCTTTGATTCACTTCCACAGACATGTAAATGATATGAAAGAAAAAGAATGAAACATATATAATGCACTAGGCAAAGAACATATAGGGTGACTATAAAAACATTAAGATCTGGTAATATATTCTTACTGCAAAACATTCATTGTTAACATAAATTAAAAAATGTGTAGATAGTGTCATGTGATGAACAAAAATGTAGGTGAAATACTTAAAAGGGCTGTATAGCAATTGTTTATATGTTAGTACATCGTGAAGACATTTGTAAATTTTATTTCATTACTTATTACTATAGTAGTCATGACTCAACATGAAACATCTCAGAGAAGGATTGCAATGAGTTGATGACTTTGAAAAATGTTACAGTATTTTAAACTTCATCCTTTGTGGAAACGTAGTCAGACTGAAAAATTCAGTGCCATAGCCGGGATTTGAACCACGGATCTTCTGGTTCAAATCCCGGCTATGGCATTGAATTTTTCAGTCTGACTCTTCGTTTCCACAATTTAGCCTACTTACGGCCATTGTGAAAGAACAATTAATTTCCATTCATTCTTTGTACTTCCAGTGTAAATTTTATTACCTCCTTGAGGAAGTCATGATGAATGTTGTATTTCTTCTGATGTGCCTTATTCAGTATAAATAACTGTTAAATTACAGTGTCTATTTTTATTGGTAGAGCTGCAGGAACTAGAAAGGCAGGCAGGATTGGGATATGAGGGAGAATGGAACAAGGGCCAGAATGTGCAACAAGCAGCATTAAAAAATGAGAATGAAAGATTTTAACAATAGGGAAAAGTGATGATCGTATGATGAAGTCTGTAAGAAGGCTAAGCTAAGAGTTTTAAGAGAATTAAAGAATCTCCAATTAAAGAAAGGGAGAATTTTTTCATTCAAAGATGGATTTATTAACATCTTATGAAAGTTAAAAGGAAGTAATGTGAGGAAAATTAAGCAGAAAATTCTAAAGACAGAAAGAACAAAGGATAGAAAATTATGGGTTACAGGAAAAGAGGGGAGAGAGAATAATATAAGCATAGATGTATGGTACAGTTCTTTGAAAACCTAGAAGGGTCAGAACAGCCAAATCCGTTAGGTATATGGGAATTAGAAAATATACGATCATTTGCAAATAGAGAACTAGAGGAACAAATGAAGTGTGAAAACAAATAAGATTAAAAAGAATTGAAGCAAGTGGTATAGGTGGAATATTATAGGAGTTTTGGAGTAACAGCAGTTTTTTAAAAAAGGATATTGGTTTTGGATTCTTAATTTCAGTTTATTATGTGGTGTATGTAGACAAAGACATCTTTTTAGATTTTATTATTCATTAGATCTCAAATAAGTATTTAAATATGACAACTTTTTTTAAAGTCGATAACTCATACAGCTGACCTCAGCACATATGTCTGGAAATATATTATTTACCCAAAGTGATATCTAAATAAGACAGCTGAAAAACTTAAAAATTGTAATAGGTACTTCAGAAGAATTTTCTCAGCAAACTACTGTTATCATAGTAACTTCAATTCAGTCACAAATTATTATACATTTTTGTATGTCACTTATTTTGTGTAGTTCATTCTTCATGACTCTGCTATAAATATGTATAGCCTGTTGTTATTATTTTAAGTTTTGATACTACAATTTGCTTTATATTAGCTCTATCTAATATTTCTTTTCTAATTATTTCAACTTCCTGATTTAGTATTTTCTTCACTTCCTCTTTTTGTTTCATTTCAAAGTTATTCTGGTCCATTTTTATTTACTCTACAACCTTGTTCTGTTTTTACATTTAATTTTGCTTTTTAGATTAGTTCTATATTGTCATTTGAAAAGGTGGAGTCAGACTAATAAATTCTATCCCATAGATGGGATTTGAATCATGGATCTCCTGATCTCTGTCCAGTTGCTCTTAATCATAGAGCTACCATGGCAAACGTCACCATTACATTAAATTCTCCAACTGACCTATATTTCCCGGTAAATCACAATGAGTTCTCATATATATATATATATATATATATATATATATATATATATATGTGACAATCCCTTAATGGCGATTTACATGTGTAAGTACTTTACGTGCCAGCATGAGTCTCTTGTAGTCTCTGCAGTAGGCCAGCACAATACCCTCCATTTACTGTGGTGTTTCTCTCCTTGATGTAAATAAAGAGCATTCCTTCACAGTCCCAAAGGATGGTGGCCATTATCGTGGTTTACTAAGTGGCCTTTAGAGGTGGTGCATCTTCAGGTTTACATCACTCCATTGATTCCACAACTCTACAAAGTTTTAAACGTTTAATAGAACTGATTTTAAAGTGCCTGTTTATAGTAATTTGGCCATGCTGATTTCAAATTTATCATCAGTTTTTTCAATTAGTTGATTTGATATGATACCCTTTCTTGTTAAGGAGTATCGTCAATCCATATCTCTCTAATGCTATATTAGTGTAGATAATAGTAGGCCTAGGTGTATAAAATCTATATCATAAAATTCAGATAATACAGTGATTATATAAAAAAATTTATTGAGTTTTCTATTGTACATTACGCGCAAAATAAGAAGAGCACTGGAATAACGGTGTGGTGCGGGCAGAGGGGAAGAAGCAAGAGCTAATACTCTTTTGTTTCTGCAGTGTGGTCAGCCTTGAAAAACACATTTCAGCAAAATAGCGTGTAAGATAAGCGAAGATATCACAGATATCACAGTAACATTGCAACCTCTGAACACATTCTTTAGTTTTGCCCACACCTGCTCAATTCCATTCAGATCACAGTTATATGGAGTTAGATGAATTATAATGTGTCCCCTTTCGAGAGCCATAACATCCACAAATGTTCATACAAATATAAATCATTTTTAAGTAAATGATGATGTGCATTACTACCACACTTGTAACAAGGATAAACTGGTAATTCTAGCGCACCAAGCGAGCCTTTATGAAGGAAGCTTTAACTACAAAGAAATAATGTTATAAAATAAGCTTCCAAATTCATTTAAACAAGCTGCATCATTAAAACACTTTAAGAGTAAGGTTAAGAAATTTTTGCATGCACATTGTTTTTATACAGTTAATGAATATATAACTTTTTTTACTGAATATTTACAGATAATATATGCTTAGATCCTTTCAACAAATGTTTAAAACTTTAAAAATAATATTCTGCTGTTAAAGAGGAATGTACAAACAAAAGGAATCACCTTTCAATCAATATGGTGATTTCACTGAAAATACATGTTTTGAGCCCCTGCATCTAAACACATAATTTTTAGAAAGAAATGTGGATATATGTGTGTGTGCAAGAGAAACAAAAGAGCATAGCTCAAAAATGAAATGTCTTAAATAAAAAACTTATCATTTATTTTCAGTATCTTCCAAACATGTGACAAAGATTTTCTAAAAACATTCCCCTCCTCCAACCCTTTACATCAAAGATCTTCAACTGACTACATTCCAAATTGTCCTCTGTGCAACAAAGAAGAGGAAATGACTGAAGAACATCTTTTAACCTATCGAGATTTAACTGTATTGGAACACCACAGTGAAGCGAAAAATTATTAATTTTTAGATGAGTCGTATTTATTACACATCTGCTTCACTTTCGTACCTATTTTGAGGACATGTTTCGCAAATCATCGTTTGCATCTACGGCTCTTATGTAGATGCAAACGATGATTTGCGAAACATGTCCTCAAAATAGGTACGAAAGTGAAGCAGATGTGTAATAAATACGACTCATCTAAAAATTAATAATCTTTTAACCTGTAAAGCCCTATCTGCCGGACCCACTACACAGAAATATTGGAGAGCAAGAGGGCTAATGGCTTCATTGCCAAAGCCTAGCATTTGAAAACAACAACATTCCCACGTGTAAGCCCTGATGTTCAGCTACAGGCAAAAGATATAGCTACTACAGAGGCAGAACCAAAAATTTGTATAGTTGCAATTTAAGGAAGCTTAATTGTAGGAAATCGAGGGAAAGTTTAAACAGAGCTAAATGGATCTAACTGGGTATTGGTGCCTTTTTTTTGGGGGGGGGGGGGGTGAGAGGGTCTATTTTAGTGTTATTTTTCACCTATTGTTGGTGCACTATGTTACCTGAACTCTTCTTTGGGTAATAAATAGAACTACACATTGCTTTGTAATATGGTTGCTGTTATTTTATTATTTGTTTTTAAGATACTAAATTTTAATGCCTGTGTTCATATTACTTTTTTATACATTGCTGTTTTCTTATACAGTAGAAGTCTGAAACAGTGCAATCCGAAATACAGCGGATTTGAATTTAACATGGGTAAAAGTCTCCATTAAAAAAATTGTATTATTATTATTATTTTTTTTTTTCAGAAGATTGAGATAAAAATATGCCTGAAAGAGAGGTTCTGTAGTATATTTTTCACCACCACCCCTGTTCATTGACACTGGTCACTGCATGCCAGGAAAGTAATGAATGATACCACCATTCTTGGCCTTGTCTTTTTCATCAGCTCATTGTGCTGAATGAAATCACGTCTGCACATGGGCAAAGAAGGGGGAATGTAGTAATGTCTGCATCTTAGGTACACTTGCCTTTTTTTTTTTTTTTTTTTTTTTTTTGTTCAGCCTGCTAATTGAAGACAGAGTTTTGTGATAAGGAATGCGTATAGCGAATTTGTCAGACATTGATAATTGCATCAATTAATTATGCGGTCAGTGTACTTTGTAAATTGAGATCCAAAACATTACACTTTCAGAGTCAAGAAAATGTTTCAAATGTATGAGCATACATGAAGAAAGAAGCTAAAAGCAAAGAACTGGTTACATCAGAAGATTTTTTTTCCAAAAGGATTCTGACAGCGAACTTGCATATCAGATGATACAGAAAGAACAGTGAAAAGAATTATTAAAGAATGCAAACAAAATTAAAATCAGAGTACATCTTTGAAACTCCAGGTAAAAAGCATAGCATTCTGAAATGAGTAATAGATGACTTTGACAAATGTCGTTAGAAGAACAATTTAAAATGTTTATGCTCAATTACTTGTTATTTTAAGAGAAAGCATTAGCTTTCAGGGAGTAAGTCATCATTAAACAGAAAAGTGAGAGAACTGGATTTTAAATGGAAAAACACTAAAACTGAAAAAGCTTATAGAAAAGCATGACATTCATTCTAAACATCCCCATTGAAGAAGACAGTCTATCTGGTACTGAGCAACTTGAATAAATTTATTTACAATATCTGCAATTATGCTTGCATTAATACAAACAGATTGGCACAACTAATTCAGCTGGTAAATAGTGTGGACTTTTTCCTGCAAGGACTGAACCACTTTACTTGCAAGTATATTATCTGAGTAGCATATGAAGCTGATGCAACAATTTGCTCAATGCTGATGCAATTTGCTTATCGGGCAGTGATGAACAAGATGAAAGTGAAGGTGATAGTGACATAGAGATGGAAGAAATTTTAAAAATGTTAATGAAGTCATAACTCAATTGAACAATGTGATTCTGTGGGTGTAGAGGCAAAATAGCATTCATCTCCTCCATCTTGCCATAGTCAAACAATGTGAGAAGAAACATAATGCATGAAACAAAACTTACTGATTTTTTTTAAAGTAAAATAATATGTACAAAATATGATGTAAAATATGTGGAATATAAATCAAATTCGGTTACAGGCTGGAATAATCTCTCAGACTAACCAGTGAGTAATTTTAAAAATAATGTAATAATCAAAAACACTTTTTAAACCATTTCTCGAACTGTAAAAACACTTAAGCTCCACTTACTTTTGAAATTAGGACATGTTTCAAGGACACCGCGTCCCCATCATCAGCTGATGTTCTACTGGTTCTTCAGGTGACCGCCTCTCTCTCCTGGCGCTGTTCAATGAGTTGAATGACGTCATCTACTATTGGAATTTCGAAGTTCATTGCTCTCTTTTTGTTCTTCAAAATGTGTATATTTTCCCAAACTGTTAATTACCAATACTTTTTTGCCGGTACCAAAAGTTTTATGTCTTTGGAAATATTATGATTTTTTGACCAGAAGTGATGGACTATGGCCGATTTATCTGTCTGTTTGTATTTAATACATCGCATGTGTTCTTTCATCCTTGTTTCTAGGTTTCTCTTTGTTTTTCCAATATAAATTTTGTGGCAATCCTCACATCTTACGCTATAAATTCCGGATAGTTTGTTGGTTGGGCTTGTGTTTTTTAGCGGGTGATTCAGCATGTTTCTCATGTTATATTTGTTATGTGGTACTAGTTGTATCTGAAATTGACGGAAAATGTTTTTGAATTTATTAAATGCCTTAGGCTGATACGTAAATTTGCAATATACTTTCTTTGGGTCGTCAGCTTTTAAAGTGCTTTACGTCCTTGATGGTTTTCCGTCTTTTATGCTTGTCCTAATTTCAAAAGTAAGTGGAGCTTAAGTGTTTTTACAGTTCGAGAAATGGTTTAAAAAGTGTTTTTGATTGATGAAGCTCCACTGTTTATAAATACTTCTATTTATAGTTTTAGCATAAAAGATGGAAAACCATCAAGGACGTTAGCACTTTAAAAGCTGACGATCCAAAGAAAGTATATTGCAAATTTACGTATCAGCCTAAGGCATTTAATAAATTCAAAAACATTTTCCGTCAATTTCAGATACAACTAGTACCACATAACAAATATAACATGAGAAACATGCTGAATCACCCGCTAAAAAACACAAGCCCAACCAACAAACTATCCGGAATTTATAGCGTAAGATGTGAGGATTGCCACAAAATTTATATTGGAAAAACAAAGAGAAACCTAGAAACAAGGATGAAAGAACACATGCGATGTATTAAATACAAACAGACAGATAAATCGGCCATAGTCCATCACTTCTGGTCAAAAAATCATAATATTTCCAAAGACATAAAACTTTTGGTACCGGCAAAAAAGTATTGGGAATTAACAGTTTGGGAAAATATACACATTTTGAAGAACAAAAAGAGAACAATGAACTTCGAAATTCCAATAGTAGATGACGTCATTCAGCTCATTGAATAGCGCCAGGAGAGGGAGGCGGTCACCTGAAGAACCAGTAGTTTAAAAGGTGTTTTTGATTGATGAAGCTCCACTGTTTATAAATACTTTTATTTATATTTTAATAATGTAATAAATTTACCTTGTATACGAGAGTTTAATACTGAATTGTAATTTATTGTTAAATGCATATTTCCCTCCTCCAGCTGCAGGATTGACCTTTTGTCCCTTCTAGTGTTACATCTCTGTATACTGCGGTAAGCTTATAATGCAGAGGTATAAAGAATGTCTGCCGACAACCACATTATTTCAGGCTTCTACTGTATGATTATTTCTTCTGCTATGTTAATCTTTTTCTGTCTTTCTTAATGACCCTGTGTTATAAAATCATATGCAGTGTTGGACTTTACAGTTGATAAGCATCAATGTATGTCTACTTTAGTTTAAAAAAATACATTCATTTATGCACTTAAACTTTTTAAATATATAACTGATCTTCAGCTGTGTGTTTGGAGGAATTTAGTAACAGTGACGTCAAAATTAATATAAAAATTATTTGTGGTTGGTTTATTGACACTCGTCACTTACTTTTTCATATATTTATGAGAGACTAGTTTCAAAGGCCCTGGCCTCCATTTTCAATCTTCAGAGATTGAAAATGGAGGCCAGGGCCTTTGAAACTAGTCTCTCATAAATATATGAAAAAGTAAGTGACGAGTGTCAATAAACCAACCACAAATAATTTTTATATTGATCTTCAGCTTTTTGTTGAAGTATGTTTTCTTTTTAAATACACAATAATAAGCATTGTTTTATTCACATTTATACAGATAACTAATATAACACAATCATGGTATTCCAATAAACTGCACCAATATATATTTTCTCAGATCTGAGATTATGAATTTACAGGGTGTCACACCTAACCCTGCGATCTCAAATATCTCCGAAATGAAACAAATATGCAAATTCCAATTGGCCAGGAATGCACATATGTCAGGGGCTCTCACAATAAGAAAGTATGCACAATCCATAAAGGTAAACAAATAATACTTCCAACACCAAGTTGCATTTTTTTTAAATGTAACATGTATGCTTATTCTAGCAAACTGAAAACTATAGCTGCAATTAATGATAACACAGTTGGTTTCACTTTCTAAATCTCATTCATTCTGAAATAGGTGACTGTTAGAGGATGGCAATGGCGCCACTGTTTCTGATGTAATGCAACGCATGTACTTCTGTGCTCAGAGCAGGTTATACTTGCACTGGCCTGGAGCCTGCTGTAAACAAACTGATATCATTTTAGTTAATTGATAGAAATTAATAATTTCTTCACACTAGCCGTATATAGGCTAAGGTTTTTAATAGAGTCAACATGAAAACGGAAACCAGGAGATCCATGGTTCAAATTCCGGCCATGGCATTGAATTTTTCATGTTGAGTCTATCAAAAACTGATATCAGCTTGGCACATTCCAGCTTCAGTGTAATAGTGTCTCCTGATCGGGTTTACTGTCATACGGTAACATAATTCATGCACATTTCGGATATTGCTTTCCATATTGACACATTAAACCATGTTTTCATGTGGCATGTAACAGTTGCCATCATCTAGTCAATATGCTAGACTTCAGTAACGAAGAAAACCTGGATATTATTTTCATTTATGGAGAATGTCGCAGAAATGCAACCACAGCTGTGGCATTGTACGTTGAATGCTACCCAGATCAACTGTGTCGTTTGCCTCATACCATTGCCAACATCTGCATGAAACTCAGTGAAACGGGAAGCTGGGCTCCCTTAAAGTGACAATGTACAAAGTCAGTGACTGGCACTGGAAAGGAAATTGCTGTTCTGGCTGCTGTGGCACACAATCCTGAGGTGAGTGCCCGACAGATTGCACAAGGTTCTGGAATAAGCCGCAGTAGTGTGAGCAGAGTTTTGCAAAGGCATCGGTTTCATCCGTTCCATACCTCATTGTACCAGGAACTATATGGGAATGACTTTGAATCCCCTATTGTATTTTTCATTTTGCACTTCAGCAGTTGCAAGATAATCCAGCATTCCTAAGTAACATGTTGTTTACGGATGAAGCGCCATTTACAAATCATGGTCATGTGAATCTGCAGAACATGCACTAGTGGTCCGTGCAAAATCCCCCACTGGATTCGCCAAGTTACTCATCAATGACAGTGGAGTGTCAATGTTTGGTGCAGTATCATTGGGAACTGTATTTTAGGTCCCTATTTTTATCAGGCAGCATTAAACAGACAGAGGATATGCATAATTTCTGCAACACACTCTACCCCTCATGGAGGATGTGGGATTGGAAACGCATCTATCAATGTGTTTCCAGCATGATGGAGATCCTGCACATGATGCACTAGTTTCCAGAGACATGGATGCAAAATTTCCAAATAGGTGGATAGGACGGGGAGATCCTGTTCGATGGCCAGATGGTTCCCCACACTTGATGCCATTGGACTTCTTTCTCTGGAGCACAGTGTAAGATAGTGTATCAAGAACTGCCAACAACAGTAGAGGATATGCAACATTGGATATGTGGTTCAAATCCTGGCCATGGCATTGAATTTTTCATGTTAACTCTATCCTTTAAAATCCTTAGCCTATACCTATAAGGCTAGTGTGAAAAGATGATTAACTTCCATCAATTAACTAAAATAATAAGAGTTAAATGATGAAGCCTGGGACTCAAGTACTTACGATAGTAAGTCACCACAAACGGTGTATCTCGGATGCGAGAGCCCCTAGTGGTTTACCGGAGAAATATACGAGTCGAATGGAGAATTTAATGTCAGGACGGCACATTGGCCATGGTAGCTCAATGGGTTAGAGTGACTGGACGGAAACCAGCAGATCCGTGGTTCAAATCCCGGCCATGGCATTGAATTTTTCATGTTGACTCTATCCTTTAAAATCCTTAGCCTATACCTATATGACTAGTGTGAAAAGATGATTAACTTCCATCAATTAACTAAAATAATATTAGTTAATATATGTTTAAACTAGATAATGGAGTAATATTTCTAAAATTTATTGGTAATTTATTGAATAATTTACTGCCAGTATAAACAATCTTTCTTTCATATAATTTTAATCTATGTGATTGAGTTATCAAGTTCTGTTTTCCTCTAGTGTTGTAGTTATGAATAGCTGAATATTGAGGCAAAGACCTATTTCGTATATAAAATATGGATTTTAATATAAAGATACTGGGAAGGGTTAGTATTGTTGTTAGCTACATTGGCAGATTGGCTATGTATCTGATGGCTCGTTTTTGTAATGTAAAGATTTTTTTGAGATTGGCTAGATGTTGATCCCCAGAGCTCTATGGCATATGTAATAATTGAATGAATGAAAGCGAAATAGACTATCTTGGTAGTATCAGCTGGTGCATATTTTGATATATTACGTAGAACAAAAAGGACTGATGATAATTTCTTTTCAATTTTATTAATATGCTCATTCCATGTTAGTTTACTGCCAACTGTTAAACCGAGAACATCCACATTATCGATAGGTAGAATCATGTCATTGTCCAAGTATATAGGAGGCTCAAAATGAGTGGTTTTAAAATTGAAAATTATTAATTCACTTTTTTTTTGCATTAACACATAATTTAGAGTTATTAAAATATTGAGTTATACTATTTACAATTCCATTCATTTGTATTTCTAGGTTATTAAGGTCTTTATTCTGAAATCCCATCATCGTGTAATCAGCATAGAGATTTAAACTAACATCATTAGGAATTACATTGGATATGTCATTTATGTACAAAATAAACAGTAGTGGTCCCAAAATTGGAGCCCTGAGGAACTCCCAATACAATGTTTTTACTATGGGATGTAAAGATTACCTGGGTAGTATTTAACTCTGTGAACTGAGTTCTATTAGTCATATATGAGCTTATTAGGTCATATGCAATACCTCTAAATCCGAGGTGATATAGTTTATTAAATAAAATTGTTTTATCAGCATAATCAAACGCTTTTGTAAGATCCAACAGTACACCGGCAGTGTAACATTCTTTTGGGGTGGTAACTAAGATCAGCAATGTAGTATTATTCAAAAATGATAGACTTGTTTCCTTTGATGTAACTGCTGTATTCCCTAGTATTCCTTGAGAAAAACTCTTACCATTTTTGAAAAATGGTTGAGTTTGTAGATTTGAATAAGGAATTAATAGATGATTTTGAGAAACTTATTAATCCATGTTTTTCACTTTCATTTTTTCTTGCTGATCTTTTTATGATATTTTGTTGAAATACAAATCACTAAAGCAATCCCTTTAATTTTTAAAACTTGGCATATATACATGGATGACATTTTTGCTATAGTTACTGAGTAACACATAGTTGATGCCTTAAAACTTCTAAATTTGCAGGTTAAAGCTATGAAGGTCACATTAGAAATTAAAAATAATGGTTGCCTCCCCTTTCTGTATCTAAACATAATAAAAAAAATAATAAATTAAACTTTGGTATTTGTAGGAAAGTAGCTCAAACTGATAATTGCTAAAAACTAAAATTTCAACCCTTTCTCTTATAAATTTGCTGTTTTTAAAGTTTGATTTAATACCTACCCCTAAATAAGGAGAAATTTAATACAGAGTATAAACACATTATGAGCACTACTTTAATTAATGGTTTAGTAAAGATTTTATACATAAAAGGATAGAAAAATTTAAATGTCGAAACAGTTAAATCAGATTTCTACCCTTAAGAAAGTAAAAGATGATTATAATTTTAAAAAATTTATTCATCATCCTTGGGCAAATAAAAAGATTTCAAAATATTTTTAAAGAAGTTGGTATAATATTGGTACCTCGAAGTGAATACATCATAAAAAATGTACTACATGTTTCTATAAAAAAAAAAAAAAAAAAAAGACATCTTTCAGATGATAAAAAATCTGGCATTTATCAAGTTAACTGTTTAGAATGCAATCAGATTTACATTGGTAGGACCAAATGCCATTCAGAAACTAGAATGAAGGAACATTTCAGAAATATTAAATATAAACAGATTGATAAGTGAGCATGGCAGATCATTTTTGGTCATTTAAACTTGAAATATAGTCAGAAGTTAAATTATTAAAACAACGAATGGATCAATAGATTTAACGGTTTGGGAGAAAATATTTATTTGAAAAATAAAGATTCCACAATGAATTTTGAAATCCTGCCAATAGATTTGGTCAATAAGTTTGTGTTGGCCCAGTAGATGGCAGTAAGAGCGAACTATCCATGAACTTGTCGGAGTAACCAAAAGCTTAATCGGTGTGCTGGCTGAAGGTGTGATGAGCATATGATGAAACTGGTAGCAGAGGGTTTAGACAATTTTACAAACCGATAAGTGAAGAGTATCACTAAGTGTTATAGTTTATTCATAGTACTTGGATTGGTTCACTGTCAGCTTTTTACAAATTATCATTCTTTGTTTTAAAAATATGCATGTGAATTCAGTTTACTTTTAAATACAGAATTAATTATATCTAGGTTAGAATGCACCATAAGTCACCTGTGTATAATGTTGGTTAATTATAGAAATTCGTATTGTACATAAGTGATTAAATACATACTTAAACATTTGGGGCCTTTTCTTTTATAACATTAGTGGAGATGATGAACCTTTCTTTTCTAATATAAACTTTTCTTTCTCCTTTTGTATTATGTGCAGTTGCAACAATAACAGTGACAGAATGGCGAACAAAATTTCAGCGGCAAATGAACCTTGCAGACAATGCAACAAAAGCTAGATCTGTGGATTCTCTGCTCAACTTTGAAACTGTTAAGTATTATGGTGCAGAACAGTACGAAGTGGATAGCTATCGAGAAGCAATATTAGAATTTCAGGTAATATTCAAATTAATTATCAGAAGTAATTCTTTATACCAGCATTCTGCATATGCTTGAAGTTACTTTTTAATATGATCTATCACATAACAAACAGTGAAGCTACTTAGGTTTGTTAGCAGTATTTGAAGTAGGGCAAAATGGTGTTACGTAATTATAAAAATCTGTAAAATCTAACACTTAGCTTTTCTGAAAAGTGAGATAAGCCCTAAATGGTTTATGATGCAAGCAGTATTCTAGCACTTCAGATATTTTAAAGCATATCCAAAAACTCTTATCCGTAGAAGCTTGCATTGTATTTTTTCATTGTTACTCTCCTTTGTATATCATCCAAACATAGAGCAATCAGTAAAATCCCATCACTTCTATATGACTGGCTACACTGGAGTTTGAAGTATGGGATAAACAAAACTCACTCTTCTGTACTGTTATATTTACACAGCAAGTTTTGAGCTCTAGTACTACAATGTATTTATAAGAAGAATCAAAATTATTGCTTACATGACAAAAGATTACAGGAGGGTGAGTCAATAAATAAGTCACAAAACTGGATAGAGAAAATAATCCATTTGAAATTTTACTTTTCGACATAATCAAGCTGTACATTGAGGCGCTTATCCCATTTCTTTGCAAGTCTTTGAACACCGATGACAAAGAAGTGTTTTGGTTGTTGTCGCAGCCAATGGGCAACCTCTTGGATTATGGCATCATCAGTTTCGAAGTTTTGGCCACCCAAAGGACCTTTTAGAGGCCCAAACAGAGGGAAATCACTGGTGCCTAAGTTGGGACGCTGAGTGAATATTCCAACCATTCCCAATGAAATGTTCGTAACAGCTCCTGCTTTAATTTTGCTGAGTGAGGGCAGGCTTTGTCAGGAGTCCAGGTCACTTGAGGCAAATGGCCTGTTGGAATTTCCACAAGTGATGCAGTATGTTATGGCATGAGGCTGGAATTTCTGCAGTATGATGCTTTGCATGTCACAAAACACGGTGACCATAAACCTTGCATGCTGACAGAACCACCTTGAAGCTTTTTGTTGTTGGTGGGGTAGGATGTTCCCATTCCATGGAAGAGCTTTTTGATTCTCATTGAAAGTGGTGAATCCAAGTCATCCCAATTTTGGATGCTGTGCTTTCCCTTGTTAAACTGTGGGATCCAATTGAATACAGCTTTCTGGAAGAAACACTGGTCACCATATATGGGACACATTTCATGATGCAGTTCTTCTGCGGACAGTCCCTTGGCCCACAACCGCAATGCATAACCACATGCTATTTTACTCGGGTACAATCATGTAACACACTCGCCATCTTGCACTGGCTGCCAGCTGCTGGCACAAAATGCTTGCATAATTTGTAAATGATATAAGTGAAACAGACGTTTGCAACTTATTTATTGACTCACCCTCATAGTTCCTCTAATGACTAAAGCAAATGCATCTTGGGCTACCCTTGGCCCCTTTTCTAACAGGGCAGCCCTTCAGTACAATTATATACTTGATGCTCGCTTGTCCCTTATAATAATAATAGTTGCCTTCCATTTTATATTTTGTCATGCATTAGCTTAAGCTATTTGCCAAATTTTTATTTTATCCCTATTAATTGCACCAATTGTTTCAACTGTTTTTTTCAATTTTTTTTTCCATTGTTTCAACATAGTAATAAACATTACTATTATTTCACTACGTCTGGATTTACTTAACCTCACTTTTCAATATTTTTCACTTACACATTTTCCCTTTTGTTGTGTTCTCTTTACCTATTACAAATTGTTTACTTCAAAGTACTTTTCCAATCCTCCTTCAACCTACCTTTACTTCGTCACACTTTCTCAAATCTTCTCTTCTGCTTTTCACAACCCCACTCTTAATCTCTTTTCCTTTGCCATATTTTTCACTATTTGCTAAAAAATTTTCTCTAACCATTATTTAACTCTTATTTCAACCTCCTCTTACTATATTTTCTCTCAGCCTGAATGTACTTTTTTTATATTCTCTTATTCCACTTCTCCATTTTTTCTTGCTTTCTTTTCCTGTTAGAACTATTAAACTTTTCCTCTACTTCTCATGGTCTCATTCTATTCTTTCCTTTCTGAAAGTTATCCATTTGTGTAATTTACCCAATTTTTACCTTACCAAATGAAATGTGTAGAGTTTAACGCCCGCTTTTACTACATACGGCACTGCAGGCGGTGACACTGATGATACATGAGATGAAGATGGAGCACCGGTGGAATGAGATGGCGGAGGAAACCGGAGGTCCCAGAGAAAACCCGCCCCAGCGCCGTGTTGTCCACCACAAATCTCACTTTGCGGTTGCCTGGGATTGAACCCGGGCCGCCTTGGTGAAAGCCAAGCAGTCTAACCACTGAGCCACAGCGCGGCCTTTTTTTTTTTTTTATTTTTTTATTTTTTACCTTACCGATATGCCCCTACATCTTTATATCCCTTGCCTAATTCTCACCCTTTTTCTAATCCCTTCTATTCCCACGTTTATTTCACTTTGCTTTTCCCTGATCTCTTGTATCTGCACACTTATTTCACTGTACTTTTTCCTGATCACCTCACTCTGAACATGCAATAATGCATTTTCATTTTTCCTAATTTCTTCACCCCAACTGCCATTTATAAGTTCCCCCTCTTCCATTTGCATTATTAAACACTTCCCCTCTCCCCGCCTGGGTAGCGTAGTGGTAGCATGTCTACCTCACGTTCAAAAGGTCCCGAGTTCGAATCTCGGTCAGGATAAGTTACCTAGATAAGGTTTTTCTGGGGGTTTCCCTTATCCTAAAAGACGTATGTCGGGTAACTCTAAGCTCCATGGATGCTGGGCTCATTTCACCCATTCCATTCATCGTCCGATATGATTTAATGTTGGAGAACGTAAATTAAAAAAAAAATAAAGAAAAAAACTTCCCCTCTGACAATGACACTGTGCTCTATCCACATATATTCTGGATGTTCACACTGGATAAGATAGCTTATTTGACTCTAATAAATGCATTAAATATTTATTTCTTTGCCTTACTCCTTTCTTCAATTAGTCTCCTCCTTTGTTAATTAAATCCTTATCAATATAAATAAATATTCTTAACTTTTTTTGCTAGTTTAAATACTTCTATTACCAGTGCCATATTGCTAAATAACACCAAAATTAATATAATTTTGAGTCAAACTAATACTCAATGCTCCACTTATTGCTAGTATTTACCCAGAACGCGTTTCGTTAGGATCTTCCTAACATCATCAGCTGTTGTCGACTCCAACAACAGTGTTGTAAAGTCGACAACAGCTGATGTTAGGAAGATCCTTGACAACACTGCTGTTGGAGTCAACAACAGCTGATGATGTTAGGAAGATCCTAACGAAACGCATTCTAGGTAAGTACTAGCAATAAGTGGAGTATTGAGTATTAGTTTGACTCAAAATTATATTAATTTTGTGCTTCATTGTATCATAGTCCTTACACAATGGGAAACACCAAAATGTTTCTTTTGCCTTCCAGTTTCCCACAAATGCATTTTGCAGCTCAAAGATACTCATATTCATCCCTAATCTCTTTGTTAATAATTCCTGTATCTCCTAAAATGCTCTGATTTCTATTTGCTCTTCTATCCCAAAAATGATTAGGTTGTATCGTCTCGTGTAGTTTTCCATACCTTCCATTCTTCTTTTCATTTTTGTCATCTTCATTTTCATCTTCTCCAGCTCTATAGTGTGAATCTCTAACTCTATTTTATCCTATTTTCTCCATTCTTGTTTAAATCTCATTGCCAAACCATTATTCCTTGCAACTTTGTCCATCTGGTTCGCGGTTGCCATGTCACTTAGATAATTTTTCCTCACTTCTGCGGGAGCAACTCTGCCGCACGTCTGTTCTCCATTGCCAGTGTAGTGCTACATAATATTTATATTCATACAAGGAAAACACTGTAGAAAATGTAGTTATTTGTATTTATGAGAGTAAGAGAGAGGAAAGGAAAAGAAATTAATTATTTAAAGTTTTGTAACACACCAGAAATGAAGAAGTAAAGAGAAATCTTAACAGATAAAGGATACTACAAGCATCATTGTAAATGCTGCTGACTTTTTATAAAATGGAGTGTGTTTATAGATATATACAGAGCATTCCCTCTATGCTTTGGCCAGGAATTGCAAGGCAGTCTTGTGTGACACATCTGAATGAACTCAAGGCCACGGGCTCTTGCACTTATTGGACATGCAGCAACTGGTTTCAGTCAGCTGCTATTAATCCTTGTATATAGACACTAGACGCATGTGCATTTGTGTGCGATTGCATTATCGGATTATTATAATCCAGAAATCATACTCAAATTTTTGCTTGAACGAACACTTTTTAAGTACGACACTTATGTGGAAACCCACTTGTGTAGACAGGTGTGTAAGGCAGTTTCACAATAAATTTCCTGGTGTTCTAGTTCCAAGTAAAAAAACAGATATCTAGTAAATAAAGTAAGGAGAATGGAATCATTTAATGCTTTAATTTGTTTAAAAAAAAAAAAAAAAAAAAAAAAAAAAAAAAAAACAAAGGGTTCTATCAGAAGGAGAACTTGATGAAATTGGCGAAACCAATGTCTATGAAACTGTTGGAATTAAAACCATACAGATAAACTATTGTCCATCAGTTATGACCGCGTGATGATGAAGACCGCATAAAGTTCTGTAATTGGATTTTACAAAATATTGCTGGCGGTACTGTTTACCCACATTTAATACATTTCTCAGATAAGTCATGGTTTCATTTGACTGGCCATGTTGCTTCAAAAAACTATAGGGTATTGGTGTACTGAAAATCCAAAATTAATTCATGAGGTTCCTTTACATGATGAAAAAATTAGTGTATGGTATGCTGTAACAGCAGAACAGATCATAGGCCCCATACTTTACGATAGCATAAATTCTGATAGGTACTGCAGAAATATTCTTGTGCCATTTTTTACAATGTTGAGAGATAATGAAAAGGAATATGGCTATTTTCAACAAGATTCTGCCACAGCTCATATTGTGGAGGCTTCGTTGAAAGACAGAGTGCTTTTGATGATAGAATTATCTCTAAAGGCTTATGGCCGGCTCAATCTCTGGATCTTACTATGTTGAACTATTATCTGTGGGGAACTCTTAAAAATAGAGTTTATAGGAATAATCCTGCACCATAGACAATCTTAAAATCAATATAAGAACAGAAATTAGGGAAATAATGCAACAAGAACTGATGCATGTCAATGGTAATTCATCAGAAGGTGCCAAGAATGTTTATCTGCCAAAGGACACCACTTTCAACTGTAAAAAAAGGTTAGTACTGATGAAATAAAAAGTAATTATGTTTGTTCATGTAATAGGTAATCAATATATCATAATCATCATAAAATCAGTAATATTGTCACCCTGGTGGTAGGCTCGCGAAGCCAATGAAAAATGATGGCCGATCGTTAGCGGAAGTGAGAGACAGATGAGAGTAGTTGTTAGAGAGAAAATAAACAGTTTAAGGTTAGCTAGCAAAATTGTGATGGACGAATGTATTTGCTAGGAGAATAAAGTGTAGTTTTTGTGTTTTATAACCTCGTTTTATTATTTCACGAACCCACAAAGTCACAACTGGTGTCAGGAAGCGGGATAACTACATCACCGAACATTATGGCCATGGAATCGGCATTGGAAATGCTTTTGCAGAAGATGAACGAATTAACAGCGAAGTCGGAAGCGGCAAATAACTACTTGGCCGTGAAGATGAACGAGTTAACAACAAAAACAGAAGCGGCAAATAACAACCTGGCCGCAGAGTTGAAAGAAATAAAGACCGAATTGACCACAGAAATGAAGGCAGCGAGCGACAGTCTGGCCACGGAAATGAAAGAGGCGAACGAGGTCCTCGCCGCCAAATTTGAGGAACAGTTGGCCGGCGTGAGGGATGACGTGACGGAGCTGGGCAAGCGGATGGGCCAAGTGGACGAGCGCGTCGAGGACCTGGTGAACCGCTTCAATGACCTAGAGGAAAAGGCCGACAATAGCGTCAAGTCTCTGAACGCCATGGTGGAGGACGTCGTCGGCAGGAGACTGAAGGATTTGAAGGCTGACGCACCGGGACGCGACACAACATCGGCGCGCGTCAAACCTCCGAAATATGACGGCGCGTCAACATTCGAGGTCTTCCGCCGCCAGTTCGACACAGTGGCCAAGCACAACAGATGGTCACCGGAGGAGGAGGCCACACAGCTAATAAATAGCCAGCCTCCAGGGACGGGCCGCGGAAGTCCTAAACGCAGTGCAGACGACGGCGGCGCCCAAAGACATCTGGGAGGCCCTGGAGAATCGCTTCGGGAACCACCGCTTAGCCGCAGCATACCGCAGCCAGCTAAAGGCAAGGTCGCAGCAGCCGGGGGAGACGCTGCAGGAGTTCGCCATAGCGATTGAGCAGCTGGCTAGCAAGGCCTTGGTTGACCTGCCACTGGAGTTTGTATCCCGGGAAGTCGCCTACAATTTTGTCGACGGGGTACGGGACACGGAGATTTGTCAGCGTCGTAATGCTCGGCGATTATAAAAACATCTACGAGGCGCTGACAGCGGCATTAAGGATGGAGGCGGCCAAGGTAGCATCTATCCCGACGTCGAGAACGAGAGGTGTCTTCTACGCCGGAGACAGAAGACCAGCTGAGGGACGCCGGCGAACACTTAGTGGCCTGTGTTGGGGGTGTGGACAGCCCGGACACCTGCGGAGAGACTGCCCCCACCAGGAAGAGCAGCCGGAAAACGAGTAAGGGCCATCTTGGAGAGGGGCACGTCGGCGCCATTACCACCATCCCCTCAAGTGAATATCCTCGCCGTCAGCCGGCGGATGGATGACAACCTCATCGCGGACGGTTGGGTAAGAGGAAAGCCGTGCCATGTGCTGGTGGACACCGGGGCGGCCGTGACCATCATCAGACCTGACGTGGCGAAGGGTTTGCCGACGAGGAAACCGAGCCGACCATACCAGCTTGTGACGGCATCGGGCGACACCATGCCTGTGCAGAAGGAGGTCCTGCTGGAGCTCAACTTGGGACGGAGTGCCGTGCGTCTGTGGGTGTTCGTCGCGAAGGTGGCTGAGGAGGTGATTCTGGGACTGGATGCCCTCAGGAGCCACGAGGCGACGGTCAACGTCGGCAGGAAGGTCCTGAGGCTCAACGGTGAAGAGGTTATACTCCGTTAACCGGAAGAGCGCCTTGGAATTTGCAGGGTCGTCTTGAGCGAAGACGTGGTTGTCCCCGCGAGGAGTGAAGTGATAGTGACGGCGCGACCGGAAGGCCAAACAGCAGGTGGGGTTCAAAGGCAGCAGGAGTACGACTTCACCTCGGAACATCGCGAGGAAAGATGTTGGTGGTACACCTGGATCGCCTGGCCCGCTACGAAGGCGCTGTTCGGGACCAGCCTTGAGGAGGGAGCAGTGTCACCCTGGTGGTAGGCTCGCGAAGCCGATGAAAAATGATGGCCGATCGTTACCGGAAGTGAGAGACAGATGAGAGTAGTTGTTAGAGAGAAAATAAACAGTTTAAGGTTAGCTAGCAAAATTGTGATGGACGAATGTATTTGCTAGGAGAATAAAGTGTAATTTTTGTGTTTTATAACCTCGTTTTATTATTTCACGAACCCACAAAGTCACAATATGGTATCCATATCAATAATGAGAATAATGAAAATATTTACTGAATATAGTGTGCGGAACAGGCATCGTGAGTACTGACCAGATAGCTGAGGTATCACGCGCAGAACACGCATGGCAACTACCGGCTGAAATGTTGACTGAACGCACTATATATATATTTATTATTTATTATTATTTGTCAATAGACTGCAAAGCAGTTTCTGACATTGCCAATTACAATCCAAAAGTCCACAATTATAGGATATAGAGCATAATATAAACAGTATAAAAACATATTTACAGATCATCAACTTTGTACAAACATTTATCCATCAAAAATTATTGTGTGTGTGGGTGGGTGGGTGTGGGTGGGTGTGTGCGTGCGTGTGTGCGTGCGTGCGTGTGTGTGTTTTTTTTTATTTTGAGAATCAGAATGAATAAGAATTGCTTGTCTTACTCAAACGCTCTTAGCGAATGTTTTACACAGCAAGAACTCAGAGCTTTTTTACAACTCTCAACGATTTACACAAGATAATACAAATTGAGGAGCATTTGTTTTTAAACTTTGTAGGTGTAAAGTGTTTTCGAAATTGTATGTTTATCCTAATAATATAATTTTGATCTTCCAAATCATCCTGTGATCAGGTTTTAGCAAAAGTTGGCTGAGAATTAAAGCAAAAGTTGACAAATGCAGTACTTTTTATTTCATTAATAACTAGTGTGCAGGTTTCTTCTATGAGAGGAATGTGTGAAGCACTTTTTATACCAAAGAATGAGCTCAGTAACAGATCAAGTTTCGGTATTGTGTCAGTGTAGAAATCACCAAGTAGAAATCAGCATACACCTTTCACTGTAAACTGCACTTCTGTATGTTTATTCTTTATAATTTTTTATTTCTAAATTTTAATACCTTTGTTCGCTCTTTGTATTAATTAATAAAACATTTGTAAATGGTCGAGATTCAACTTTTAATAATTTGTAAATGGTGTTTTTCATACTGCACCACTTGCTTTTTAATTTTTGAGGGATTAGTTTGAGAGCCATTGCTTCCATTTTCAGCCTTGAAGATCTGACTGTTGTTGGTTGTAGTTGCTTGCAGTCTTCTATCCGGTCATGGAACAATAAACTTCTATAAATTTTCATAACATGATATCTTAATCTGGAAATAAAAAGACTAATTAATAAATTCCAAAATCCCATCAGTCAACAATTTAATACAGAAGTTCATTATTCCACCACTGTGGGGGAAGAAAAGAAGAAAAAAAAAGCTGACTACATATGTTTTATTAACTTGGACGTCAAGTAAGCTCTTGTACATGTGTATCTTATTATGTTGGATTGTATTGCCTGGTAGAGTGGAAGTAAAGGTCTTGTAGCCTTAACTTTTAAGAGGGTAAATAAATAAAAGTAGTACAGTGAGTTATTTTACAAAAAGCTATGATGAGTTTAAACCACTTAGGTCATTCAATAATTTGAATTAACAAGAAATAAAACATTTTTGGAACAGTCATATTATTGCAATGCGTAGAAGTAATCTCCAACATGAACTCATTTCCACACATCAGGGAGCCGACAGATGCCATCCGCAGCATTTTGTCTAATATTCGAACAGACTGTTCTACTGCTGCTATAATTGCCTGTCTGGTTATAAAGCGAACTGCTCTAAGTGGTAATCTCATATTCGCAAAAAGGTTGAAATCACATGGGCTCATCTGGGGAGTATGAAGGATGCTCCAGAATTTCCCAGTTCCTTCTGCGAAGCTAATTAACAACGGAGGCAGACGTATGAGAGTGAGCACCATCATGTAACACAATGGGAGATAACACAGGACAGCCCGCCTCGGTAGCGTAGATGGTAGCATGTCTGCCTCACGTTCAAGAGGTCTCGAGCTCAAATCTCAGTCAGGGTGAGTTACCTGGATAAGGTTTTTTCCAGGGTTTTCCCTTATCCTGAAAGACGAATTTCGGGTAACTCTAAGCTTCATGGACCCCGGACGCATTGAGCATCATTTCACCCATTTCATTCATCGTCTGATATGACTAAATGTTGGAGGACGTAAATTACACACACACACAAAAAAAAAAAAAATAACACAGGATATTTGGAAGTTTACACTGCACAGCTGGTTGTAAATGGTGTTCCATAAAGTGACTGTAATATACACCTTGTACACGATTTCCTTGATGAACTGAATGAGTGATAAGAACACTGTCAAAATCATAAGCAACAATAAACATGACTAAGTGGAACCTATTCTCGTTGATACTTTTTTTGCCATGGTGAATCAATGTGCTGCCACTCATTTTATTGTCTCTTAATTTTGACCCATAGCATCAAACCCAGGTTTCATCTAATGTTATAATACATTTTTGAGTTTGATTTATGAGTCACTATGTTTACACTCAAACTTCACTTGCTTAAATCCTTTCATGGAAGTGTTGAAAACAGTGTTGTATAAATTAAATTTATTGGGAGTCGATTAATGACACTAAACAACACTTACTTTTAAATTTTCCCGGAACTAGTTTCAGAGGCCTTCCCTCTATCCTCAGCCGGACATCGACTGGTTCTCCTTGGTGTAGCTGGCAATATTTTGTCATCAGTCTCCTCTGGTGGTAGTTCGAGGAACTTGCTGAACAAATCTTTCTGGGGGATGTCGAAATTGAATACTTTGTTCCTATTTTTTGAAATTAAGATTTGTTCCAATGTGGACAGTTCTTGTTTTCCTGTTGTATGTTTTAGTAATTTTGGTTCTGGATTTATGTTGTGGTTTTTTTCCCAAAAATGCGTGGCAACTGCTGATTTTTCTAATTGTTTGTATTTTATGTTCCTAAAGTGTTCCTTTGCTCTTGTTTCTAAATTTCTTTTGGTTTTTCCAATATAAATTTGACTACAGTCACAGCATTCAATTTGATATATCCCAGATTTTTTGTTAGATGGAATGGCATCTTTGATGTTTGAGCAAATTAGGTTTTTTAAGGAGTAATGGTTCACTGGTGCTAGTTGAATGTTTTGTTTTTTGAAGACTTTTTGAATTTATCAAAGGCCCATGGATGGTAAGTGAATTTTTTGAAGATCATTTTAGTTTCTGTAGCTGAGAGGGTTGTGGTTTCCTTTAGTAGTTCCTTCTTTTTTGCTAAGTTCACTTTTTTGTCTACTAGTGATTTGGGAAAGTCATTTTTCTGTGCTATTTCAATAATTTTGTTGTATTCTATTTTGTATTCTTCTGCTGTGAGAGGGATGTTGACCAGTCTGTGTGCTAAACTATTAAAGATTGCCTGTTTGTGGGATCTTGGATTGTAGCCATTAGCTTTTATGTAGTTGTCTGTCTGTGTTGGTTTTCTGTAAATGCCAAAGTTTATTCTATTTTTATTTCTGATTATTTTTAGATCTAAAAATGGTAAATACTCGTCTTTTTCAACTTCTACAGATAACTTGATGCTTTTTTCTTGAATATTTAAAAGTTTTAGTGCATCACTGATGTGTTTTTTTGGCACTATGGCAAATATGTCATCTACATATCTTTGCCAGAGTTTGAACATCCATGGGAAACCTTTAGTGATCCTTATTTCTAGTGCACTCATGTACAGATCGGCCAGGAAGGGTGATAAGGGGTTGCCCATTGCTAAACCAGAAGTTTGATGAAAATATTTTGTTTGAAACTGGAAGAAATTCTGTTGTATGCATAATTTGGTTAGTTCGATGTAATCTGAAATTTCAAGTGATGACATTCCAAGTGATTTGAGCCATTTTTCTATCAACGTTGGGAGTTGTTTAACTGGTATGCTGGGAAACAGTGATTTAACGTCAAATGAGACTAGTGTGTCCTCCTCATTTAGTTCAGTATCCTTAATGTGTTCTATAAGTTCATAGGTGATTTTGATGATTAGGCTATCGAATTTTGGAAAGGAGTTGAATTTGTTTATTAGCCACTTTGCAAAAAACTAAAGTACAAATTTACGAATTTGATGAACAGTTCTTCACATCGGAAAAAAGTTTAAGAATAAGAGACACACTGCAAATAGAAACTTGAGTCCAACAGCAATTAGTCCACACGCTAAATGCAAAACGGCAATAAGTAGCGTAAACGAAAAAAAAAAAAAAAAAAAAAAAAGCACGCAAATCTTTGAAAACGTTGTAAATCTATGTAATCAAAATTTCTCCACAAAACTGTTAGGTCTTCTAAACAAAGGATTAAAAACTTGCATAAGTTTTTCAAACGAAATTGAGGACTACATTGCAGATATAATCATTTTAGCACAGTGTCTACCAGTATCAAAACTAAATTCACTTAAAAGCCAATGTGAAAATATTTTGGAAGAAATAAAAACCAGATCCATTCAGAAGAGCAAACAAAATATTATCCATTCTTTGAAACAAAAAAACGTCATATACACCAAGGCAGACAAAGGTAACAAAATAGTCATAATGGATAAATCTGATTACCTTGAAAAAATGGAAGAAATGCTCACTAACAGTGAATATGAAACCATTAACAAAAATCCACTAACAACTTGCATACAATCACTTGAAAAAACAATAGCAAAATCAACTATAGTATTAAACAAATATACAGTTAAACCAGATAACCCAACCTTACCTAGACTTTATGGCTTACCCAAAATACACAAACCATCCATAACAATGAGTATAAATTCACCAACATACAAACTTGTAAAGTGACTAATAAGCAAATTCAACTCCTTTCCAAAATTCGATAGCCTAAGCATCAAAAACACCTATGAACTTATAGAACACATTAAGGATACTGAACTAAATGAAGAGGACACACTAGTCTCATTTGACGTTAAATCACTGTTTCCCAGCATACCAGTTAAACAACTCCCAACGTTGATAGAAAAATGGCTCAAATCACTTGGAATGTCATCACTTGAAATTTCAGATTACATCGAACTAACCAAATTATGCATACAACAGAATTTCTTCCAGTTTCAAACAAAATATTTTCATCAAACTTCTGGTTTAGCAATGGGCAACCCCTTATCACCCTTCCTGGCCGATCTGTACATGAGTGCACTAGAAATAAGGATCACTAAAGGTTTCCCATGGATGTTCAAACTCTGGCAAAGATATGTAGATGACATATTTGCCATAGTGCCAAAAAAACACATCAGTGATGCACTAAAACTTTTAAATATTCAAGAAAAAAGCATCAAGTTATCTGTAGAAGTTGAAAAAGACGAGTATTTACCATTTTTAGATCTAAAAATAATCAGAAATAAAAATAGAATAAACTTTGGCATTTACAGAAAACCAACACAGACAGACAACTACATAAAAGCTAATGGCTACAATCCAAGATCCCACAAACAGGCAATCTTTAATAGTTTAGCACACAGACTGGTCAACATCCCTCTCACAGCAGAAGAATACAAAATAGAATACAACAAAATTATTGAAATAGCACAGAAAAATGACTTTCCCAAATCACTAGTAGACAAAAAAGTGAACTTAGCAAAAAAGAAGGAACTACTAAAGGAAACCACAACCCTCTCAGCTACAGAAACTAAAATGATCTTCAAAAAATTCACTTACCATCCATGGGCCTTTGATAAATTCAAAAAGTCTTCAAAAAACAAAACATTCAACTAGCACCAGTGAACCATTACTCCTTAAAAAACCTAATTTGCTCAAACATCAAAGATGCCATTCCATCTAACAAAAAATCTGGGATATATCAAATTGAATGCTGTGACTGTAGTCAAATTTATATTGGAAAAACCAAAAGAAATTTGGAAACAAGAGCAATGGAACACTTTAGAAACATAAAATACAAACAATTAGAAAAATCAGCAGTTGCCACGCATTTTTGGGAAAAAAACCACAACATAAATCCAGAACCAAAATTACTAAAACATACAACAGGAAAACAAGAACTGTCCACATGGGGACAAATCTTAATTTCAAAAAATAGGAACAAAGTATTCAATTTCGACATCCCCCAGAAAGATTTGTTCAGCAAGTTCCTCGAACTGCCACCAGAGGAGACTGATGACAAAATATTGCCAGCTACACCAAGGAGAACCAGTCGATGTCCGGCTGAGGATAGAGGGAAGGCCTCTGAAACTAGTTCCGGGAAAATTTAAAAGTAAGTGTTGTTTAGTGTCATTAATCGACTCCCAATAAATTTAATTCACTTACTTGTTGTTGTTTAATTGAAACATTTTCAAGATCATTCGATCTCATCCTCAGCCATTTATAATACACTTTCACATTCATAGTGTTCTAAGTATAATTTTGCTTATTAATTTTTAGATGAGTCATATTTATTACACATCTGCTTCACTTTCGTAAACAAATAACTCGTAACAAATAACAGGTAACTCACCCTGATCGAAAGTGAAGCAGATGTGTAATAAATACGATTCATCTAAAAATTAATAATTATTTCGCTTCACTGTGGTGTTCCACTACAGTTAAATCTCGATATAATTTTGCTGTTTCCATCCTCTACCACATTGTTTCCTCTGTAAGATTATGTTGGACCCATCGAGCGCAGATTTTCCTCATCTTTAATTTGTTCTTAAGTATGTAGAGAATCGTACCAGGAGCAACTCCATCTTCACTTGCTAGTTCAATGTAAGTCCAACAGCGATGTTCTTCCAGCAGTGCTCTAACAGCATTCATATGCACATCATCACTTGCTAGCTCTACGTTTTTGATGAACATCTTCCCTTCCTCTACAAAATGCATTCGCCCACCTAGCCGTGGTACAATTTGGTAGTCTGTCTGTGTCCGCAAGTTTCCCATAATTCTGTATGGCATTGTTAAGCATTGATACCTCTTGCAACCTGAATTTTAATTAAGCATCTTTGTTCGTATTTACTAAACTATTTAGAGCACTAAAGATAACAGCCTACAATTAAACTTACCAAAAATGTCTTATAAAATTAAATTGTCTTCAAAGTCACAACTAACAAACATTAGATGCTCTTATTTTTCATTATCAGCATACATGATTCACCGTTGATAGCAACAAATGCAGGCAGTGTTTCAACTAATTTTTCAATGACCCCAAGTATATTGGATGAAAGAGTTCAATTTCATTAAAAATTAAATTTAGGGTCAATTTTATAAGGACCTTCTGTAGTTGTAATACTATTTTCATTTGTGCCACTTGAGAAACCAAACATGCTTATCAAACTATGCATAACAGCAAAGATGTTTTTATTAATCTCATATCAGGAAAGAGCATGTCAGTTGAAGTACACTCGCTGCAAATCATTAGTTCAATTATGGCATGAGGACATTAAAGTTTTATTTATCACCAGGCTTGAATCATAACAGATATAGACGTGAGCAAATATTTTCCGATGCGAGCAAGACTGGCCTACATGAGGGAGGCGGGTTTCTTATCAATTAGTTGCGCCAGGACGATTCAGTTTCCTTATACCTAACCAGCGAGTTCGGCGCACAGGTATTTAAGCCTCAGTGGAAAATAAAAACCATTTTTTCACATGAAACGTAGATGATTTTATATAACTCTCTACTATCAACCTTGTATTTTTCAATCATTTCTAATGACCAATGAAATAAATAAAATAACTATTATGTTGGATAATGACAGTTCAAGTACAAAATCTTATTAGCATCAACGGCATGTCAGAGGTTTCACGAAGGAGTTCTTTAAATGTCAGTAAAGATATGATGCTTTTCAGTTTTAGCTACAAGTAGAAACCATCGAACTAGACCAGACTTGAACTCGCAACCTTGGGATCAGAATGCCAGCATCTAAGTCAATCTGGTCAGCTTTTATAATGATGGTGATGGTGTTTTCTTTTTCTTTTTTGTAATTTACGTCCTCCAACGTTAAATCATACCGGACAATGAATGGAATGGGTGAAATGATGCTCAAATGTTCCCAGGGTCCATTGAGCTTAGAGTTACTTGATATTTGTCTTTTAGGATAAGGGAAATCCCGGAAAAACCTTATCCAGGTAACTCACCCTGATCGACATTCGAACTCGGGACTTCTTGAAACATGAGGCAGACATGCTACCACCACGCTACCGAGGCGGCCGATGAAGGTAATGATGATGATGATGACAAAGAAAACCTGAAAGGTCAAATAACAGTGTAACGCTAATCTAATGTGCAGCAATAACAGAATTAAACATTTAAACAAGAAATAGTTTACGTATTTGAGGCATATATAGTTTGAAGCATGTGCAGCAAATATCTGCTCTAGAGGCTGTGAATGTTACATTTCAGGTAACAAATTAACACAAAGATCGCAAAAAATCAACTGTCATGTAGATGCCGTTACTGAAACCAGTCAATTTAATAAGTTAGTGTTAGCACTTTCTTTGTTCAAGTATTTTAGGGAGCTAATGTAGAATTACTTCAAGAATATTTTAAAAGTTCCTTCTTCCAGTGAACTTATCTACATAGGCAATAGAACTGTCACTGTGGTTAAATGGACATGTAGTTGAGGCACTCTGCAATTGGTAGATACTTCCTTGGGGTCAAAGGTCACATTTGCTTTATATATATATATATATATATATATATATATATATATATATATATAACAGCGGAAGGTTTGCATTTGATTTAAAAACAACAAAGAGTATCATTGTATCACGTATTAGAGTGAATAAGATTACAGAAGAATGCCTTTAACCTCGGAAGTCACTCGGTGCCATATTGTTGGCATGTGGGAAGCAGGTCTTGCTACCACTCAAACAGCTAATTCTGTGGGAAGAGGGCTTGACTGCATTCTTTACTGGATCTAGCAGTTCCAGGAAGAGGAACTTAAAAAACCCGACCTAAATCCGAAGACCCAGGCTTACCTCTCCGGATATGGATGCTGCCATAGTGCAGAATTCCAGAGAGAATCCGTTCCGCCCATCTACATCAATTGTGAGGCATATGAGACTTCAGATAACGCCTTCAACTGGTAGAAGCCGTCTTCATGCTGCCGGGATCCACACTAGGAAGCCAGCTTGAAAAGAGAACCTCACAGAAGCACATCAAGCTGCTCGTATGGGATTTGCTCTCCAGTTCCTTCCAATGCCTCAAACATTCTTGGACACTAATATGGACGGACGAGAAAGTGTTCTCAACCGACGAGGAGGGAAGGATGATACTTTGGCATCCAGACAAGACACGCTACATCCCAGAACATGTAGCAACAACCACAGTAACAAGCGGCAGGATTAGCATCGCTTTCTGGGGCTGGATGTTGGCTGCCAGTGTTGGTCAACTGGTCCGTGTATCCCTGAGAATGAATTCTGAGGAGTATGTGGAGGTGTTAAGAGGACTGCATGTTACCAAGTGTTCGTTCTGTATATCCTAAGGAAGATATGCCTATCATTAACTATGTTCATGATAATAGCAGCATTCACACTTCGGCATTTACCTGAGATTGGATAGAGCAACATCCTGAAGTTTCTCCCCTCCCTTGGCCAGCCAAATCACCGGATCTGAATCCCATTGAACACATTTGGGCTGTTATAATTAACGAATGGGATTGCAGGGCAGAAAAAACTCCTGTAAGCCTCGAAGATCACGTTCAGCAAGTATGGGAAAGCGTGCGCAAAAGACCTCATATTTGTGAATCTCTCATCGTTTCTCTTCCTAGGAGGCTCAATATTCTTTTAGTTGTAAATCATTGGTGAACTGGGTATTAAGCCATTAATCGTTTATTCCCTATCCCGTATTATGCCATCCATGTTCAAGCTAATATTTCCATCCTTTCCTTTCTTCATATGCACATAGGCATCTATTTAGAAATTGGTTTCAGTTTTACCTATATATTAATTATTTGAAATGAAAATTATCCTTTATTTTCTGTCTCAATAATTACTATCAAGCATTAAATAAATTCAATTCTAGAGTAAAATTAAGATTTAAGCTATGCACTTATCAAAGAATTCAACATTCAATTTGAACCTCATATAATAAAATGTATAGTTTACTACAGAGTGTTTTGCTTAAACCTCCTCCTCCTCTTTATTATTATTATTATTATTATTATTATTATTATTATTATTATTATTATTATTATTATTATTATTATTATTATTATTATTATTATTATTATTATTATTATTATTATTATTATTATTATTATTATTATTATTATTATTATTATTATTATTATTATTATTATTATTATTATTATTATTATTATTATTATTATTATTATTATTATTATTATTATTATTATTATTATTATTATTATTATTATTATTATTATTATTATTATTATTATTATTATTATTATTATTATTATTATTATTATTATTATTATTATTATTATTATTATTATTATTATTATTATTATTATTATTATTATTATTATTATTATTATTATTATTAACCGTAAAGCTTCAAACGAGATGTATATTTTGTGAATCACATTTTTCTTCAGTGAATTATTTAATATAGATACTGAACACTATCAGTTATACCAATAAATGTTTTATTTATTATTTATTTTTTTGTAATTTACATCCTCCAACGTTAAGTCATATCGGACGATGAATGGAATGGTTGAAATGATGCTCAAATGAGCCCAGGGTCCATAGAGCTTAGAGTTACCCGACATTCATCTTTCAGGATAAGGGAAAACCCTGGGAAAAACTTATTCAGGTAGCTCACCCTGACCGATATTCGAACTCGGGACCTCTTGAACATGAGGCCGACATGCTACCAAGGCAGGCAACCAATAAATGTGCAATATATGTATAGATAAAAATGTGTGAAACAGATAATTTCATTTTGAATAGTAGAATTTTACAACAAAAAGTTGTTATTATTATTATTATTATTATTATTATTATTATTATTATTATTATTATTATTATTATTATTATTATTATTATTATTATCATTATCATTATCATTATCATTATCATTATCATCATTATTATTATTATTATTAAACAGTAAAGCTTCGAACGAGATATATATTTTGTGAATCACATTTCCTCAGTGAATTATTTATTTGATACAGATATTGAACACTGTTATACCAATAAATGTGCAATATATGTATAGATAAGTATGTGTGAAACAGATAATTTCAATTTGAATAGTATAATTTTATTAAAAAAAATCTATTATTATTGTTATTGTTATTTTTAATAATATTATCATTATCATCGTTGTCGTTATCATTATCATTATTATCAATATCATTATTATCAATATCATTACCATTATCATTGTCGTTATTGTTATTGCTGGGTAGAGTGCTTAAAGGTAGCATTCGTTATTATATATTATCCCGTCCGATATGACTTAACATTGGAGGACGTATATTACAAAAAAAAAAAGTAATCGTTATTACGTTCATCGTCCCCCCTACCTGCTGTGGTCGGAGGAGGGGAATGTCTTGTTGAAAACAGGTAAACCTGACCTTTCCTCTCACCAGGCTCAACCAAATGATAATCCAATTTTGTTCCCCTTGCCTCTCCAACCCCATCGTCCATCGGAAAACTTCTGCATTCGGGTGTACATAAATGTCATAGGTTTTTGCAGCTGATGAGACTAAGGTTGCTGATGGTTATTAGAAAAAATGAATTATTATTGGAACATGAAGTTTAGAGGTTGATAATTTCTGTAGGAATAGTTAAGAACAATGACAGGGAGGCATCTTTCAGTGATGGGACACTGATGCTGAAATGTTTGACATCACTTGAGTAAATCACCATCTTAAAAATTATTGCATGCATACATATGATTGCATATAAGAAAATTAGATATAATCCAGGCACTTCCTATGCTAATAGAGGTTATCTGATAAGATAATTACAGCGACTAATATAATTTTGAGTCGAACTAGTACTCACTGCTCCATATATTGCTAGTTTGTAATTTACGTCCTCCAACGTTAAGTCATATCGGACGATGAATGGAATGGGTGAAATGATGCTCAAATGAGCCCAGGGTCCATAGAGCTTAGAGTTACCCGACATTCGTCTTTCAGGATAAGGGAAACCCCGGAAAAAATCTTATCCAGGTAACTAACCCTGACCGAGATATATATATATATATATATATATATATATATATATATATATATATATTGCTAGTGTTTACTTAGAACGTCTTATGTTAGGACCTTACTAACATCCTCAGCTAATGTCGACTATTGAATGTTGGTTTGGTGAACTCCTTGGAGGCGATAGGGGTGCCTCTGTTGGTATTGTCGCGAACCCATTGTTGTGACTGGCGGTCGACGCACACAAAGGGACAGATAGTGCAGCGCGGATATAAAAAGCTTGCCGAAACAGATAAAGATAGATAACTGGAAGGTTCTAGTGCCTCTTGTTTGTTACAGAAAATACCGGTAATTTCTCGAACAGTGAGCGGAGCTATAAAAGAAGCCGCGGCTCGTCAATGAGAGAAAGATTCGTAATCGGAACTGCATGTGCGTCCAGCTGTTTTGAAAGTGAACTCTTTTGTTTGTGGTCAGCGACCTTGAAGGCTGTATTTGTGTATGTTATGTAATTCTGCTACTGTAAAGGTTGACCAAAACGTGTTTCTACGGAAATAAAGAACATTCTAATTTCTGCGATTGGACCTTTAATTTTACGAACCCACAGTCACAACTGGTGTCAGGAAGTGGAACATACGACGATGGACACTGCAATGGCAAAAATTCTAGAAGAGCTGAAAGAAATAAGAACAGCGAACGACAACCTCACCGCCAAGATGGAAGAAATGAAGGCCGAATTAACAACGAAGAGGGAAACGGCAAATAACCTGGCCGCGGAGTTGAAAGAAATGAAGACGGCGAAGGACACCCTCGCTGCGAAGACGGAAGCGGCAAATAGCAACTTGGCCGCGACTGTGACCGCGAAGATGACCGAATTGACCACAGAAATGACAGCGGCGAACGATAGCCTGGCAACCGAAATGAAGGCGGTGAACGAGACCCTCGTCGCCAAAATTGAAGAGCAGTTGGCCGGCGGGAAGGTGGACGTCATGGAGCGGGCAAGTGGATGGGTCAAGTTGACGAGCGCGTCGAGGACCTGGCGAACCGTGTTAACAACCTTGAGGGAAAGGCCGACAGCAACACCAAGTATCTGAACGCCATGGTGGAGGACATCGTCGGCAGAAGGATGAAGTATTTAAAGGCCGACGCGACACCATGACTGCGCACGTCAAACCACGATGACACGTCGACGTTCGAAGTCTTCCGCTGCCAATTCGACACAGTGGCCAAACACAAGTGGTCACCAGAGGAATAGGCCGCACAGCTAATAACCAGCCTCCAGGGACAGGCCGCAGAGGTTCTGAACGCGGTCCAGAGAGCGGTGGCGCCCAAGGACATCTGGGAGGCCCTGGAGAACCGCTTCGGAAACCACCGCGTAGTCGCAGCCTACCGCAGCCAAGTAAAGTCAAGGTCGGAGTAGCCAGGGGAGACGCTACAGGAGTTCGCCCTGGCAATCGAACTTTGCTGGCCAGCAATGGCTTAGTCGACCTCCCACTCGAGTTCGTTTCCCGAGAGGGTGCCTACACATTCGTTGACGGGGTACGATACTCCGAGATACGTCAGCGCCTATTGCTCGGTGACTGCAAAACCATCCACGTGGCGCTAACGACAGCCTTGAGGATGGAGGCGGCTAAGGTGACGGCTACCCCTACGTTGAGAACAAGGAGTATCCACTGCACTGGAGACCTAAGGCCAGCCAAGGGACGCCAGCGAAGACCTAGTGGCGTGTGTTAGGGGTGTGGCCATCCGGGACACCTGGAGAGAGACTGCCCAGACCAGGGAGAGCAGCCGGAAAACAGAGTAAATGCCGTGGTGGCGAGGGGCACCTTGGTGCCATCACCACCATCCCCTCGAGTGACACTGCGTCCCCCACTGCAGTAGGTACGGGAATTGGCGATCCCAGGGTCCCGAGCCAAATCTCTCGATTGGGCGCCTCTTGAGTGCTGAGAGAGCTAATGCCAAACGGCCAAACCCTATTCTAAGTTAAATAAACTAAATTAAACTGAATTCAAAGTAAAGCCAAAGCAAAGCAAGAGTGGAGTCTGAGTGGAGCCAGAGCAAATCCAAAGCAAAGCCAGAGAGGATCCAGAGCAAAGTGAGAGCAAAACAAGATTAGAGCCAGAGAAATGCCACAGCAAAGCCAGAGCTTAGCCAGAGCGGAGCCAGAGCCAAGGTAGAGCGGGACCGGAGTGGTGACCGTAGCCTAGCCAGAGCAAAGCCAGAGGCAAGCCAGTGTTAAGTTACAGTATGAAGTTAGTGTAAGGCCAGAGCGAAGTCAGAGCAGGACCGGAGGCGGGCCGGAACCTGGCCAGAGCCAAGCCAGAGTTAGGTTAAAGAATGAAGTTAGAGTGAGGCCAGAGCGAAGCCAGAGCAGGACCCAAGGTAGGCCGGAGTTTAGCCAGAGCCAAGTTAGGTTGAATACAAGGACCTGGGCCTCCTTCGACCAGGGAGTTACCGAGCTGTCCCAAAAGGGCGCCCGGCGGCTTCGTGGGGCTTTCCATAGGGCAAGACCTAGAGACTAACAAGCCCCCCATGTGGTCCTATGGATGCAAGATGGGATTGAAGTGGATATGCCACTTACGCGCGCCAACTCCAAAATGGGAAGACTACCAATATGACATCGGTGGAGCCGCCTGGTGATCTAGCACACCTTCTACTAGCTATGCTGGCTAGTACGCGAGAATATTAATGGCTTTCCTCAACCCCGTCCTAAGACGTACCCGATCACCACGGCAGCTGAAGGGGACGGAGGCCCTCCAGGAAATTGAAATACAGTTTTTGAAAGGGCGCTATGACTATTGAGTTGAGCGCCCTTAAATAGAAATTATCATTATTAACTGAGACTGCGCGCTGTCAGCTGGTGTATGGATGACAGCCTCATTGCATAAGGTTGGGTGAGAGGGAAGCCGTGCCGCGTGCTCCTAGCTACCGGGGCAGCCGTGACCATCATCAGACCTGAAGTAGCTAGGGGTTTGCCGTTGAGAAAACCGAGCCAACCATATCAGCTAGTGACGGCATCGGGCGACACCTTGCCTTTGGAGAAGGAGGCTCTGCTGAAGTTGACCTTGGGACGGAGTGCCGTGCGTCAGTGGGTGTTCGTCGTGGAGGTGGCTGAGGTGATACTAGGAATGGATGCCCTCAGGAGCTACGAGACGACGGTCGACGTCGGCAGGAAGGTCCTGCGGCTCAATGGAGAAGAGGTCATACTCCAGCAATCCGAAGAGCGCCTTGGCATCTGCAGGGTCGTCCTGAGGGAGGACATGGTTGTCTCCGCGAGAAGCGAGGTGGTGGTGACGGCGCAACTGGAAGGCCAGCGGAGCATTAAAATAATGCTGGACCAGAAGACGCCTGTGCACGGAATATATGTAGCCAGGACATTGTGGCCGTGCCGAGAGGAGGTGCCAGTGAGGCTGCTCAACCTAACAGATACCTATCACGACGTCCAGGCCGGGACGGAGTTGGGGATGTGCGAGCCCGTGGTTAGCGTGACAGCAATCGACCAGACCCATGAGCTGGTGCCAATGTAACACTTGGAGCCCTGGCTGGAATGCTTACTGGAGAGGGCAGCCGACCACTTGACCGCTGAACAGCTGAGAGATTGGCCTCGCCCGAAGGATAAGTGAGAATTGTGCGGTTTCCTGGGGCTGTGCAGTTATTACCACTGTTTCGTAAGGGGTTCTCCAACATTGCCAAGCCTCTCACCCGCCTGATGGAAAAGCACCGGCCTTATGTGTGGATGAAGGATGCCAAAGGTGCTTTCCAGCTGCTGAAGAAGACGCTTTGCAGTGCTCCTATTTTGGCTGTCCATGTCATTTCAGTAGGTCTGTGGATGAATGGGATAGTGCAGACCTGAGAAAGGGCTGGTGGACACCAAATTGGTGCCACTCCTTAGAGAAGTAGAAGCAGGAATTGGGCCAATCTGAGAAGGCATATCGTCTAAGAATAGTGAAAACCAAAGGTAGTGTGTCATTCAGGGTTTTGGAGTCACTTGATGGGGAGATGCAGAGAGAATAGTTGATACTTACTCAGGATAAGGATGCAAAAGTTCTGGAAGAGATATTTGCGGCTCTTTTGTGGGCATCTTGGATGAACAATCTACAAATTCTAAAAAGATAACACTGGTTTAGATTACAGGCAGAAGTGGAGAGAGATGGTGCCACCGGTGTAACAAGTGGGTGTGCACAGACATGGAACCAGGCTGAATGCAGCAGTTAAAGGTGGGAGCACCCTTAGAATGCATCATCAACATAATTGAAACACTTCCTGTGTCAGAGGCAACAACTATGTGCTGATGATCATGGATTACTTCACCAAGTGTACTTAAGTTGTTTCTAACTAGGAACCAAGACAATCACAGACTGCCTTGTGGATTGTTGCTTTGGAGAAGCATTGTACCTACATGGTGATCAGAGCAAAAACTTGTAGGTTTTCATGAGTCAACCTCATGAGAGAAGCAGTGGAGTGCCTTGGGGTGTACAAGACACACGCAATGTCTCTTCATCCACATTTGGATGGCATGGTTGAGCAGTACATTGACATCTAAGGAAGGTCTTGGCCAATCACCAGAGAAACTGGGATGTCAGGTTGCCACTTTCCTAGCTACCACCAGGATGATGTCAACCTGGTTGGTCTTTTTCAGGGAGTTACATCCTCTGTGCAGCTGATGTTTGGAAACCACCTCTGGGTCGGAACAACTGGCGGTTGACTATATGGAGAACCTTGTGAACCATGTTATAATATGGACATGATGACCCGTCTAAACATGCAGATAATCAGCAATTGGATGAAGACCCCTACAATTATCAAGCCAAGCAGGGTAATACGTTTGTTGCTCTACCCACACCAAGGGGCATTGTCCCAAGCTTCAACAGTGCTAGCAAAGACATTACCGCATCAACAATGAGGATCAGGTGGTATTATACTTGGATTGTCTTATCTGTTATGATAGTGCTGCTCTGAAGAGGAAGCAGTGCTATAGTGGCAAGAACCTACTTAACAGTTATGTAGGAATTAGTGCCTTCCAATCTGACTCTCTGGTCTTAGTGTAGCTAATAGGAAACTTTGAACCATTAGCTTTGAAAAATGAAAATCAGGAAAAATGGGAAAGGGAGAGTTGGAGCAATATTTTAGAGCAGTCTTTTTCCCATAATCATTGGAAGGCAATTAAACTGTGATTCTTGACTTACGGATATTGTATACTGTTGTAACTGGTCTTCAGGATGTTCCATCCAGAAGAACCATTGATTCACTTCAAATATCTCCTCATATCAATGAAAAACCCCAGTCTTAGGGCAAGTTGTTCTACCAACAATGGAAATCTTTTTACCAGAGATTGTCAGAGCTTATGATATTTCATCAAAACATTAATGTTCAACTTTGCTATAGAGATATTCTTAAAATGTCCTTCATTCATTTCAGTTCTCATCTTCAAGATGCCAGATACGATAAAATATTCCTGATTTGCCGTGAAATATGCAACAGAGTGATCTGGTGAGTTTGTAGTACCCATTAAATGTTGCCTGGACATAAAAAATAAACTATGCGAGGAACCGTGTGTTAATGAAATGCTTATTCATTGTGAATGGTGTCAAAAAGACATATATGCATATTTTCATCACCACCATTGATTTTTGCTTTACTTTCTTCCTTGAAGCTTATCTTTTGCTTTTAATCGTTTGGTATTATAGTTGTTTATTTTGAAACATTTAGCAATCTCCAACTGTGAGTCTCAAAACACACAAAAATCTGTTTTGTACGTTATCTGCTGATCTTGGTGTATCCTTTCTCCATGTTGACCTCCTGCCTCTACTATCTAAATTAGAGGCACATTTCGGCATAAAAACCTCAATCCCTTGTTAAGAATCAGCATGCAGTACAACAAGCTTACTTTTGGCATATGCAGGAAACCAACTATTCTTACAATTACATTCACATAGTAGCTTGTACCAAAATCAACACCGATAAGCAGTGTTCATAAGCCTCATATAAAAATTGTAAACATTCCAATAAAAGAAGTAGAATACAACAAAGGAAAACAACACATCATGAAAATTACATTAACCAATGTATTCAACAGGTCGGACATAACAAAGAAAATACAAAGAACTGAGTAGAGCAGATAAAGGAAATCAGTACCATCACCACACAAAGAGAAAAGGTCTGAAAACTGTGCATACCATCAGCACAAAAAAGTTCAAAAAAATTTTCAGGGGCTAAATCTAATATTAGCACCAAAGAATAGCTACTTCATTAAAAAGTTTCTGAATTTGAATTAAGGGATACAAACCTAAAAGAAAAGCATTTATAAAATAAAAACAGAGTGTCTTTGTATTGCTACAAATAGGCATAGAAACATGAATCAGAAAACATTTCAGGCACATAAAATACAGTAAAGAAAGAAAATTGGCATTAGCAGCAAATTTTTGCAAGAAAATCATTAAATAAACTCTGAAGTGTTAAACTATTACAGACATAATAAAATGTTTTGTTAAGGGCAAACGTCAAACATGTGATGGCTTGGTTGTTTGCATAGCTGTTTGGTCATAACCATCATAATAAAAAAAATTCTCATGTCTAATTACATTGTTGATTGAGATTTAACTGTATTGGAACACCACAGTGAAGCGAAATAATTATTAATTTTTAGATGAGTCGTATTTATTACACATCTGCTTCACTTACGAAAGTGAAGCAGATGTGTAATAAATACGACTCATCTAAAAATTAATACATTGTTGATGTTTTAATAAACAACCGTCATCTGTCTTCGTCTCCACTGACTGTCTGCATTCCTCTTCAGCTTCCATAAAAGCTCCCCAAGAAGAATGTTAGCAAAAATCTTTCCAATAGCAGTTTCTTTTATCTCTACCTTGCTTATCAAACTCTCTTTACACTTCTTTGTTTCTCTACACTGAAAAATAACATGAATTTGGGAAATTGTTCCTCTGGCCCCCCTATAAAAATGTCAAATACTGGTATCACAAATCAACACCAAGCTGTCCCTTCTATTTCATTTTTTATAATACAAGTTTAAATATATGATTCAATATTTCGCTCAACTTTAGTTCCTTGTAATATGTTGGTGAACTTAAAACTTTAATCTCAGAAAACAATATGTATTTTCCAGTCTTAATCTTACTTTCATCCAAGACCTTCCATTAAATTACAAATTCTAACCCAAAAGTTTCCTAAACCAGTTTTACACAACTCCTCCAACTTACTGCTACCTGAAACCTCCAAGTTGCTTACCAGTTTTTCTGTTCCATACATCCATCTAGCTTCAATAAAGCACAGTAAATACTTTCATGCAACTTAATGTTCATACATAGTGCTAAATGTAAACATTTTTGTACTCTGAAATAGAATATCTTTTCTTGGCCAAAGCCATTTTTATGCTTTGATCATTCCCCTGTGCTACTCAGTTTAACTCCTTAATACATAAACTTGAAATGACTTGAATTTCTTCTTCTATTAACAGTTTTTTTTCCTCCCATTTTTCCACAGCATTCTTAAACATGGTAATTTTTATTTTTGTCCTTCCATCTTTAATCCCTATTCTCATTATCTCTTTCTATTTTATATGTAACTTTAAACTATCACTGATATTAAAAAAAACTGGACTATCAATATTAATTGCAGGCATGTGACTGCAGTTTATCAGTTAATCCAAAATATCGTCTATGAATAAGTTGAACAAAACTGGGCTGAATTTACATCCTTCCGTAAGTTGTGTTCTCCTGCCTCCCTTTTGCTAGTAACAGCTCCAAAACCACAAATAAGACCTGAAGCTTTCCTGGCGACAAATATGCTCAATTTCTTCTCGGGCAGCAAGCCAGGTGAAAAGACGATTAGAAATCAACGTTTTGGGAGTGTGCATCTCTCCCATCATTAGGATATTTATTAAATGTTATAACCACAAATGAAATACTGTATACAACACAACTATAAACAAAGACAAAACACTATCAAAATTCGCATTACTGAACAAAAGACTGTTTTCAGTCAATTAAATGCCAGGTCAGGAGATGGCGTGAGTATAGAAAATTAATTGGGTCAAAGAAACTTAACTACTTAACTTGATTATCAAGCTGTATTGATCTGTGCTTCTTAAGTCAATGGATTTCCATTTTTAAGGCTGGTTTCCAAGAAGAGCTGAACTGAAATCGAGCATCACGATTAAGCCTGCTTCTCTCGGATGAAATGGCCAAGGCCTCCTTAATTCTCCACTCTCAGCCAAGATGGTCGTCTCCCAAAAATTGGCTTTATGGTCATTATCAAAACAATGCTCTGCCAGCCCAGACTTCTCAGGTTGCATTAAACGAATGCTCTGTTCATGTTCGGTTATTCTGGTAACGAACACCCCATAGACCTTTCCGTATGTAAAAAAATCTTCATCAACAAAAATCGTCATAGAGTCATGAATTTTGAAACTCCACCACCGGACATCTTTGACAAGTACATCACGCCATCTATTGACAAAACGGAGAAAGAGGAAACCACTACAATTTGCACTAGTCGAGTATCAGCTGATGATAGGAGCAAGAGCTCTTGAAACATGTCCTGTGAATAAACAGTGTGAGTGAAACAATTTGTCAATATCTTCTCGATTTACTTTTGTACTAATTTGTGCTTCATTGTCCCTACGCTTCTTCCAAGTTTATACTTTGATTGATTTACAACATTCCAAAATCTGTGATAAAAGCAGCTATTAAAGAAAGGGGACATGAACAATAGAAGAATAGGTGGAGCAGCACAAACAAAGGGACTTTGTGAACCCTTTCTCCTCTCTGTCAGACACATTAAAAATAAAACTTCCTATTACACTAGAACTTACTGCAATAATCTCAGGCCATGGAAAAACTAAAGCTTACTTACACCGGTTCCACATTATAGATTTTCCAAAATGTGCACGCATCAGCTCCAAACAAACAGTGAATCACTTAGTTTTGAATGTAAAGACACTACAGCAGAGATCCTTATTGATAGCAGAAGTACAGGAAAAAGGAGAAACATGGCTCGTCACTAACCAGAGACTTATTGCATAATTTCTGAAACCATTTTGTAAACACATTCATTTAGTTGTAAAATAATTGAATGGGATATAAAAAATAAAATATTTTGTAAATACATTCACACATGTTTTAGATATTTAAATTGAAATTGTTAAAAGAAACTATGTCAAATTATAATTAAAATATTGTAATCCATGTAATATTTCAATGTAATGGGGCATACAGTTGATACCAATAAAGCAAAAAAAGAAATACGTACCCATATGCACACACACATCTATCCATGCATCCATCCGTCCGTCCTTATTAGATTTGTTTTGAACTATGTATACAGTTTGAATTGTTGCAAATCTGGTCACAATCAGGCTTCTTCCTATGTGTCGGGCCATTTAATATGCTTCAGCAATCTCCCTTACATTGAGCACTATCTCCAGTTTCCTTTTGAATATCTCTTATTTTCTGAATGACTCGCCCTCTTTGTGGTTCTTCCGCCTATATTATTACCAGATTAGATCTCTATTGCAACTCTCCCAAATGTTCTAGGCATTTTATTATTTGGACGTCACTTTTCATACTTTGTACTTTGCATTTTATTTCCTTTTAGGACCTTTCCTACTTCCATAATTCTGTTTCTCAATCATTCTTCCATGCCTAACACTTTATTTCAGATTTCTCCAAGCACTGCATGATTTCCGTGAGGACCGGGATTAACTTTATCATATCAGTTATTAGTATTATACCAGTCGCAATTAAAGGGGAAAAAAAATTTCAAGATCTCTCTGTATGAAGTGCTTTCTGACACCAATTCTTTTCACATTATTAAATAACCAGTTTGCCGTTTATATATCTCAGTGCTAATTCCCATCATTACCTAGACCCTTGTTTTACTACTCCACTAAACAACATTTCTCCTTCATAGCTAGCATAGCTTTTGAGATTCCAATTGGAGACAACCTCATGAGAAACTTGAAACATCTAAGAAATTTGTAGCATCTTTATATTCTCATTCAGTATGCTGGTATTATAAAACATATCTCATTAAAGAGTATAAAATGATTTATTGTGTATGTAATCCAACTCAATTACTGTTCATTAATAATAACTTGTCATTAAACACATTTCAAATATATTTACATTTGTCATATATGATTATTCAGGTAAACATTTACATAAGCTAGGAATGTATATAAGTCCAAATTGTCCTCAGTGGAACAAAGAAGAAAAAATTACCAAAGACCATATACAAATCTGGGAAATAGTACTAGTGTATCACAGAGAGTTATTTGAGACAAGATTTCTAATGGTTTCATTGCCAGAGCCCAGTATTAGATTACATTTGTCAGTATTAATCATTTTTTGTTTTTATGTTGCTTTTTCCCCTGTGATCTTAAATTGGACTTTCATATTTCAGAGATAAAGTAATTCATAATTCTGTTACTACTTCCAGTTATAGACAGAAGTCATCCTGCTATTTTTCTAACTGTTGTATTTCAGAACCATGTGACGGAAATGGTTTTGTGAAACACAAATTGTATGTGCTCAATTTAGATATGTTAATGTTTGTTGATGGCTCCAAACATTGGAGAAATAAGTAATTTACATTACATATTACACTTGAGGAATACATGGGTTTTGTATTTACAGAAGGAAGAATGGAAATCTACAATCACCTTGAACATTCTAAATACTGTTCAAAATATAATCATCTGTGGTGGTTTGCTTGCTGGATCACTTCTCTGTGTTCACATGGTTGTAGCTCATCAAGGGCTCTCTGTTGGAGACTATGTTCTCTTTGCTTCTTACATCATACAACTTTATGTTCCACTCAACTGGTTTGGTACGTTTTACAGGTAATAAAAATTCAAATGTAGTATTTAAGTTAACACCTATGTTACTGACATCAAAGGAGAACTGTTAACTTAAGTTTAAATTTATTTAGCATATACCAGAAGGGTTTCCGTTGGAACATTTAAATTGCTGACATATAAATTTTAAGAATTTCCAGTTTGAGTTAAGGGAGCTAGATTTAGGAATTTATTGAATATCATGAATTCCTTCATTGTTCAACATATCAAGAGCATGCAGTGGTGTTTCCAGTAACACTCCCACTTAAAATAAGAGTATTTTTCTTTATATAAGAAGTTTAGACTAAGTAGAAAATTTTGCTTGTTTTCCAAGTCACATGTGGTTTCTCATCTTTATTTTTAAAAAGTATGAGGTTCATACTTAAAACTTAAAAATATTTAATCTCTATTGTTTAGACAAACCAAATACATGATGTTAAGGGGAGTTATCAGTGAAAATTGCCACAAAAAAAAAAAAAAAAAAAATACAATTTTCTGTTTTTTGCCCTAAAATTACATTGAAACATTGTAGTTTCAAAATCTGCCATCAGTTATGCCTAGCACCATTTAAAGAGCCTGTATATCATGATTTAAATGCCTTTGTGCAGGTGAGCTTTCTATTAACTGCCTTCAATAGCCCATTTCAATGAAATTGGTGGAATTTTCAGGTTTAAACGATACGGTTAGATTTCAATTCTTTCCTGTAATGTGCAGAAACATCTTGTTTGTGAAAGCTACTGAGCACAAAAAGCTGCCAGTGTCTGTGTTTTATGACCACATGTTTTTGTTTTGATTTGTGAATATGAATGGTGAATAGTGAATATATTGATTTTCATAGACATATGAGCCATGGAGTACAGGTTATATTAAGATAAGTATAGTTTAAAATGGGAACAAAACTTCACTTAGCATTGTTTTGCTTTCTTGCTGCAACAGTAAATAATAACCCAGAACTTAGCACTAAAGTAAATCGAGAAGATATTGACACACTGCTTCACTCAACACTATTTTTTCACAGGACATGTTTCATGTCTCCCTTGGCTGCTGTGACTTTGACTTCAGCTGGCTGCAATACGCTGCGGCTAAGCAGTGGTTTCCAAAATGGTTCTCCAGTGCCTCCCAAATGTCCTTGGGCACCGCCGCTGTCTGGACCGCGTTTAGGACTTCCGCGGCTCATCCTTGGAGGCTGGCTATTAGCTGTGTTGCCTCTTCCTCTGGTGACCATTTGTTGTGCTTGGCCACTGCATCGAACTGGTGGCGGAAAGACTTCAAAAGTTGTCACGCCATCATATTTAAGAGGTTTGACGCATGCCGATGTTGTCGCATCCCGGCGCGTTGTTCTTCTAGTCCTTCAACCTCCTGCCGACGATGTCTTCTATCATGGCGTTCAGGGACTTTGTGTTGCTGTCGACCTTTCACTCCAGGTTGTTTACGCGGTTCGCAAGATCTTCAACGTCTTCCACCATGGCGTTCAGGGACTTGACGTTACTGTCGGCCTTTTCCTCTAGGTCATTGAAGTGGTTCGCCAGGTCTTCGACGTGCTCGTCCACTTGGCCCATCAGCTTGCCAAGCTCCGTCACGTCATCCCTCATGCCGGCCAACTGTTCCTCAAATTTGGCGGAGAGAGCCTCGTTCGCCACCTTCATTTCCGTGGTCAGTTCGGCCATCTTTGCAGTTAGATTGTGATTTGTCGTCTCCAACTTTGCGACCAGGTCGCTATTTGCTGCTTCTGTCTTCGCTGTTAGTTCCGCGGCCAGGCTATTATTTGCTGCTTTCATTTCCGAGGTCAGTTCGGCTTTCATTTCCATCATCTTCTCCAGAATCTTTTCCAATGCCGTGTACATGGTGATAATTTCTCCTGACACCAGTTGTGACTTTGTGGGTTTGTAGAATTAAAAGTCCAATTGGCCGCAATTCTAAATGCTCCTTAATTCCGTACCAATACACTGTTCAATTCTCACGTAACAACATTAACTCATACACAGTCTACCAAGGTTGATGACAATAACAAACAGCTCTCGTTATAACAACACTCTCAGCTGCTTGCCTCACTCTTGTTACACATCTAACTCACTGTTTTACAACTCTGACTGGCTGGCATGTTACAATAGCTTACATATCTCATTCACAACTCGAGAAACTTCTCAAGCAAACAAGAAAAACAACCATCCTCCGTTAATCGAGGTATCACTAGAATCTTCCAAACGTGAAATCCTAGCTGTGCCGGCAAGTCCTTTATCTTGGCTATCGTTGTTTGCCGGCTTTGTGAACATTAGCCGTGCTATCGTTAACTGCTTATGCAAGCTCATGAAACTTTATCCGCCGTCTATTATCTATTTGTGCCGAAACTTTTATGCCCAGTGCTGCGACAGTAATTTCCCTTCATGGAAGTGTTGAAAACAGTGTTGTAATAAATTAAATTCAAGGGTGAGTCGATTAGTGACACTAAACAACACTTGCTTTTAAATTTCCTGGAACATATGTGTTTGGAGCAATTTAGTAACAATGACGTCAAAATTAATCGCAAAAACTATTTGTTGTTGGTTTATTGATACTCGTCACTTAATTTTTTATATTATTGAGAGACTAGTTTCAAAGGCAATTGCCTCCATTTTCAATCTCTTTCCAACTCTTTCTAATGCATCATCTTGTGCCAGAAAGCAAGCACTTTTGAAAGGAAAAACCAAAAAGACAAACATAACCTAAAAGATCATCCAAACAATGTTAACCTATCAAACCAAATTTTCACAAAATCAGAACTGAATATGCTTAATCTAGGTTTAAAAACATGTGTAGACTATTCCAACCATTGCTGACATCCAAATTGCTACACAAACACTTAATGAAGAAAATACAAACACAATAAAAAACAAATGCTCCAAAATAGTAGAACAAATTGAAAATGAAAAGAAAATTAATTTTGGTAACCAAATCATAAAAGCCCTTAAAAAGAAACCAGTTATTTATACTAAAGCAGACAAGGGAAATAAACTAGTAATTTTGGAAAAAGATTACACTAAGAGGATGGAAGATTTGTTAGAAGATACTAATTACCAAAAAGTAGAAACTAACCCATTCAAGTACTGCATTGAAACCACAAATAATACTTTAAAAGAGAGCAAAATAATCAACAAAAAAGAATTTCACAAAATTAAAGTAGATAATCCAACATACCAAGAGTATAAAACACTTATAACATTTATAGAGATGAATGATTTAATATCTAAAACTCAGCATGGGTTTTGTAAACAAAAGTCAACAGAAACTGCACTTTTTGATTTTGTAAACAGTGTAATAAATACTTTAGATAACAAAGACAAAATACTAGGCACATTTTTCAACCTAACAAAAGCATTCGATGTACTAAACCACAATTTACTATTCCAAAAATTAGAACATATGGGTATTAGAGGGCATGCATTGGAATGGATCAAATCATATCTAAAGGACAGGAAGCAAATAGGAATTTCACATACAGAAAAAGATTGCATTAAAGAATACCGATCAGACACAAAATATATTAAGTTTGGTGTACCACAAGGTTCTATTTTGGGTCCTATTCTTTTTTTATTGTTTGTAAATGATTTACAGTAAAATATTACAGCTAAAACAATAGTTCAATATGCTGATGACACAAATATATTAATTGAAAGCAATGCACTTGAAGAGCTACAAATCTTATCGAGCAGAATGTTCAGTAACATTTCTAAATGGTTCAGCAATAATAATTTAATTGTAAACTTGGATAAGACACATGTAATTCATTTTCAGTTTTCTCAGAATAAGTCTTCTGTACAATCACAATTAATATGTAATAATCAAGTAATTAAGTATGTAAATACAACTAAATTTCTTGGTCTTTGGATACAGAGTAACCTAAAGTGGGAGACACATGTTGATCATCTAATTAAAAAACTGAGTACAATTTGTGATAATTTCAGACAACTGGTACACCTAGTTAACATAAAAACTCTCAGAAGCGTGTATTTTGTGTGTACTCACTTCATTTTAAAATGTGGCATAACATTATGGGGTAACTCACCACATTGTAAATCATTATTCATAATGCAAAAACGGATTCTAAGAACACTTGGAAGAGTTAAATTAACATCTACGTACAGACCATTATTTAAAAAATTTAAAATCTTACTTCTCCCATGTATTTTCATTTTTGAAATTTTAAAATTTACAAAGACAAATTTAATGAAAGGAAATGGCCACTGTACCTTTAGTGACACAGTACATAATCATAATACTAGACAGAGAATGGATATTCATGTGAATAGAAGTAACACAAGAGCTCATCAAAACAGTGTAATAAACCTAGGAATCACTTCTTTTAATAAACTGCCTATAGCCAATAAAACCACTTGCAATTTTTCAGCATTTAAAAAGTCAGTTTTGGCATACTTGTTAGACCACTGTTTTTATTCTTTTAGTGAATTTATGGAAAGTTTATAATATTGTTACATTTCTGAATTAATTGTGTATATTATAAAATTTCTTGAGATATCTTTATAAAACATTGTTTTGTACAAACTCTGACTTGTCCTTATTGGATGTGACTTGTTAATTTACAAGTATAGTTAATTGCACTGTAAATTCACAATTTGACGTATCTTATATCATAGTACTCATGTATAATGTATGATTTACAAGATGAATAATTTATTTATCTATATTGGCTCCCAAAAATTCTCAAAACAGGGAAAGGCATGAGACCTATCACTAGAAGCATAAATGCCCCCACATATAATTTGGCCAAATGGTTACTATATAAATTCAATAGTTTATCAAAATTTGAAAGTGCAAATTTAAAAAAACTCTTTAGATCTGGTAGAAAAAATCAAAGATATAAATTTGGAGACTGGTTTCATTTGATGTCACATCTTTATTTCCAAGCATACCAGCAGAAAAATTACAGGCTGTATTTAAAAAAAAATGGCTAACTTTAATAGAAGTGGAAGCAATAGAAGCAGAAGAATACATTTCACTAACAAAAATATGCATTGAACAAAACTTCTTCAGCTATAATGGAAGACACTACAAGCAGAAATCAGGGTTATCAGTGGGCAACCCACTTTCACGTATTTTGGCTAACTTATTTATGAGTGCATTTGAAACACAAATTAAAAAGGCCTTCCCATGGATCTTCAAAGTTTGGTGTAGATATGTTGACAGCATCTTTGCAGTTGTACAGAATAAACATTTAGATCCTTTCATGGAAGTGTTGAAAACAGTGTTGTTGTATAAATTAATTGGGAGTCGATTAATAACACAAAACAACACTCACTTTTAAATTTTCCCGGAACCAGTTTCTGAGGCCTTCCCTCTATCTTCAGCCGGACATCATTGCTGATTTTTCTAATGGTTATATTTTATGTTCAAAAAATTCACTTACCATCCATGGGCCTTTGATAAATTCAAAAAAGTCTTCAAAAAACAAAACGTTCAACTAGTACCAGTCAACCATTACTCCTTAAAAAAACCTAATTTGCTCAAACATCAAAGATGCCATTCCATCTAACAAAAAAATCTGGTATATATTGAATGTTGTGACTGTAGTCAAATTTATATTGGACAAACCAAAAGAAATTTAGAAACAAGAGTAAGGGAACACTTTAGGAAACAATTAGAAAAATCAACAGTTGCCACGCATTTTTGGGGAAAAAACCACAACATAAATCCAGCACCAAAATTACTAAAACATACATCAGGAAAACAAGAACTGTCCATGTGGGAACAAATCTTCATTTCAAAAAATAGGAACAAAGCATTCAATTTCGACATCCCCCAGAAAGATTTGTTCAGCAAGTTCCTTGAACCGCCACCAGAGGAGACCTATGACAAAATATCGCCAGCTACACCACTGAGAACCAGTCGATATCTGGTTGACAATGGAGGCAAAGTCTCTGAAACATGTTCCGGGAAGATTTAAAAGTGTCATTTAGTGTCATTAATCGACTCCCTTTAAATTTAATTTAAACATTTAGATGATGCATTAAAGTTACTCAATCTGCAAGAAAGGACTATCAAATTCACAATATAAAAGGAAATCAATGGATAACTCTCTTGGATCTAAATATCATCAGGAACAACACAAAAATAAAATTTGGAATTCACAGGAAACCGACACATTCAGAAAATTACATGAATAATGAAAATAATAGCTACAACCCAATTATACATAAGCATGCAATAATAAACAGCCTTACACACAGACTAGTCAACATACCCATGGAAAAAGAAGAATATTTCAAAGAACAAAAAGCAATACTACACATAGCAGAAGAAAATGGATACAACAAAAGTCTGGTGTTGAAGAAAATTAATAAAGCTAATGATAATGATGATAATGATGGTTTATTCACTTATAGACATGAAATACATGTTTCAAGTTTCGTCCCAAAAGTTTATATATTACAATATTGTAAATGATTAGTTAGTTACATACATCAAGATTTACAAATTTTACAGAGCATATACAGAGATTAATAAATAATGTAACCGTCTTCGGTTTTCCCTTTCTTTGAGGAGAGTCTCGCGGTTCTTCCTGTCCATTGGTCATAAGGTGAAGATCTCAGTAATATGAAACAGAAGATGTAATAAACTGTATTAGTATTTTGTTAAATAATGTATGAACATTGATAATAGTAATAATAAGAATAATAATTCATTAATATGTACTTATTTACTGATTTCAGAAATATATTTTAAAGATTATACTCACTTGTTGAAATTACTAGACAGATTGAGATAAATGTATTACCAGCATTTACAGTTTGATCTCTCATTTATACCCTCATTGAAATATTTACAAATTACATGTGTCAGGAAAAAAAAAAAAAAGCTTTTCAAATCACAGTTGCAGATATTCATCTATGTCATAAAAGGCCCTCTCAATTAAGTAATTTTTTAAACATTTATTAAACTTGGAACCAGTTGATTGTTTAATTGTGGCTGACAGCTTATTGTTTCCAATTACAAATGGATTTTTATCAAAAAATTTCTTACTCTTCGCTTCCCTATACATATTCTCTTTAAGGTGTCATATATATATATATATATTGCTATTACTCCTTATATTTGTAGTTCTCCTAACTAGTAAAATAACTCTAAAAATATATAATGCAACCACTGTAAGAATTCTTTCTTGTTTAAAAATTTCTCTACATGAATCCCTCGATTTTAATGAACAAACAATCCTTACACACCTCTTCTGTAATACCAGTAATTGTTTTAAATTCTCTTTAGACGTTGTACCCCATAATTCAATACCATAATTCAAATGAGGATGAATTATTCCATAATAAATCAATTTTAAATTAGGTTTATCCAAATACTGTGCCACATAATTTAATAGATTGATACCCTTATTTTATTGCATATATAATTTACATGTTTTGTCCATGATAAGTTTTTGTCAATATTCAATCCTAGAAATAAGTGATCATCTGTTGTATCTATTTCTTCATTTCCAATTTTAATTTTCATATTGTTGTACATGCAATTACTAATTTTAAAATATATTATGCTTGTCTTGTTTAAATTATTAACTAGGTTGTTATTAACAAGAAATTTAAGTATTACATCTGTACCTGAGTGTATATTATTAGTTAAGTTGTCTTGATCTTTTCCCCAACAAATTATAGATGTGTCATCAGCATATGATACAGTTTTAACATTATTAATCACAGGTACATTGTTAGTTTATAATGTAAATAGTAAAGGCCCAAGCACAGCTAAACTAAAGAAAATCATTAAGTAAGCAACCACATTTACAAAAGAAAAAGAAGGCAACAGCATATTCAGTTCATTCACATCACCCAAAAACATTTAATAAATTTAAAAAGATCTTCAAGGAACAAAATATAATCTTGGCACCTACTAATGGACATTCAGTTTTAAAATTGATAAATTCAAAAACAAAAGATAAAATTCCATCAGTTAACAGATCTGGAATATACCAAATAAGTTGTAAGAATTGTGAAAAATGCTACATAGGTCAAACTAAAAGAAATCTAGAAACCAGAGTCAAAGAGCACTTTAGAAATGTCATATTGAAACAAGAAGATAAGTCAGCAGTAGCATTTCATTTTTAGAATGAAAATCATAACATTGATCCAGATCCAAAATTATTAAAGGGAGTGATAAGCCAAAATAAATTGACAGCATGGGAGAACATATTCATATGGAAAAATAAGGATCGCGTGATGAACTTTGAAATTCCACCAGTAGATAATTTGACAAGTTTATAGTTCCACCATCAGAGAGAGAGCAGACAACAACAGATGCTAGTTGGAAAGAGATTGAAAATGGAGGTAATTGTCTTTGAAACTAGTCTCTCAATATAAAAAAGTAAGTGATGAGTATCAATAAACCAACTACAAATAGTTTTTGCAATTCCTGGAACATGTTTCGGAGGCTACTTTCCTCCATTGTCAACTGGACATCGACTGGTTCTCATTGGTGTAGCTGGCAATATATTGTCAGAGGTCTCTGGTGGCAATTCGAGGAACTTGCTGAACAAATCTTTGGGTGATGTTAAATTTTTGTAATGAAAGTTTGTTCACATGTGGACAGTTCTTGTTTTCCTGTCGTGAGTTGAAGTAGTTTTGGTTCTGGATTTATGTTGTGTTTTTTTTCCCCAAAAATGCATGGCAACTGCTGATTTTTCTGATTGTATTTTATGCTCCTTTGCTCTTGTTTCTTTTGGTTTTTTGAATATAAATTTGACTACAGTCACAGCATTCAATTTGGTGTACATCAGATATTTTGTTAGATGGAATGGCATCGTTGATGTTTGAGCATGTTAGGTTTTATAAGGAGTAATGGTTGACTGGTGCTAGTTGAGTGTTTTAAGACTTTTTTGAATTTGTCAAAGGCCCATGGGTGGTTAGTGAATTTTTTGAATGTCATTTTAACTTTTGTAGCTGAGAGAGTTGTAGCTTTAGTAGCTTTGTTATTGCTAAGTTCACTTTTTTTGTCAACTAATGATTTGGGAGATTTTTTTTTTTCTTTTCTATTTAACTGGCAAGATTAAATTGCCTAATGAATAGCTTGTATGAATTCGTTTGCAGTGAATAACATATAAATTTAATTTTAACGTTTTGTTACTGAAAAGATCAACTCATTTGTAGGCAAACAATATTTATATATGTGCACGCCTTTTTAACACATTTTTATACCAACACGATTTACAGTTTGTTACTTTGCAATGTTAAAAACCAGACTAAAATGTTCTTAATTCAGCTAAATAAAATTACAACTATTTTTGCAACATTTTTGTGGTACTCACCCTTATAATGTTTCCATCCCTGCCATTATTGCAGCGAACATAGTGCAGCTTGAAAGTAATGAGTCGGCAATTCAATTTTGCTTCAAATAATAGTGCAGCTTGTCCGTAAAATGTTATATACACAATTCCATTGCACAATAAAAATGTGCTATATACACTTAAGGTTATTAATGGTTTAGTATGTACACCATTGTGTTAGTTTTGAACTTCCACCCCTCTCGCTTGTTGATAACTGAGGAAGCACCCAATTCTACATAAGGCAATGTCACACTGTCTGCACTTGTATTGAGACTGCACGCTGCATCTTGATTGTGTTTCATTTTCTTTACAATGCACTGAACATACGATTTCACCTGGCCTGGTATTTTTATGAGGGTGTGAAGAGAACTATTATGGGTGCATTATAAGTTGGTGATTGACAGTTGAAGGAGTGGGGAAAGAGAGGGGATAGCACCGTTGCCACTTAACTTTCCCTCTCCACGTGCTAGACAACGAAGATGGCGGGCAGAGGGGAGGCGGAAGTTCGGCTGCAGTAATGCACACGCACGTATTAATACTGCAGTATTAATCGTAAGACTGCCTTAAGACTGTCTACGCGTTTAAGTGAGCAGTTACCTAATTACAGCATACGAAATCTTCGGAATGAACAACAAACAAATGGTTAGCTACAGTTAAGATTTAGAGAAATAAAAGTGCCATACCTGCACATATTATGTGCCGCTTATCTCAGAGTCGCTGCTGTCATTGCTACTGCTTTTCTGATGATCGTCATCGTTGTCGCCACTGCCGTCGTCGTCACGGAAATTATGGGTTCTTCCACACTTTCTTCCAAAACGCCTTCATTTTCCCATGCTGCCACTATAACTTTTTTTGTGTGACAAACAGCATCTTCCCAATTTTTAGCACTTATTTTTGCTATTGCTTCTTCTGTTAGTTTTATAACAGATGTTATACTGAAATCTGTTTGCTTTTACCAGTTCAAGAAATTCATACTTTTTTAAATGGTCTTGAACACGTACATTGTTGCGAACAAGCCATCCCAAAATAACACTCTTCCTGGATGCCATTGTTGGAGTTTTGTCTAAAATAACAGAGTGATATTTTGCGTTATCCATGACAATTATGGAACGCCTCTCCAAATTGACTAATAACTGCTCTTTGAACCATTTAAGAAATTTGGAATGGTTCATTTCTTCATGATAGTCTCCTGGTTTCTTAGATTTGAAGAGGAGGCAACAGTTCGGAATAAATCCAAAGGAGTTTCCCGCGTGAAGGAGGATTATTCTTTCACCTTTACCTAATGGCACCCGCATTGTTGCTCCCAAGGTATCATCAGTCCAGCCCTTGTTAATGCAATGATTAGCATACAATATTCTCAAAATCACAAGAAATAATTTCTCATAGGAACCTACAGCGCCAGGCACATATGTCCGGTTTTTCCAGCAAGATCTTACGGCCATTTAGCTTTTTATAGCGAAATCCTAAAGTTTTAACTATTTTTCGAAGTGAGGTCTTGCCACCTGTGGAAAAACAATCCATTTGTAGAGATGAGTGCAGTTTTGAAAGTGTAGGATATTGCTTCCTGGTATAATACACATAAATATGGCGGCGAATGGCATCTTTTTCAAATGTGTCCAGGTTAGTGACCGGGTTATGTCGCTTCCTCTTCTTCCCTGGAGTTTGTAACAGCGATGTACATGCCTGATTTTCTTCACTAGCATATTTCTCTTTCCCTACTCTAACTATGGTATTCTTACTTACACCAACAGCAGCTGAGGTTCTGGCCAGTACTTTTGAATTGGACCACCATTGTCTCTTTCAACCTCCAAATATTTTCGTACGGAACATATAATTTCCCTTGCTTGTCCTTTAATTGGGATTCCGTGCCCAAAAACATTTTTTGTAGTCTTCACAGATAGCTTCTTTCCGTCTGTTTCTGTATCACAAGTGTTTGCGGTAGCCATGAGTAGCGATAATTAGCTAAATATTAAAGTTACACTGAAACACTGAAGTTGATCACTGAAACACTAAAGTTGATCACTGAAACACGAATTATATTGCGAAAATATAAATCTGTTTACACCCTGTGAAACACTCACTAGCTGCAGCAGTACACTCTTAATTTGGCAGTGATGACAGGGAGAAATACCCTAAGTACCATGAGGGTTATTCATGTTAGACCTGGTCCGGACAAAGGCAGGTAAGAAGAGTTGGTCATTGACCCAGAAAACGTCATAAGATATTCCTTGAAACTAAATCCACACCTGTTCCCTTCCAACAACGCATACCATCTCATACTAAAGGGCAACAAACGACGACGGTATTGTGATACCGCTGATTCATAAGCGAAGCAACAATAGTAGCAGTGTCTGTTTACTGAAAACCTCAACATGCCGATAGACTAGCATCATGCATAAAGCACGTGGTGTAGTGCGATAGAGTTCGCAACGTAGGATAAGCGTCCCGGGTTGCTATGGCAACAGTTTACTTTTGATTGGTGGATTGCTGGTTGCTAGGCGACTGCAATGACGTGTCAGTGACGTGTTTATCCCCTCTCCTTGTTTTCGCAGCTGAACAGCACGTGGAGGCAAAACGCCAATCACCAACTTACGATGCGGCAACAATAGGTACAAGGGTGGCAGAAGGTAGGCTACGCTGAAATCCCACTCGCGTGACATAAAGTCTACGATTAGCTGTTGCACTAAATTCTGCCTGTAGTAAAGAAGTCTATTGCCATGAGCTGTAGAAGGTCTGTTTGAAATGTTGTATATTATAAAACTATTAACAATAGCAACATTCACGACGAAATGGAAAAAATATTTCCACCATTCTTTTGAAGGCCAGCCGATGCTGTAACACTCCCTCCTTGCCATATTATGAGTGTAATTTATCACTGCATTAGGACACAGTATTTTAATTTTTGTTTTTCCCCCCTTGCGTCTCTTCCTTTTTACCTCTCCATCTGTTCTGGGATCGGAGTTGGTAGATAATAAAAGATCGTCCCTGTTATCATGTCAAACAACTGCAGTTACACCTTTATGTTGAAATTTGCAAGATTTGCCCCTTTTCAGTTTCAGTTGTTTTGGCTTTGAAAACTTGTTTTGGCCAGTCTTTTCTCCCAACACGAGTCGTACCACACGTATATATTTCCTTATCCAGAAGCAATTTCATTAGCCACGTGGAAGTAAAAAAATTATCAAAATAGACATGATGCCACAATCCCGTGTATTTTTCGCACATGTGTAAAACAACCTGTTCCCCAAATAGAAGTTCACTGTTTCTTGCCTTCTTTTTCCCCAGTTAGATTTTACATGTCAATAAATACACACTTTTACTGTCTGCAATACGCCATGCCTTTATCCCCCATTTTGTTGGTTTAGCGGGCATGTATTATTTTAGAAAGAAGTGCCCTTTGAAGCCTATCATTGCTCCGTCAACAGAAAGATCGCGATTTGGTTTGTAGATATTTGCAAACTTTCCGATTATGTCAAAAGATTATGTCAAAAGGGGATGAAAATGCTGCTTACTTATTGAAAGTCAAATTGGAGGTCTACTGTGCAGGTACTACTTTAATTCTAGTTTGTTTATCATGTATTTTAGCCCCTTGGTCTGCTACGTGTTCCTCGGCACTATCACTGTCTTTCAGTAACTCGCTAAACCAAGATTCGTCGGAACTACTTTCGCAATCTAATTCCTCGTAAACTGCTGCACGTATTTCCTCTTCTGTTTGCAATACCTTCTCACTACATTGTTTTCTAGCCCATGATGAACTTGGAACTGCTTCCATGGTACTGATGTAGCTATGAATGCATCGGAAAACTGCTTACTCACGCAGATGCACTTTTTTATTTCAGTGTTATTTATGGTTTATTATTACATTCTGGCATGATGAAAACACTAACATCGCAACAGGAGAATGGTTACGTTAACACAGCTTCTAACAACTGGGGTCAGCATAAATAGAACCCATATGAAACGATAAACCATTTACTATGTTGTGCTACGCTGTGCACAGTAGGCCATTCATTATTTCACTGTGCTTTACTATGCTATGCATCGCAAAGGGACATATATTGAGATTGCCTGTTTGTGTGATCTTGGGTTGTAGCCATTAGCTTTTATGTAGTTGTTTCTCTGTGTTGGTTTCTGTAAATGCCAAAGTTTATTTCGTTTTTATTTCTGATTAGTTTTAGGTCCAAAAATGGTAAATGCTCGTCTTTTTCTATTTCTACAGTAAACTTTATGCTTTTTTCTTGGATGTTTAAAAGCTTAAGTTCACTGATGAGTTTTTTTTTTTTTTTTTTTGGTACTATTGTAAAGATGTCATCTACATATCTCTGCCAGAATTTGAACATTCAAGGGACAAATTGTCCTCTGTGCAGCAAAGAAGAGGAAATGACTGAAGAACATCTTTTAACCTGTGAAGCCCTACCTGCCGGACCCACTACACAGAAATATTGGAGAGCAAGAGAGCTAATGGCTTCATTGCCAAAGCCTAGCATTTGAAAACCACAACATCCAAGGGATGTGATGAGTGTCAATAAACCGACTGCAAATAGCTTTTACGATTAATTTTGACATCACTTACTAAATTCCTCCAAACACACATATCCAAGGGAAACGTTTGGTGATCCTTATTTCTAATACACTCATGTACAGATCGGCCAGGAAGGGTGATTAGGGGGTTACCCATTGCTAAACCTGAAGTTTAGTGGAAATATTTTGTTTGAAACTGGAAGAAACTTTGTTCTATACATTTGATATTTATTTGTACAGTTTCCATTACAATTTCAGCACAATAAATTTAACAATGAACATGCCAAATTATACATCCTGTATAAATACATGAAAATTACTGGCTCAAGATTTACTCGCTGACTCAAGTCCCCTGGCAAGTCTTTGGTTTTCTTGAGCAGCTTGGTGTCATTTCTTCTTGACCGCTTCTTTTATCCTAATCCACTTTTCTCTTATCCTATGTAAGAAATCTCCTATACATCTATTTTTCTTTTCTCCCATGCCTGTTAGCATGCATACCGCCAATATCTCTGTACTTACACTGTTGCATTTCTTATCCCATATTGTTCTATAATTTAACTCCTTACATTCTATCAGGTAATGAACAGTGCTATCTTCATCTCCACAAAATTCACATATCCCTGCGTCATTACTTCTCAACCCTTTTAAGTATAATAATCCTACTCTCATCCATACTATGCCTTCTCTTCCAGTTTTGCCGCATTGATCTATATATTTTTCCCTACCCCATTCTGTCTTTAATTGCTTATAAAATTTCAAATATTTCTTTTCTTCTATACTTTCCCATATCTCTTGCCTAACTGTGTCTTGTACTCTAGTTCTCACTTCCTTCCAAAAACTGATATAATTTATCTCCTCTGCTCTCCATAGATCTCCCATGCCTATCTTCAATACCATTCTTTCCAATTCCGACCACCAACTATTGTATTTTTAATGCTTTTCTATTGTTTCATGCACAGATTCAATAATTCCCCTTTCTGCCCTTTAATACACTTATACCAGAATTTCAATATTCTCTCTATTATTATTCCTCTCCTTTTTGTATTACATAGCTCTAGTAATGCCACTTCTCTTGGCTGCCGATTTTGGCAGCCCTAGTAGTTCTTTGCAAAACAAACCATACATCTGGTCTAATTCTGTACCTATCTCTGATGTGCCCCATACCTCCACTGCATACATTGTTCTGGGTTCAACAACCGCTTCATACATTCTTTCTATCTGACATCTCCAGTTTATGTTTACATATTCTTACTCTTGACATTGCCGACCTGCCATTAGCTATCACTTTTCTGGCTTGTGCAGCCCATCCTCCACTGCTACACTTCTATATTGTTCTCATTCAATGCAACGTCTATGCCTACTTTATTTTTGATATTTCTGAGTTTATTTCAGTTTGGAATTCCTCCTTCATTTCATCCCTCCATCTAAATGCATTCACTACTTTAAGCTCACCTTCCTCCTTTCTCTCGCTTTCTTCTTCCATCAATCCTATTTATATTCCTTTTCTACCCCTTTTCTACCCCTCATCTCCTTTTACTGCCCCATTACATATAAACAAATTATTCAATTCACAGAAATGGAGCAATTTTACCCTCTCTTTGTTGAGTACCTTGTCCTTGCAACTCCTTACCCATTCATATGCTTTCTCTCTACCTATTTCACCATCATGCCTTATTGATCTAATTTTATCTTCGTCTATTCTAGCATTGAAATCCCCCATTAACAAAAACACTATGTCCTGAAATTTCTGCCTTAGCTCCTCCATATCGTCCTCTAGTTTATTAAATGTTTTATTGTCAAAAAAGCTTGATGTTGTGGGAGGGTTATAAACTATTCCTGTTCTTAGACTATGTTCTATTTCTAGGCCTTTCTTGATTATTAACCAGGTTACATTCCTATCATCCTTTATCATTGCCTCGATTCTCTTACTATTGAGTAAGTCTGACTTAAAGAACGCTCCAACTCCTTCTTATGCTCTCCCTCTATCTTTCCTTTTAGTGGCCCCAGTGCCTATATAACTAAAATCTCTTAAGTGTATTAACTCATTATTTCCTAGTCATGTTTCTGCGATTCCAACTATGTCTTGCCCAGCTGTTATATTCTGCAACTCCCCATTAATCATCTTCCTTTTCAAATCCTCAGCGTTCCAGAACATCAGCTTTAACATATTTTGCTATTTATTTCCTGAAAAGAAGGAAAGTTTGCCTTCTTTAGCCACTAATTTCTGTTGCCGTGTTGCTTGCATTGTCACCGTCTCTCTCCCTCCACTTCTTGGTTGAGCACTACTGTGTTCCACTCTCCCCACTACCACCATCTCCCCTCTTTCCATCATTTCATTTAACTCTCACTCAACAACCTTAACGGTTCACTTAGCCCCACCACGCGCACACTTGCCACATTCATCGCTATGTTTCCTCTCCTGTTCTATCCTGTGTCTTCGCTGCACTGTCTTCTCGTTCATATGTCTCTTGTCCTTCCCCTCCATCTCTGGCCTCTTCTTCCCCTCTCATGGTTAACGTCCTTTCGTTCCCTTCTGACGTCTGCTTGGTTGTAATATTCCTATCTAGAACGCACACTTCGGAGTGTTGACCTGCCCATATGTTTTGATTTTGCGAATTCGGTTAATTCCTTCCCTGTTCTCTTCATTTTCTGCCGTGCAAAGTTCCAACCTTCGCCTTCTACATAGAGTTTTAAGCCTTTAACGAATGCCTTTGTCCCGTCAGCCCAGGCCTTCTTCATTCTTCTAATCAATTCTTCAATTCTTGCTTCGTTTTTGTATAGTCTTGTTCAATAAAAGTATTTGATCCTTTCAGTTGACTCGTCTTTTGTAGTATTTTCCATTTCATCTTTGTCATAGCCAATTTCACTACAATCAGCCTTGGTCCTCTTCCCATTCTTCCAATCCTGTATGTGTCCATGATCTCCCATCCAGTTAATGCAATTCCGAGCTTATCTTGGAAGAGCTCCTCTATCTGCTCCCAGGTCCTGCTGTCTCGATTTTCTTTCATGCCAGATACCACAAGATTTTGTTTTCTTCTTCTGTACTCCGCTCTTTCTATTTCGTCTATTCTCCAGTGACATTTTCTTAGTTCTTTCTCCGTTTCATCATTTTTCCTTTTTAACAAAATGTTCATCTCTGCAATCTTTTCAGCTATTTTTCCTTAAATTCTTTTCTCCATTCCCTCCATTCTATCTAATTTCTTCTCTAACACCTCTATTTTATCCAGTTTCCCCATCTTTTTCAGTATCTCCTCCAGTATACTCGTTGCGGGTCCAGGGTTTAGCTCGACTCCTCCAATCACTAACAATGCCATCACTACCAAAATGGTCCATGCAGCATCTCTCGTTCCATTTTTGACAGTATTATTCTTCATCAAACATTTCTTGGAGCAAAAATGCCCGATTCTGGCCCAATATAGCTCCAGTTGCACACCCATGTTTTTCCCGAGCGTAAGCACTGCTGCAACATGTCTTACTCCGGCAACGTCTCGTCAGCAACTCCTTGTTCTATTTCATATGGTTAGTTCAATGTAATCTGAAATTTCAGGTGATGACATGTCAAGTGATTTGTGCCATTTTTCTATCAACGGTGGGAGTTGTTTTACTGGTATACTGGGAAAAGTGATTTAACATCAAACGAGACTAGTGTCCTCTTTTAGTTCAGTATCCTTAATGTGTTCTATAAGTTCGTAGGTGTTCTTTATGCTTAGGCTGTCGAATTTAGGAAATGAGTTGAACTTATTTGTTAGTAAAGTAAATCGAAAAAATTATTTGTAGTTGGTTTATTGACACTTTTTCACCTTTTTATATTATCGAGGGACTAGTTTCAAAAGCCATTGCTTTCATCTTCAACCTCTCTCCAACTAGCATCTGTTGTCATCTGCGATCTTCTCTCTGGCAGTGGAACTATGAACTTCTTTCTCAAATTAACTATTGGGATTTCAAAGTTCATTACTCAGTCCTTATTTTTCCATATGAATATATTCTCCCATCTTGTCAGTTTATTTTGTTTTATCACTCCTTTTAGTAATTTTGGATTTGGATCAATGTCATGATATTTGTTCCAAAAATGAAATGCTACTGCTGACTTATCTTGTATCATTTTGATGTATCTAAAGTGCTCTTTGACTCTTGATTTTAGATTTCTTGTAGTTTGACCTATGTAGCATTTTTCACAATTCTTAGAACTTATTTTGTATATTCCAGATCTGTTAATTGATGGGATTTCATGTTTTGTTTGTGAATTTAGTAATTTTAAAACTGAGTATCTATTAGTAGATGCCAAAATTATATTTTCTTCCTTAAAGATCTTTTTGAATTTATTAAGTGTTTTGGGTGGTATGTGAATGCATTGATTGTGCTTTTGCTTTCTTTTTCTTTAGTAAATGTGGTTGCTTCCATAATGGTTTTCTTTAGTTTTGCCTTTTTAATTTTCTTAACCACCAGACTTCTGTTGTATACATTTTCTTTTACTATGTGTATTATGGCTTTGTTCTTTGAAATATTCTACTTTATCCATGGGTATGCTGACTAATCTGTGTGTAAGACTGTTTATTATTGTATGTTTATGTATAACTGGGTTGTAGCTATTATTTTGTTTTTAATGCATTGTAAAGTAGTTAATACTACTAATAGATACTTGATAGTTTCATTTTGATCAGCTAGACAAAAGGTCTATTAAGGTCAGCTACCTAGACATAACCACATCTTCGTAGGGTGTATTTCAACCTCTAGACAATGTAACAACCCTCTCCACATAGGAAGAGGCTTGTTCTAAAAGAACTTCCTCTTGTGCAGGAATGGTTATGAGTGCTGAAGTCTCAAGACCTTTAGAATGTGCTTTATTTTCATCACTTGTGTCCATTTTTGGTCCCATAAATAGCTAGGGAAGTAAATAATTATTAGGCATGATTAACTATATTAAACTCACAACATGAAAGAACATCTTAATGTGAAAATACAAAGACCGATTATTAAACTTTGAAATCCCACCAATCAACATTGGGGATAAGGTAATTAACGACAGTTGGGCCTTTGAGGCTGAAAATGGAAACAACTAGTCCCTCAAAAATTACAATGTAAGTGACGTACTGTGAAAAAAACTTACCACAAATAATATTATGAATCAATTGAAAAATATTTGTGGCTGCTGCTGAAAATGTTTGGAGTGAACCTTGTTTCACTTTTGCGACAGAAGCTGTGAATATAGTGCTAATTTTGCGAGTTGGCAGTCTGATAAAACATGCTATCATAAAAGTGAAATTTAATTTGTATTTTCTTATTTACAGGGCTATTCAGAAGAATTTTGTGGATATGGAGAATATGTTTGATCTCTTAAGTGAGAAGCAAGAGGTAATTGATTTGCCAGGAGCAGCACCTCTTATTGTAAAACAAGGAACAGTAGAATTTTCCAATGTCAGTTTCAGTTATGTTCCTGAAAAGACAATACTGGGAAATATCAGCTTCACAGTTCCAGGAGGGAAAACAGTGGCTTTGGTAAGCTGTTTGTATAATTACAGGTTCTAGCATACAAATATATATATATATAACAGTCATTTAGACTGCTTTAAATAAAAACTGATGGTAACATTAGAAATCGAAATAAACTATTATCTAAGCTAATCTGCTTAAATAATATCAACTCTTCTTACATAGATTTCATAGATTAAACCTGATAACTTACAGAAGCAGAATTCCAAATAAGGAGCTACACATTATATAGAATGAAGTGACTCCACATATAATTCATTTTTAAACATTAAAAAGTTTTCTAAAAGTTGTGCATACAATGTGTAACATGATTTTATATTGTTCACAAGACTTGTCTTTCTCGTTCATAAACATCCTTTTGAAAAAATATAGTGTATAATACTGTTAAAACTAGCACTACTATGCCAAGGTCAAATTGTTAATATTATTACTATCATGATAATAATTGTTCAGTAAATATTTGTTAGGAAATAATTAACACCGAAGAATTCAAGTTCATTATTCTCTTTCAGACATGTTTATCCACATAGCTAGAATATGTCCATGCATTGAGAAGAATCCAATAGTCCCCAGTAACCAGTTAAGTTTATATCATTGCCGCTTGATTGTCCTGTTGTGTACTTTCAGAAGAAAATGTGCATTTTATGTCACAAATGTGTTAAAATACACCACCAGAGAGCAGATAACAACAGTTGCCAGTTGGGAAGAGATTGAAAATGGAGGCCAGGGCCTTTGAAACTAGTCTCTCATAAATATATGAAAAAGTAAGTGACGAGTGTCAATAAACCAACCACAAATAATTTTATATTAATGATGAATTCTTTTACAGAAATGAATATATATGAGCATTTTAGTTAACTGATGGAAATTAATCATTTGTTCATACTAGCCGTATATAGGCTAAGATCTTTGATAGATAGTCAACATGAAAAATTCAATGCCATGGCCGGGATTTGAACCACGGATCTCCTGGTTTCCGTCCAATTGCTCTAACCCATTGAGCTGCCATGGCCAACGTGCCGTCCTGACATTAAATTCTCCATTTGACTCATATATTTTCCCAGTAGACCACTAGGGGCTCTCGCATCCGAGATACACCATTTGTGGCGACTTATTGTCGTGGCGAAAAGCACAGAAAGTTCGGTGCCGAGAGATAAGCATGGCTTGTGTACACAAACAGCCTGCAGATAAAGGTAACAGTCGGATAGTGTATTACTGACATAAGACTTGCCGACATAGATAAGTGAGGTAATTGGAACATTCTGGTGACATCTTGATTGTTTTATAGAACTTTCGATGTCTTGTTTATTCTAGAAATATCTAGTGATTGTTACTGAAAATCTCTCGAATTTATCAATGAGGTATTTAAGAAGGCAACGACTCGCCATGAGTCAGTCGTGAGCAGTAGTAAACACAGTAAGGAGTAAAAATACGACTCATCTAAAAATTAATAATTGTAGAGTTGTTTGAACGAGAGCTGATGTAATCCGAACACTGTTTGTGTGGACATCTACCTTGGTAGATGGTGTTATGTATGTGATGTAATTGTGCTGCTATGAAGCGTATTTTTACGCAAATAAAGAACATTTGGAATTTCTGCAAATTGGAGTTTTAATTCTACGAACCCACAAAGTCACAATATACTTTTTTGGTGAAATCTCAACATCAAAGTTTAGCTTCTACAAAGGTGTCCAAAAAGTACCCAACGTGACGTATAGATGACAGTTGTTTCAAACAAATGACAGTGGGAGAAGTTACCGTTCTCGTAAAGCTTAAGTTTGAAGTTTGACTATGCCATGTTATTTAGTATTTGTTTAGCAGCCATTAATAGTGAAAGCTCTCAGCAAATTTTTAATTATGCAAAAAACTGATCATTATTGATACAATATCTTCATTTGAAGGATCTTAATCCAACTAATACTAAAGCTAAGATAGATTTTACTCTGGAGGAGTCTGATCCTTCTTTTGCAACACTAAAATATTGGGTGACAGAGTTTTAGCAAGGCTATATGAGCTGCCAAGCAAACATTACAGTAGTGAACCAAATGAGGTGACCAACCAGAAATTGTGAAGAAAGTCAACAAAATTGGTGTTGGATAACCATTAACTGAAAATGTGGAAGATAGCAGGCACTGTAAGCATTTCAAAAAGTACAATACATTGTATACCAACTGAAGATTTGGAAATGAGAAAACTGTGTGCAAGATGGGTGCTGCTTTTACTTACAATGGAACAAAAAAAATATTGCAAGAATGTTTCATTTGAGTGTTTGACACAGTTTTGCTGCTGTAAAGCCAAGTATTTGCATTGATTCATTACCATGGATGAAGCATGGGTCTATCACGTGACATCTAAGAGTGGATTGCAACGGAAGAAATGGCTCCAAAGAAGGCAAAGATAGCTACTTCCACATGCAAGCAGGGTCATGGTTTCAGATGTTTAGGATGTGTATGGGATAATTTTTTATTTATTATTATTTCCGAAAGAGAAAAGCAGGTAAAAGTATTATGAAGACTTATTGCAACATTTAAAGTAATGAAATCAAGCAAAAATGGCTGTATTCATCTTAAAAGAAAGTTTCATTTCCTCAAGATAATGTACACATTCATTATCACCAAGGCCAAAATCAATGAAGTTTGAATTGGTTCTTCATGTACCTAATTTGCTATATTTAGCTGTCTCTCATTATTTTATATTTATAAACTTGAAAAAATAACTTACTGGTAAAAGATTTGCAAGCAATGAAGAGGTAAGTGTACAGTTGATGCCCATTTTGGGAGCCCATCAGTTCTCACTATAAACAGGGTATCAAAGCTATTGAACATTCTGAGAAAAATGTATCAACCTGAAATGATACGTAGAAAAATAAATGTTTCTTCCGAAAATTGTTGTGTTTGTTAGGTCGGGTACTTTTGGGACAGTCTTCATACCTTACAGTTGTGTTGCAGTTAGACATTAAATGCCTGCCTATAGAGCAGATTTAAAAACTGCTTCATTCATATCACATTGTTATTGGTTATTGTGAGTGAAATGTTTGTAAACTTAAAATTTCAAAAATAAATTAAATTGCAGGTAGGACCATCAGGAAGTGGTAAAAGCACAATAATGAGGCTGCTCTTTCGGTTTTATGATGTGGATTCTGGTGCCATAACAGTTGATGGACAGAACATCAAAGCTGTCCAGCAAGCTTCACTTCGTGAAGCTATTGGTGTCGTACCACAGGATACAGTGCTCTTTAATAATACAATCAAGTATGCATAGATGATAATAAAATATTTATTTATAGAATATTAATTATAAAACTTAATACTCTTAATAAAGACAGAAAAATCAGCTTTGTTAATTATAGCCTCACGGAAGATCTGTCATGTCATATGAAAGATTAATTTGACCAGAAGCCAGAGCTTTAAAAATTCAGTTGTACAGACATGCTGATCGCCCTTGAAGCTATTGTCAGTTTTAACCATTGTAAAAGTTTTAAGTCTTATGAACCAATCTTTTCAAATTCACATTTTAACCTAAAGAAAATGTATTGTAAATGGAAGCTATATATGTAAGAGTTTATAATATACAAAACTATTCGGTTCATATCATCAAAGGTAGTAACTTTGATTCTTTTTTATTTTTTTATTTAGATACAACATTCAGTATGGAAGGATCTCTGCTACAGATGCTGATATTATAGCTGCAGCAAAACAAGCTGATATACATGAAAGAATTTTAACCTTTCCTGAGGGATATGAAACCAAGGTAAGAAAAATAAAATGTGCCTTAAAATTGCCTGTATTTATGTATGATTGGAGGAATTTAGTAACAGTGGCGTCAAAATTAATAGGAAAAGCTATTTGTAATCGGTTTATTGCCACTTCACTTACGTTTTTATATTATCAAGTCGGAAGCCTTTGCCTCCATTTTCAACCATCTCCATCTAGTTGGAGAGAGGTTGCAAATGGAGGCAAAGGCTTCCAAAACTAGGTCCCTCAATAATACAAAAACATACCTGACAAAGTGTCAATAAACCGACTACAAATATTTTTTTGATTGCGTGAAACTGTTAAGTGTAAAGATTTTTCTCCTTAGTTTATAAATAATTATTTATTAGAATGTCATAGCTTTACATCTACAAGCATGTAGTTTCATACTGAACCTGGTCATAGCACCTGAAGCAGTATTATCTGCTTCACAATGCTTCGCGAACTTGAAGCTGTTTTATTCTGCCTCACAATGATGCTCTGCCAATTTTGAAGCTGTGATCCTGCTTCAATGTCGTGCAGTCCTATCTCAGGGTATGTGTGGGTGTGTAATAAAAGTAAAGATGACACTGGAATCTAAGTTTGAAACATTTAATAACTTTTTAAGTAGTCACTTAAATTGAGAAGTTGCCAACCAATGGGAACCAATATATAAATATCAGGAGTTAACGTATTTGAATCATATACTGCACAATAACATCTGATTTTATCTTTGAGGCAAGAAAGATGCCTCATTCAGCTATGTCTTACTCCCTCAGCAACCAATCCAGTTGTGTCCAAGATTCTGCCCAGAAATGTTCTACTCAGCTACCGAAATTCCCCTAATAACCTCCTTTTTTGCTTATGACTCAAAGACCTCCCAACTACTAGCTTCTAATACAGTGTTGCCACTTCATTTCTACATTACTGAAATTTTCTGCTTTGCATCCTAAAGTCTCTATAAATTTCTAAGAAATCCTCTCACATATTCCATGAATTCCAAGCTAGCCTGCCATATGCAATCTGGCAACTTTGGGTAATAACTTTGCCCTTTCGTCTCCTAACCTACCTAACTTCTCCAAATTGACTGACAACCAGCCCTTGCTAATTATCTTACTTAATGACAACTTACCCTGAGCCAATCTGTACTCATAATTAACTGCCAAACCTAAAACTCCATAATATTTAACAAATGTAAAAATTATTAATTTATAGATGAGTCATATTTATTACACATCTGCTTCACTTCAGAATGTTTTTATTCAATTATACAGATAATAAATATTAAAAGTAGAAGCATTATTAACAGTGAAGTATTCTTCATATTTGAGTTTGATTTATGAGTCACTATGTTTACACTCAAACTTCACTTACTTGTTGTTGTATAATTGAAATGTTTTCAAGATCATTCGATCTCATCCTCAGCTGTTTGGTGACTAAATGAACCTTCCTCTTCTTCCACTACTATGGAGCTCCGATCACTGTGCCATCTGGTGTTAGGGGCACTAAGTTTTAATACTTCATTTAATGTCGGGATTTCAAAATTTATAACTTTATCTCGGTTTTTGTTTATGAATATTTTTTCCCAAATATCCAATTCTATGGGTGTACTTAAAGATTTTAATAGTTTAATGTTGTGGCCAATGTTGTGGTTTTCTGTCCGCGACATTTTTCCCTCGTCATGAAACAAGACTGAAGAACATATCTATCTCAAGATTATTAATTTTCCGTAACTATCGTTACTCCTCTATTAATTTTGTGATTGGCCAATGTACTGCTATGTCACCGCATTATGTAATACAATTATTACTACAGCCAATCTCAAAGTTACACATATATTTGTTTTTAATATGTCATTACATGGCCTACTAAGTCATATCAGAAAACAATATTCATATAAAAAGTTCTAGTTAAAACATATCGTTACAAATGCCCTCTTCAAAATATATGAAAAATAATTTTAACTTAAATACTTCAACAATGTGTTTCCATATATTTTGAAGAATGCCCCAAATTTAACAATTTTGTTTACAACAATGAACTATAACATAAATATAACATACATAACATAATAAACCTACATTAAATGAAATATAATAATAAATGAACATTTAACAACAACTTAGCATTACTACATATATAACACGTTTTTTTTTTTTTTTTTTTTAATGTATATCTTTGTCTTTACGAGTGGGGTGTGCCCCGCCCCAAATTTGCGTTAAAGTATTTTTATAATTAACATTTTTAAATTATTTACAGTGAACAAAACATAACACAACAATATAAAGAATTTTTTTAACATAACAATTTCTAAACGAGTATATATAATTAAAATGAAATGACTGACATTTTAACAAAATTATATATACAATTTATATAAAAAAAAAATTCTCTGTTTTGCTGTTCATGTTGGGTGATTTGCCCACATAATTAATTTTTTTAGCTGTCCTGTATCCATAACTTTTGAACAGTTAGTGTGATACATTTTTCTCATTTGGCTAACCTGATCCTTGCAAGCATCCAGAACTTGGTAAATACATCTTTTGTTTTTATGTATATTATAACCCTGTTTGAAGGTTAGGTTAGTTGTGTGTTCAAATCTTTTACAAACCTTTAGCAACATTATTTCATGTGGTGTATCATACATGTGACCACTATGACTTTCATTGTGTACTTGTGTATGCGGGAAAATTTTGTGTACATATACATTACAGTTCACATCAAAATACTTATTCTTTAAATTTACAACATACATCTTCTGATAACCATCTGTATTATAACATTCATTGTTTGGTAAGTCAACATTTGTCCGTAAATTTCTTATTTCTTGGCTAACTAGTTCACTTAGTTAATTAGATTGGCTATTCTGTACAAATTCTAACCTCTCTTGTTGTTCACTTAGGTTAGTTATATCTTTCTCTTGTGAGCCTAATTTACTCACATTATCTATCTTAGCATCTAATTTGCTACTGAGTTCTGCATTTTGATTTTCTATCTTCCTGCTAAAATCTGCATTTTCACTTTCTATTTTCCTACTCAAATCTGCTTATTGACTTTCTATCTTATTATTTACGTCTTCTAACTTGCTACTGAGTTCTGCATTCTGATTTTCTATCTTCCTAAGATTTACATTTTGACTTTCTATCTTATTATTTAAGCAATCTATCTTGCTACTGAATTCTGCTAACATCTTCACTATCTGGTCTAAGGTACTTACATCTGGTGATTCGCTAACATGTCTCTCACCCTGTGCAAGCACGTTTGCTTCAGTCACATGTTCACTAAATTGCTGGTGATCCATCCTTTCTGGCAATTTACGTCTGTTTCGGAGTCTCATACATTAAAGTATTTTACCTTGCAGTTGGTCGTCTTGATTCTCTACGATGTGTAGATAATAGTTGGAAGTTTCCTTTGACCGTTGTGTAAATAATCTTGCCACCAATTCGAAGCCCAATGACGCCATATTTGTGGCATTATTTGGTTGTCTTGTTTCTCCAACTTAATCGAGCCACATGTTTGGGAGCCAAATTTGTGACGTTAATCCTCCACTCGCAGCAGATAGGAAGCACGCCGACTGTTTGGAAGATCCAGGTCGAGATTTGATTAAATAAGAATCATGATATCTTTTCTCAGGTGTGGATTTTTGGTGACAGAAATAAAATTTTATATGACTCCGATTTCGTAATATATCATTTAATTGTATAATCTGGATTACAATTCACTCGTTACTATTACGAATACCGAATAACTCTTTTTGAAGGTTATTAACTTTCCGTTACAAAACTTTTATATTCACCGCGACATTTTTCCCTCGTCATGAAACAAGACTGAAGAACATATCTATCTCAAGATTATTAATTTTCTGTAACTATCGTTACTCCTCTATTAATTTTGTGATTGGCCGATGTACTGCTATGTCACCGCATTACGTAATACAATTATTACTACGGTCAGTCACAAAATTACACATATATTTGTTTTTAATATGTCATTTCATGACCTACTAAGTCATATCAGAAAACAATATTCATATAAAAAGTTCTAATTAAAACATATCGTTACAACATGTAGTCTATTTTGTAGCTCTGGTAAGCGGTTCTTTATATAGAACACTACGGTGTATATATATACATTTATTACTGTCATTATTTTCAGTTTAATGAACAGTGGTTTGCAATGGGCCAGCTTTGATTCATCGCACATTATTCGAATTATCTTTTTCTGTAACAAAGGTATGTCCGACACTTGTGAGCTGTTGCCCCAAAGTAATATACCATACGCAATAATGCTATGAAGAAATGAAAATATGCTGATCGAATGTAAGCTTCCAGAACGTTCCTTTTTAATTTTAGTTAATTGATGGAAATTAATCATATCTCCACACTAGCCGTTTATAGGCTAAGGTTTTTGATGGATAGAGTCGACATGAAAAATTCAATGCCATGGCCGGGATTTGAACCACGGATCTCCTGGTTTCCGTCCAGCGATTGGACGGAAACCAGGAGATCCGTGGTTCAAATCCCGGACATGGCATTGAATTTTTCATGTTGACTATCCATCAAATGCCTTTTTAAGTTTCGAATAAGGTGTAGGACTCTGGAGAGTTTTGACTTTATGTGGTTAATATGTGGAGCCCAGGATAATTTGCTGTCTTTACGACACCTAAGAATTTAACATTATCTGAGATACTACTTGTTACTGCTCTGTTACTAAAAAGCATGTGTTGCGTTTTGTTCTGATTAAGTAAGAAGCCATTTGCTCAAAACCATGTATCGGCTTTGGTTAGTGTATTTTCTGCTGTTGATGTAAGCAACTGAAGGTCTGTGCTCATATTAAAAAATGTATCATCAGCGTATAGGATAGAGTGTGTCATCACAAATGATGGTAGATCATTGATCATTAATAAAAGAAGTAGAGGTCCAAGAATTGAACCCTGTAGGACACCGTGTTTTATTTCAGCTATTTTGTATTTCTCGCTTCCTACACAAACCACCTGTTTTCGATTTCCTAGGTATGAGCTAAAAAGGTCTATAGCGGGGCTTTTTATCCCATATAAAGTTAACTTACTAAGAAGATAGGTGTGGTCTACACAGTCGAAAGACTTACTTAGGTCACAGAAAGTGGCCTGTGCATAACTTATTTTCGAAGGCTGTAAGTACTTTCTGTATTAGTGCAACTATGGCATCAATGGTAGATTTTCCTTTTCTGAAACCATACTGCGGTTCCGTAATTATGTTAATTGATTCGAGATACTCATATAACTGGGCATACATGACTGACTAGATCACTTTTGAAAATATGGGAACCAGGGATATGGGTTGATAAATGGCCGAAAGATTTCTGTCCCCCTTTTTGTAAATTGGAATTACTCTGGACACTTTTAATACATCTGGGAATATTCCCTCGATAAGGCATCTGTTTACACAGAAGATAAGTGGGTCCAGAATGCAATCTATAACCTGTATTAGGATGTTACTTGATAAACCATAGACATCAGTGCTACCCGATGGCTTGAGTTTCTGCACTGTGCTTAATATGATTTGTGGAGTTACTTCTGAAAATACAAAATCGTAGCTGTTATGTCTTATGTTACTATCTTTGGTTAAGTCTATTGCAGATTCATTAGGACACACAATGTTATCTCTAATTTCCTCCACAGATTTTACAAAGAACTCATTAAACTCGTCAGGGGTTATATTTATGGTGTCATTTTTGCGAGCTTTAGCTACCGAATTGATTGAACTCCATGCTTTTTTTACATTTATTGCTTGACGATTTAATGCTTCTAAAATTATGAAGCCCTTTAGCTTCATTTAAAGCAGTTTTATATATATAGTTCGTGCATTCACATAAAAGTGCTTCGTGGATTCTGTTTTTTCTTTTCTAAACTCTAGGTCCAACAATGTTTTGTGTTTCATTTCTGCCAGTTGTGGTGTGTACCAACCACTTATGTTATTTTTTATACCTTTCATTCTAATTGCATTGCTCTTTATAGTACATTTGCGTTCTGGAATACATAGTTCAAACATATTTATGAAAGCTGTAAAAAAATGTATCAAAGAGCTCTTCTGCTGATAGTACAATGGGGAGCTGCGAGTTACATATTTTCAACCATTGCATACTACATAAGGACATTCTAAAGTTTAAAATGTTACTATCTGTTATGGGCCTAGATATAACAATTTTCTTCGTCCCTGCTGCCAATTGATCACCTGATTTGATGTTTTTTATTGTGAGCCAGACTGAATAATGATCGGAGTAAGGAAAAGCTACTGTGTCACATGTTAAATGCGTTTGATTAATATTTGTAAATATGTTGTCTAAGCAAGCCGAAACTCTTGTAGGTTTATTATTAGTGCATTTGAAGTTAACCTGCCTAAGAAGATTTTTGGTAGAGCTCCTAAAGTTTTTCAAGAAATATAATGGGGTTTCCCGTGGGGGACCTGTACAGTACTACTATAATTAGTTTGAGTTCCTTGACTACAATACCCACTGCTTCAAAGTCAAGTTCTGCACAGAATGAATCCAGTTGAAGTGGACTGCAAGAGGGAACAAAATGTTTGCTGGCATATATAGCCCCCCCCCCCTCCCCATGTATATGGTGCTGTCTATCATAACTTAGTACTAGTTTAAAATCAAGTTTCTTAAAAATTATCTCATTATCTTGGCACCAATGCTCCCATACACAAAGAAAATTAAAGTTATTATCATTTGCAAAGTCATTAATCAATATGAGCTTTTTCTGTATACCCTGAACATTAATATATCCTATTTTTGTATCAAAAGTATTGTTACTTAGTACATTGGATACTGATTTGATTTTGTCCCTTTTACTATGCCTTATTGGGTAATCACATAAATCATTCAACCTAAAAAACTGGAGCTTCTCTGTCATTGTCTTTAGAAACATCCTCAGTAACACCTGGGTCGTGTATCTTGCTCTTATACGTCAGCCCAAACCCAAGGGGAATCACTTGCACTGGAGTCTTCTTGCATGTTACATTTATTAATTTGTCCACCAATTTGATCTTACCTTTTCTGTTTAAGTGCAAGCCAGGCTACCGGCTGCCCGGAGGGGGTAGAGGGTTGCCTCATAAGTCCCGGGAACTAGCCTGCAGAGCTAGTAGGTGGTGAGCTAGACACTGGCGGCCCTACCAAGGTTTTTTGGTAGCTGGTTCATCAAAGACTGGTGCGTAAGTGGTGTATCCACTTCCGTCATGTCTGCCGTGTGCAGGCGGGGGGGGCAGCTTATAAAATAGGTGCTGTCCTATGGTAAATATACCCTGGTCCTACGGGGCCAGGACTAATGGGGGTAGATCCTTGCATTTAATTTGTTTAAGTGCAAGCCATGGTTGGTATGAGAGTTCCTATCTAGTTCACTTATATCCACCATCATGTTTTTGAAAGCACTTAGTCTTTTTTATGCTAAGATTGCACCTTTTCACTTGTTTACCACAGAGTTTTCATCTAAATCATATCGATTTGGTATATTTGCCACTAACACATTGGTATGATTTAGGTTCACTAGACACTTTGCCAAGTTTCTTTTCACTTTACTGCTTTCATTCCTTGCAACGTCGTTTGTTCCGCCCATGATGAAAACATAATCTTTTGAGGTTAGGTTCTTACATTCGTTAGTACAATTCCTCAGTACTTCTTCTATCGGCGCACCTGGGCGCACTATGCCCTCTGTCCTAAGATCTGGTCTTCGTTCATTTAGTATACTGCTTATATTCTTGCCATGGCTATCAGCTAGGATTTTAACTTTTGACTTTTGTTCGTTTCTTCTTACCTCGCCTTTCTTTGCCGATAATACCACTTTCTTCTCTGACTCAGCTTTACCTTCTGGTGCATTGTTGACCTCAGAGAGACACGCAAAACTGTTTTTTGTTTCAAGTACAGCATTAAGGGTATCCACATATGATAATTTTGCTGTTTTATGCGGTTTTTGCCAATCTTTTCTTGCGGTGTGTGCGCTGGCCTGGGCTACCATTGAGTATGTTCGTTTAGTACCTGTTACATACTGGAGTTGTTTTTTCATAGCTTCATTTTCAGCTTTTAGTGCTCTAATTTCATCCTGTGCCCGTCGAAGGTCCTTGTTTAACAGGCCAACGATAGTTTGCAGAGACGCTATCGCTTCGGCTTCTCGGTTCCCAGACGCCTACATCACCGAGTTTGTATGTTGTGAGTTTTTGCTGCATCCGTATTTTGTAGACTGCTATCTTCATTTCCGTGGTTTACTGAGCCTCCAATATTTATATTGCCATTGATATTTTCCACATTAGTTGACGTTGCTTGGTGTAAATTGTTTAATTTCTGCATCCTACTTCGCATTAATATACCACTTGCTGCCATCTTTAACGGTAGTTTGCTCAAATTGTATGAGGAAGCCATATTTTCTTGATAATATAGTAGTACCTTGCATTTACATTCCCATCTTTTGCATATTTCCTTCATTTACACATTTTGTTGTTTCCCTCAGATTTCCTGAGTTTACAGTATATTAAAATTCTCCAATTTATGTTTTTGAAATATTCTTTTTTTCGCCATTGTCATACCAGGCAGTTCGAGCGGGGAAAAAATTGAAGTAAAATTGTCAATCAAAGTTATTGCAGTTGCCGGGCATGTGACTGCCATTGACAATAGATAAATGCAGATATACAGGTGACTAACCCAGGAAATCACTATTCCTTTAACAGTGTGGGGAGCGCTTCATGGGAGCAACCCCTTTGGTCAGCTTCCGGCAATTTGGCTTCTCAGCAAACATTCTAACAACTGGAAGCACATAAGCACATCTAATTTCAGGAGTTGTCAACTAACAAGGCCAAAGTCTAGTTCCAGAACAGTATTAGACACACTTAGATGTCCGACCCTCTGTCTGTGAAGCTTGAGAGCCCCCACTGCTGCAATAAGAGAACAGTCTTGTATGATTGTGCTGCACCCTCAGAAGCAGGATAAGATCCCACCCCAACACCTTGTCCACACCCTCACCCAAACCACATTCTGGAAGCAGGCTCTGACCTGTCAATCAGGATGTAGCTGCACCCAGCACTAACATTGGTACTCCCATCATGCCAGCCATGAGGCCTGCTCCAGAAAGTAAAACTATCTGTTCTCGCCAAAAATGCCAACAGGGTGGAAATGGCAAGACAAAACGTTTGGCAACTGTCAATCAGTCAGCTACTCAAAGCCCTTCCCGCAAAGCATTTCCCCAGGAAGCCCAAATTTCTGAGAGTAAACCTTCAGACTGCTCCCACGTCGATTGCGCAAAGTTCTCGGCATCTGACAAGACCACAGTCCTGTCCAATTATTTCAAGATGGAAACTGACAAGGCCAGCTAATCTGACTTCTCCACAGATGTTGACGATTCTGAATCCCGTGAAGTAGTAAATTGCTGCAAGAAATGGTGGACTTCCTGCCTGACAAGGATGGCATGCCCAACTGTTGGCAGAAACCAGTCAAGTGGCACATTCTGCCTGTCATCGCAGACTTCCGGGATTCGTTTGACCTTCTTAAAGTCAAGCTGATTCTATCCTTGTGGCATATGATGACAAGGCGGAAAAACTGCTTCATCTTTCAGGCCAAGTATGTGGAGGGTTACCAGCTGCTTTCAATTCTGGGAAGGAGAAGTATCTCCCATTTTACCTGCAACTGTGATATTTTTTTTTTTTTTTTTTTTTTTTTTTTTTTTTTTAAATTTACATCCTTCGGTGTTAGGTCATATTGGACAATGAATAAAATATATGTGAAATGATGCTGAAATGAGTTCAGGGTCCGTAAAACTTAGGGTTACTCGATGTTCATCTCTCAGGTTAAGGGAAAACTCCAGATAAAACCTTATCCAGATAACTCTCCCTGACTGAGATTCAAATTTGGGACCTCTTAAACGTGAGGAAGAAGCGCTGCCAACTATGCTACAGAGGCAGGTCTTCCTTGCCTTGATAAGCTGCGAGACAAAAGAAATAGGATGCTTCCTTGGACACACATGTTAGTGAAATTGAGAAGGATCATTGCGATCATGGCATTACCCTTGCCTGATAAAGGGCTCAGTAAACCAGCTTCAAATGGTCAAGCAGCCAAATGTCCCATTCCCCTCTTTCTAATTGTTTGTGAGATGGCTAAGGACTCCAAGAAGATAAATGGCATCACAACCAACTGTTACCTTCAGATAAAGATCAAGGTAGCAAGGAGCTCTTGAGTGCTACTGTGTCTGGGATTTAATCACTCCAGCCACTGCTTTCACCATAACTTATGCCGTCTTTGGTGCGATGTCCTCATATCCTTGTGGTTGTGCCCACATGTGCAAACTATAAGAGCATGCACTTGAACTGATATGGCGTGTGCAAGTCTGGAAGGCCTAAGTCATTTCTAGATGCCCACAGCTGCTCCAGAGGCAGGGACAGCCAATCAGGAGGAACCAAGGGCATCTTGCCACCACCAGCTCCCAGGATTGGTCCAACATTCCTCGCTAATGGCAGTAGGTGGCCTCAAGCAGAGATCACAACTCAGCAGAACAAGCTACCAAAAACCAACACTTGCCTAAGTTATGCAGCAACCCCAAGTGCTGCATAGGCATCTTGTGGACTATAGATATCTACTTCCACAGGCTGAACATTAAGGGTCTCAGTCACCCAGAATCCACCCCAACCAACTGTCCTTGACTGGTTCCTCTGGTCAGCTCCTCTTCTCCTGGACCTAGTAGAGATGTTGAAGTACCTTGTAGCAGTTGCTGCAGATCCATAGGCAGTAAATCTGTAAGATTATTACCACATATTTCTCTGCCAACAACCCAGCTTGCAAAATGCTACTTGCAATGGAAGGACTTAACTACTTGACCTGCATCAACCCACACACATAGGATGGACAGTTGAATAGGTCTTATACCTCATGATTATGTTGTGGAATGCATCTGACCTAGCTGTCCAGAAGAGAAGTTCTACATTTTACCCACTCTTATGCTCTTTGTCATATTAGTGAGACATATGTCCATCCTGGCATTCTGTTTCTACATACTGGACTAGGTCTGCCACACGATAGAGGATCAAGGTTGTTTAGGAGGCAGCATGTGGTCCTCTGTGATCCATCATCCCATTCAGCTACCAACACTTCAAATTTTAGAGGCCACAGCAGTTTGTTTGCATCTCAGCAGTGTTGATAGTTTAGATGGTCTCTGTGCATCATCCTCCTGGTAGGTAGTGTTTGCTCAGTTCTACTGTTGCCTCACATCCCAATGCTATCTGGTTGTCGTTCAATAACTTGGCAAAGCCAGCTTCATTTGGTCATGTGTTTGAATACTAAGAGTTGTATTTGCTGATTTCTGAAGTAATGTAATTTCTGAAGATCTAAGCCCTTTCTTTTGTTTGAAGTTGAAAAAATCCAAATAAAGTTGCTTGTCTTTTCTTCTCTATTGCTAAATGACTAAACAATGCAGCTACATTAAACACAACACACTAATTAGTTACTTATAACAAGTTGACTCATTGAGAATGGACATGACTATTCTGCAGGACACTAAAGCTCCTATGAGAAATGCAAGATCAAATACATTAGTTCCAGTAACCCTGGTTATTCATAGACGAATGTTTATATACAGAATGGCACTGTTATCTCTCATTTACCAGTGTCAGGTGGTAACTAATATGGAATGCGCATGGCTGAGAAAACCTGTAATAAGTAGATGGTTTTGGTATTAGCAGTTGAAACCTCAATGATGTTAATTCTCATCACTTGAAGATAAAATTTTCAGCAGATGTTTTACAATTTGAATAGTTATAAATAAAAGCATTGTTAACAGTGAAGCTAATTTCATGTATAAAGACTAAAATCGAGTCATACCATTTAAAACTTGTAACTTCACTCACGTCCTTTTACAAAATCAGGAACGTTTTCAAAACTGTTGCAGTTTCATCCTCAGCTGATTAGCGACTCATCACAGTTGGTTGTTGTCTGGATCTCTTGTAATTGGCTCCCTCTCTTGGAAGATTCTTTACATCAATTCAGTGGTCTACTCACGAACAAACATGTCCACAACATAGGTACATAAGTGAAGCTGATGTGTAATAAATACAACTCATTTATTATTTAATAATCAAGTTTCTATTTAAGCAACTATTCATTTTTGAGTTGTGCTGTTTACTCACATTCACACACCTTTTTCTAAAAATACTTCCTTTTGGGTTCAGGATTTCTAATGAAATCTTGATATTGAATTTTGGGTTTGAATCAATAATTCCTCTACTTATTGTAAGCACGTAATAGAGCAAGTAAAAGTATACCAATTCTGCTTGTTTTATTTCCATAGACTCGTACACGTTTAATGAAACCTGCTATTGCTTTGCTTATACATTTGTCTTAGCCAAAGCCATATTATTTGTATGTTATACCATATTTTGTAAAGAATGATTTAAGTCTGCATACATTACTTTCTCAGTTACTTTTGAGTGAGCTAATAGAAATGGTACTGGTGCATAGTTTTCTGCCATGGATTTTTATCCCTTTTTATAGAGAATTTTAATTCTTACTATCTTAAGTTTTTCTGGAAATTGACCTACTGAAAATAAGAGATTTATAATATAATGTAAAGTATTGTTATATGCTGACCGTATTTCTTTATATGATAATAAAAAATTTCATCAATACCAATAGAGGTTTTACATTTCAAACTTTTATTTACATTGACCAATTCTGCCTCTGTAACTGGGATTAAATGTATTGTCACCCAATTATCGGGAAGTACCACAAACAACAGCTGAGACGGGACCGGAGGCCATGCCACACCCACTCATTTGTCTCCTGTCACTAACTGAAGGGATGGTTAGGAGAGGGATGTCGGGCCCCTGAGCCGTCTCTTTACCCTTCTCCTAGGTTCTGGAAATTACGGGACATTCAATCTAATCGAGAACCTTCCAGATCGGCAAGCGGACCCTATATAAGCAACACGTCGTGCAAGAGGAGTGAGTCAGTCAGAGTTCGTGGCAATCAGCGTAAGAGTGCAGTGCTAGTGTAAGGACGAGAAGACTGTGTATGTGCAACGGAAGAATTTACGTGTGACCGTACAGTGGAATTGTAACGGACGAACTGGTGAATCGTAATTGTGTGCATTACGCAATTCCGTGTAATTGGCAAGTGTTTAACTGTAAGTCGGTGGAAATAAACAACATTTTTAAGTGGTGCAATTGGACTTTTCATTTCACGAACCCACAAAGTCACACTGGTGTCAGGAAGCGGGAAAACAACATCACCGAACATTACAACCATGGACGCGGCATTGGAAAAGATTTTGGAGAAGATGATGGAAATGAAGGCCGAACTGACCTCGGAAATGAAGATGGCAAATGAAAACCTCGCTGCAAAAACAGAAGCGGCAAATAACAGCCTGGCCGCGAAGCTGGAGACTACAAATGACAACCTGGCCGCGGAACTGAAACAAATGAAGACGGCCAACGACAACATCACCGAGAAGATGGAAGAAATGAAGGCCGAGTTAACCACAGAAATCAGGGCAGCGAACGACAGTCTGGCCACGGAAATGAAGGAGGCAAACGAGGTCCTTGCCGCCAAATTTGAGGAACGGTTGGCCGGCGTGAGGGATGACGTCACGAATCTGGGCAAGCGGATGGGTCAAGTAGATGACCGCCTTAATGATTTAGAGGAAAAGGCCATCAACATCGCCAAACCCCTCACCCGCCTGACAGAGGAACACCGACCTTATGTGTGGACGGAGGACGCCGAAGACGCTTTCCATCACCTGAAGGAAACCCTGTGCAGTGCTCCAATTTTGGGTCTCCCACAACCAGGTGGCGCCTTCATGGTGGACACCGACGCTAGCGACCATTGCATTGGAGGTGTCCTATCGCAGATCCAGGACGGCCATGAGCGGATGATAGCCTACTACAGTAAGACGCTATCCAAGGCAGAGAAGAACTACTGCGTCACCCGACGGGAGTTACTGGCGGTAGTAAAGACATTGGAGCACTTCCACAAGTACCTGTACGGTCAGCCATTCCACCTGAGAACTGACCATTCCGCCCTAACCTGGCTATTGAGCTTTAAGAACCTGGAAGGCCAGACAGCACGTTGGGTCCAGAGGCTGCAGGAGTACGACTTCACCTCGGAACATCGTAGAGGGAAGAGCCACGGTAACGCTGACGCCATGTCCCGAAGACCCTGTCCAGAAGAGTGCAGGCAGTGCACAAGAGTGGAAGAGGAGCGTGCCGCAGCAGTCCGAGTCGTTGTGGCAGTGCCTGCTGAAGGCTGGGATAGCGCAGGCCTGAGGAGGGAGCAGCTGGCGGACGCAGACTTGGGGCCACTCGTGAGGGAAGTGGAGGCAGGGACGAGACCAACCTGGGAGGACATCGCACCGAGGAGCGCCACCTACAGGTCGTACTGGGCCCAATGGGACTCGTTGAAGACCAGAGAGGGCGTGCTGTTCCGGGTATGGGAGTCACCCGATGGGAAGGCGCAGAGAGAACAGTTGGTACTTCCCCGGAGTAAGGTCTCGGAAGTCTTGGAGGAAGTGCACGCCGGTACTTCAGGAGGACACCTGGGAGCGAACCGAACGATTGACAAACTACGGCAGCGCTACTACTGGCTGAGACTCCGAGCAGATGCTGGTGGTGCACCTGGACCGCCTGGCACGCTACGATGGTGCTGTTCAGGACGACCAGCTTTGAGGAGGGAGCAGTGTCACCCAATTATCAGGAAGCACCACAAACAACAGCTGAGACGGGACCGGAGGCCACGCCACACCCACTCATTTGTCTCCTGTTACTAACTGAAGGGATGGTTAGGAGAGGGATGTCGGGCCCCTGAGCCGTCTCTTTACCCTTCTCCTAGGTTCTGGAAATTACGGGACATTCAATCTAATCGAGAACCTTCCAGATCGGCAAGCGGACCCTATATAAGCAACACGTCGTGCAAGAGGAGTGAGTCAGTCAGAGTTCGTGGCAATCAGCGTAAGAGTGCAGTGCTAGTGTAAGGACGAGAAGACTGTGTATGTGCAATGGAAGAATTTACGTAAGTGTGACCGTACAGTGGAATTGTAATGGACGAATTGGTGAATCGTAATTGTGTGCATTACGCAATTCCGTGTAATTGGCAAGTGTTTAACTGTAAGTCGGTGGAAATAAAGAACATTTTTAAGTGGTGCAATTGGACTTTTCATTTCACGAACCCACAAAGTCACAGTATGCTATTAGATTGATTTGGAAGTCTATTTTGAATGAGAAATTATATGTGAGCTACCACATGAACTATATTTATGTGATAGTTATTAAAGAGATTGTTTGCTTGTTTCGGGTCACTTAGGTTGTTTCTATGGCTCTGAGATTTGACTTCTGTGGTGCATTAATATATTTTTTGATTTCTCATTTAATTAATCTCCACATTGCTTTTGATTTATTTTGTTATTTCTAAATGAGGTTTACATTATGTGAGTATTTTGTATCCTTTATATTATATTTTGAACTATGCTATTACCTTTCCAGAGGGACAGCCCGTTGTGTTTCATGTATGTACCTGTCCTAGGAGGGACTTAACGACGTATGACGGGAATGTGGGTTTTGCAGGATGGCGGTTTGAATTTAGGTTGATGAAAAGAAGGGAGCAGCCTAAGCTCTCCTCAACAGTTGAGAAATCAGGTACAACAGCCAGTTGTGCACCACTGGGATAATTTTTTTTTTGAAAGGAAAAGAAAAATAAATTTGATTGAATTAAAATAATCCAGGCAATTCTTGAGTGGGAATAATTTTAAGTTGGTAGAATAACCTTAGGGTTACCAGTTATACCCGCAAGCCATGCGGGGAAGCTGGTACCGCTTTAGGCGGCATTCATTGGGACGATAATCCCCAAGGGAGCTAACCAGGGCACTCTGGTGGTGAGGTAAACTCTCATAGAATTTCTTAGCCCGGCATCTAATCACATCCTCCACATAGAGGAGAGATGAGGTTTCATGGAGTAGTCTCACGGAAAGTATCTGCATACAGATTAGATAATCCGAAGACATCTATTCTGTACCTGTTGTAAGAGCAGCATGTTCGAGTCCACAGTCATGCCCCAGACTTCACACACATAAAGCATAACAGGAAGAACTAAAGCCTTGAAAAGGCATAGCTTAAGAGGGATAGGCATCGTGGATCCCATCATCGGGTATAGCGAAGCCGAAGCTCCGCATGCCCGATGCGATAGATCCTGGATGTGCTCCCTAAAAGTTAGACCCTTGTCCAGCTTGACTCCCAAGTATTTTGTGGAATTCAAGCATTCTATCCTTCGCTCAGAATAAGCAAATGTGAGAAGATAGGCGGGAAAGCGGTGCTTGGTAAACAAGATGGCTTGGCTTTTCTCCGTGTTAATGGACAATTGCCAGAGCTTGCACCATTCCTGCATGAGGCTTAACTGTCTCTGTATGGGGTTAAAGGCTCTATGTAGGTGTCTTATTTGTGCAAAAATGCAGCACGTCATCAGCAAATTGAATTATGTTAATGTGCAGCTCAGTGGGAAGGTCAGTCACGTAGATGTTGAGTGTAGGGGATAGTACAGAGCCTTCGGGGACTCCGCCTCTGATGAACCTTCTGGAGGAGGACTTTTCTGCCACTAAAACTAAAAAATGTCTGTGTTTTAGGAAAGAGTGTAGAAGATGAATAGCTTGTGTAGGTAGCTCAAGGGTGATGAGTTTGTGCGGAGCTCTACATGCCAGGTCGTAGAGAAGGCCTTCTCACGTCCAGAGATACTGCTGCAGAGAACGTCCTATCCTGGAATCCCAGGGCAGCAGCCTCCATCACTCCAACAATTGCTGAGAGGTCGAATGCCCAGGACGAAAACCAAGCAGATGAGTAGGAAAGGCTTGAATGTCAACCAGTAAGGGAGACAAGTGCTTAAGAAATAGTCTCTCGAATATGTTCGACAGAACTGACAGGAGACTGATGGATCAGTAGTTGGCAGGAAGGACCAGATGTTTCTACGGCTTCAAAATGCAAATTACCCAAGCTTCGCTCCACTGGCGTGGTAAGGGTACAGGGCAAGATATGTGTTGAAGATCCGTGTGAGAAAGAGCACGGCCTGAAGTGAAGGTGGCGGAGCATGACAGGGGTTAACCCGTCAGGCCCCGACGCCTTTTTGGGATTTAGACGCCGAAGTGTGCCCTGGAGCTCACTGGGTTAGATGATAGGAAGTCGATCTGCCTCAGCCAGAGGACGCCGAAGATATCGACATACCCTCCTGCCTAACGTGGTTGGTAAAGTTAAGGTCCTGGGGGGTCATCTCTAGGCCTTATGGTTCTCTCAAGGTAATCGGTAAACACATTTGCATTGGCGTGGAGTTCGTAAGTTAGGCTCTGTTTGCCGTGGAATGGGGAGGTAGGTGGACCGTTACGGTTCCGTAGTCTTTTGGCAAATTTCCACCACCATCTTCGAGGTTCAAACGAGACATCGTCTCCTCACACGCTCGCAATCTATGCTTGCGCAGTCAGAGATGGACCTCACGGAGCAAGCGCCCCAGAAGAGCTCCATTATGGGACGTGCGGTGTTGTTGGTAAAGACAGCGCACCTCCCGAGAACAATGGATGAATAAGAGGAGTTCAAGAGGAAGGATATCAGGATGGAGGGAGGGTGGGGTGTGAACAGTAAGGTTACTTACAGTTCGTACCACGATGGAGGTAAAGGAGACTGCGGTCTCAAGGGAGGGGATGTCAGTGATGTTAGGGCTGGGTGTGATAGTCGTTTAGACAGACCCTTACGTAATCCCAGTCAACGCCACAGTACTGAACCGGTACATCATGACTGGCGACCCGTGTGTTAACCTCAATCAGAACTGGGTTGTGATAGGAATGTAATGCGTTGAGTGACGTAATAGATGAAATGGAAAATGCTTGATTATCGCAAAGTCGATGACTGGTGGACGTCCCCAACCTCGCGGGTAATGGGTGGGTCTCCAGCGGTCCTCTACTCTGAGTTGAGGGTCCGCGTCAATCATGCGAATAATTTCTCTGCCTCTCCTGTCCATCCAAGGACCAGAATGCCAACGCTGATGTTTGGCATTGAGATCTCCGGCAAGGATGATGGTGTGTAGGGCTAGGATGGATAGATAATTGTTGTCCACAAACTGTCTCTGGGGTGGATGATAGGCAGAAACTACCAAGACTTTGGAACTGCCAAGGTTCACACAGGCGGCCGTAGTTTAAAGGGTTTGAAGTGGAGGGAGCTGGACTGGTTTGTGGACCACACTTCTATGCACACGAATCGCCGTACCGCCTCCTCTGCGGCCTGCACGATCTGGCCACAGGCTCATAAATTTGATTCTGTGGCTTGATATTTATAGTACAGGAGTTACCCATTTGCCTTTTAGTTGCTGTTGGATATTGTTATTTTTGCCAAGACTGCTGGAAAACAAAAATTGAAAATATTGAAAAGTGCATTAGATATATGCATCATGTACAACTTATTGTTGAAACATTAGGTTCACAATTACTTTTGTAATAAATGATTTAAGTAGTCTGTATTTCTTTCATTTAATATCATTAAGCATTTTAGCCAAGTGTTTTTGTTTCATAATTTACATCCAATTTTGTTTTGTGTACTTAAAAACACAAGTAATAATCATTGTGCTATGTGATCCAAAAGCCTTGTTTCAATTACCTGTAGTCTGTGGTCCCATAATGCTTTGCTTATGATACTCTCTTCCAGAGCTGATTGCTTAGTATTATTGTTGTGGGCACATATACTGCTTTTTTCATTCTATATAAATTTAACATACACAATGGCTCTGGTTTTGCATGTTTTATCAAAACAACAAATATTTAGGAACTTACCAATATAAGATTCTTCTATTAATTTAATACCGTATTTCATTGTTCAGTTTGAATGAACAGTGCTAATGTTCTCAAATTTATATATACTTTATTTATGTTTCATGAGTAAAGAGAATGTTTGAAAATGCTCCAAGTCTCATCTGTTTAATACAGGTTGGTGAAAGAGGTCTAAAGCTTAGTGGTGGAGAGAAGCAGAGGGTAGCTATAGCTCGCACTCTTCTGAAATCTCCATCTATAGTCCTCCTTGATGAAGCAACAAGTGCACTGGATACCCAGACAGAAAGAAACATACAGGCTGCCTTAGATAGAGCATGTGCCAACAGAACAACTATTATTATTGCCCACCGTCTCTCCACTATCATTCATGCAGATGAAATTCTAGTTCTCAAAGATGGTGTGATAGTAGAAAGAGGAAGGTAAGCATAACTTAAAATTAACGAACTATTCTTATTCAAAGTCGTATAAAATAAAAAAAATTGAGTTATCATTGTATACTAAGATTTACTTTATTTTTAATCATGGAATTCCAATAAGTCGTGATAATGGTATAAAACCACTGTACTTTTGAGAAAATAATGAATAGGTTTTTAAAGAATACAAAACAGTATAAAATAATAAAATGTCTATAGGAATTCTTTAACCTTTATGCACTAATAAAAATATTTTACCTTTTTTATATATATTTTAGTTATTTGAGTTTTCCGTACACTTTAGTTAATGATTGACATTTGCTGGTCACATGCTTTTCTATCCTTAAAACTGGAGGTACAGTCTGATTTTCAGAACAAGATATCTGAAATTCAGGTGGGCTTTGGAAAAGTTAGGAGGATGGTCAACAATGTGTTTATCATTAAGACAATCCGGGTAACAATAATGGGGCATGGGAAATTGCAACTCCTAAAACAAGGAGATATGTAAGATTTTATATTAACTATATACTATATATTGTGACTGCTAGGATTATGTAGAATGAAAAGTCTGGTTCATAGAAATTTAGAACACACTTTATTGCAGTAAAAAGACGTCAAATGAACTATCATCTGTCTTCAGGGTCGACTCAGTGCTCTGCCGCATGTAAACAAATGAAAGAAATCACTGCAGTACACTTCAAACGTCTACTGTAGCAATAACAATCACACAACTGCCGCTCTAACACCTTGCAGTTTTTTATACCACAGCCATTGTTTCTAGAATGCTGCAGAACTTTTGATTACATTCACGAAGGCAAGAGAAAGACAGAAAATTCCAGAACCTCCTTCTTTCTTTCTCTTGGCAAGCGTCCAGCTCTCCTGCACACGTGCCTGGCTGCGTCTTGCGGCAGCAGCACAAAAATGCCCTCAGTGACACTGCTCCCTCCTCAAGGCTGGTCGTCCTGAGCAGCACCATCGTAATGGGTCAGACAATCCAAGTGTACTACCAGCTTTCCTCAGGGCACGTTCTGGATGCTGTAGACCACGTCGTTAGTTCTCTTTACACCCAGTACGGTCCTTGCCACAGTTGTTGAAGTTTTAGGCAGCGTCCCTTGCTCTGGTTAGGGCGGTACAACTAGACCAGGTCACCTTGCTGGAATCCTTGGCTGTTGGCTTGCCTGTCGTACCGAGTCTTCAAGCGGTCGGTCGCCATCTGAAAGCTTTGACGAGCCATCTCACGCATGTCGTGGAAATGGTGTACGAGGTTCCGCACATAATCAGTTGTTGGCTGTTTAGCTTCGAGAGGGGGGGGGGGCCTCCCATAGGCCCGGTCACAAGGAGGCATAGCTCTCGGCCGAACATTAAGCTTGCTGGCGTCATCCCAGGGTTGACGAGCAGTAGGCCAGCAAGAACAGTGGCACTTTGATGTCCCAGTCTCGCTGAAGACTGGCCGGGACCTTCCTCAGGTGTTCTAAGGTTTTGATATATATCTTGACCATGCCGTCCGACTGTGGAAGCAGAAGTGTTGTGTGGGTCTTGTTCACTCCCAAGTCTTTCCAGTGCCTCCTTCAGGTGGGACTCAAAATTGGTGCCCTGGTCGCTGTGGAGCTCTAACGACACACCAAAACGGCACAACAGCTACTCTACAAGGCAGTCAGTGATCGTCTTCGACTCATGGTTCGGGATGGCATACACCTCCAGCCACTTGAAGTAATCCACGGCCACCATCAGGTACTTGTTGCCTCGGTTGGACACTGGGAATGGTCCAGCTATGTCGACAGCGATGCGTTCGAAAGGCGCTCCGACAATGTACTACTGCATGCAACCTCGACCATAGTCTGGGGTCCGCGACTCCCATGCACATATGACATTGACCTCACCATCTCTCAGCATCTGCTCGGAGTCTCAGCCAGTAGTAGCGCTGTCGGAGTTTGTCGATCGTTCGGTTTGCTCCCAGGTGTCCTGAAGTATCTGCGTGCACTTCCTCCAAGACTTCCGGAATGTTACTCCGGGGAAGTACCAACTGTTCTCTCTGCGTCTTCCCATCGGGTGATTCCCATACTCGGAACAGCACCCTCTTTGGCCTTCAGTGAGTCCCATTGGGCCCATTACAACTATTATGTAGCGCTTCTGGGTGCAATGTCCTCCCAGGTTGGTCTTGTCTCTGCCTCCACTTCTCTCAAGAGTGGCCCCAAGTCAGCGTCCGCCAGCTGCTCTCTCCTCAGACCTGCGCTATCCGATCCGTCCGCAGGCACTGCCGTGACCACTCTGACAGCTGCGGCAGGTTCCTTCTCTTCCACTCTTATGCATTGGCTGCATTCTTCTGGGCAGGATCTTTGGAACATGGCATCTGTGTTGGCATGGTTCTTTCCTCCACGCTGTTCGGAGGTGAAGTCGTACTCTTGCATCCTCTGGACCCAACAGGCTGTCTGGCCTTCCAGGTTTCTAAAGCTAAGTAGCCAAGTTAGGGCGGAGTGGTCAGTCCTCAGGTGGAATAGCTGACCATACAGGTATTTGTGGAAGTGCTCCAAGGTCTTCACTACCACCAGTAGCTCTCGCCGGGAGACGCAATAGTTTTTTTCTGCCTTGGGCAGCGTCTTGCTATAGTAGGCTTTCACCCGTTCGTGGTCGTCCTGGACTTGGTATAGGACTACTCCAATGCAATGCTCGCTGTCGTCGGTGTCCACAATGAAGGCACCACCTGTTTATAGGAATCCCAAAATAGGAGTACTGCAAAACGTCTTCTTCAGCTGCTGGAAAGCGCCTTCAGCTTCCTCCGTCCACACATAAGGCCGGTGTTCTTCCGTTAGGCGAGTGAGGGGCTTGGCGCTGATGGAGAAGCCCTTTATGAAGCAGCAGTAATAACTGCACAGCCCCAGGAAACTGCGCAATTCTCGCGTATTCTTCGGGCGAGGCGAATCTCACAGCCTGTGTCTTTTCTGGGTCTGTGGCCACCCCGGTTGGTGAGACCGGCTCCTTGGTCTTGTCGATTGGTGATACGCTGACAACGGGCTCGCACGTCCCCAACTCCATCTTGGCTTGGATGTTGTGTATGGTGTCTGTTGGGTTGAGCAGCCTCACTGGCACCTCCTCTCAGCATGGCAGCAATGTCCTGGCTACACAGAGTCCGTGCAAGGCGACATCCGGTCCAGCATCAGGTTTTTCGTCCGCTGGCCTTCCAGTTGTGCTGTCTCCACCATCTCGTAGGGGAAGGGATCCGTCCCTTTCAGCTGCCAAAGTGCGGGCGCTGCGGACCCTTAGCACTCGTGGTACCTCTGACGTTACTAGAGGAACCTCGGGCCGAACAGCCGAGCCCCTCCTTCGGGAGTTGTTCGGATTGGGATGGACTCGAGGGGGCAGTGTGTTCCCAAAACCCGTGGGAATCGGGTACATCTTCGGACGGGGTTGAGGGAAGCCATTAAGTCTCCCCGGTACTAGCCTGCAAAGCTAGTAGAAGGTGTGCTAGATCACCAGGCGGCCCCACCGAGGTTTTTCGGTAGTCTTCACCTTGAGTGTTGATGCGCGTAAGTGGCGTATCCACTTCCATCCCATCTTGAGTCCTTAGGACCAGATGGGGGGGGGGGGCTTGGTAGTCTCTAGGTCTTGCCCTATGGAAAGCCCCACGGAGGACGCCGAGCGCCCTTTGGGACAACTCGGATACTCCCTGGTTGAAGGAGGCCCGGGTCCAGTTCCTACGGGTTCAGAACTAATGGGAGTAGTACCTCTGGCTCAACAATGTCTCCACCATCTCACTTCTCGCGGGGACAACTACGCATTCTTTCACGATGACCCTGCAGGTTCCAAGACGTACTTCAGGGTGCCGGAGCATCTCCTCTTCTCCATTGGGCCGCAGAACCTTCCTCTCGATTTCGGCTGTCGCCTCGTGGCTCCGGAAGGCATCCAGTCCTAGTATCACCACCTCAGCCACCTTCGCGACGAACATCCACAGACACAAGGCACTCCGCCCCAAGGTCAACTTCAGCAGGTTCTCCCTCTTAACAGGCAAAGTTTCGCCCGAAATCCGTCACTAGCTGGTATGGTCGGCTTGGTTTTCTCGACGGCAAACCCCTGGGTACGTCAGGTCTAATGACGGTCACGGCTGCCCCGGTGTCCCCAAGCACGCTGCACTGACTCCCTTTCACCCAACCGTCCACGATGAGGCTGTCATCCGTACTTCGGCTGACGGTGCGCAGTGTCATTCCGGGGGGGATGGTGGTGATGGCGCCGACGTGCCCCTCTCCACGCCGGCCCTTACTCGTTTTCTGGCTGCTCTTCTTGGTGTCGGCAGTCTCTCTCCAGGTGTCCCGGCTGGTCACAGCCCCAATACACGACACTTGGTCTTCGTCGGCATTCCTGGGCTGGTCTTCCGTCTCCATCGTAGCGGATATGCCTTGTCTTCGAGGTCGGGGTAACCGTCACTTTGGCCGCTTCCACCCTTAATGCGGCCGTAAGGGCCTCGTGGATGGTCTTTATAGTCACCGAGCATTAGGCGCTGACGTATCTTGGCGTCTCTTCTCGGGATACGAATCCGGGTGGGAGGTAGACCAAGGCTTTGCTGGCCAGCTGTTCAACTGCCAGGGTGAACGTCTGCAGCGTCTCCCCTGTCTGCTTCGTCCTAGAGTTCAGTTAGCTGCAGTAGACTGCGGCCAAGTGGCGGTTTCGGAACCGGTTTCCCAGGGCCTCCCAAATGTCCTTGGGCGCCGCCGCTGTCTGGATCGCATTTAGCACATCTGCGGCCTGTCCGTGAAGAATGGCTATTAGCTGTGCGACCTCTTCCTCTGGCGACAACTTATTCTTGGCCACTGTGCCAAATTGGCGGCGGAAGACTACAAAGTTGACGTGTCTCATGCTTCGGTGGTTTGACACGCGCAGATGTTGTGTCGTGTCCCGGCGCGTCGGCCTTCAGATCTTTCAGTCTTCTGCGACGATGTACTCCACCATGGCGTTCAGGGACTTGGTGTTGCTGTCGGCCTCTCCCTCTAAGTTGTTAACGTGGTTCGCCAGGTCTTCGACGCGCTTGGGCACTTGACCCATCCGCTTGCCCAGCTCCGTCGTGTCATCCTCACGCCGGCCAACTGCTCTTAGAATTTGGCGGCGAGGGCCTCGTATGCAGCCTTCATTTCTGTGGCCAGTCTGTCGTTCGCCACTTTCATTTCCGTGGTTAATTCAGCCTTCATTTCTGTCATCTTTTCTAAGTATTTTGCCAATGCAGCTTCCATTGTCGTGATCCCACCCCTGACACCTAATGTGACTGCTTGAGTTACGTAGAATGAAAAGTCTGGTTTGTAGAAATTTATAACACTGTTTATTGAAGTAAAAAGATGTGAAATTGACAATCAGCTGTCTTCAAGGTCGACTCGGTGCTCTGCCACACATAAATGAAAGAACTCACTACGGCACTCACTTCAAACGTCTACTGTAGGAATAACCATCATATAACTGCCGCTCTAACATCTTGCAGGTTTTTATAGCCCCATCCATTATTTCTAGAAAACCACAGTAACATTCGCACCAGAAAGAGAAAGACAGAAAATTCCAGAGCCACTGTCTGTCTCTTTCTTTTGGCAAGCATCCAGCTCTCCTGCCCACGTGCCCGGCTGTGGCTTGCAGCAGTAGCACAACAATGCCCTCAGTGACAATATGTTATATATGTAAAAAGTTGTATATGCTAAAATAAAATATGTATAAAGTAAATATGCTAAAATATAAGAAATAAATTAAACTATAACTAAACATTAAGACAATATTGAAAGAATATTTGTCCAAGAAAAGAAGTTGAGTATATATTTGATTTTTGTGGATTTGGAGAAGGCATTTGACACAATACATAGAGAAGCTTTGTGGTTGAAGTTACAGTTGAAAGGAGTAGTATTACAACGATTAGGGCAACCCAAAAAATTTATACAGTGAATGGGTTTTGCATAAAGATGTATGTGAATAGTTTTTCAGAAGCTTTTAAGAATAGTATAGAACTTAAGCAAGGATTGAAGTTAAGCCCCATACTATTTAATGTGTTTATAGATGATATCCTGGAAATAATTAGTAAGGGAAATCCCAGGAATTATTATTTGGTAATGGGATCTGTATCTATTGGGAGATAATCAAGAACTCTAAATGTCTTGGGGGATTTTACAAAAGTGGGGTTAAAGATAAATTATAAATAGACTAGGATTATGTTCTTCAAAAAGAGATGTGTAACAAAAATGTTACGTGGAGTGGAGGTGATGATGCTGCGATTCTGCGACAAAAGATGCTGTTGTTGCATCCTGTCCTTGGGGAGTGACGATGTTCCAGGTCTCACAGCCGTTTTAATCTGAGCTTTTGCTCAGATCTGGCATATCAGGATGAGCAATTGCTGTAGATGTTATCCACGTCTACTGCTCCAGTCGTTGCATGAGAAAAACTCTTTGACTTCAGGCATGGTCTCGAACGAAGGAATTAACTTTTCATCTCTTGAGAAAATAATTCCATTTTTCTTTTTAAATATAATTTAAATCTTTTAATTTTGAGTAACAAATTTACAGAATATGTCGTACGTAGATATACAATAAACTTTACACAGGAATTGTGAATATAGTTTATAATATATACAAATATAACAATTCGTAACTTAAAACTTCACTTATCTTATAAGAAATTATACTTTTCTTATCAATTGTTTGGGATCACGATTTCATGTAAAACTTTTACACATCCTCAGCCGGAAACAACAAAGCTATCGCCATCATTACGAACGCTAGATATGTTCTTGTTCGTACTACCAAAATCTGAAAATAAAATAAATTTAAAAACAGAATCGACTGCCGGTATTTCAAAATTCATTATGCGATGTTTGTTTTTTAAAATAAATATCTTTTCCCAAACCCTTAAGTCTATCTACCCATTTAATTGTTTTAATAATTTAACTTCTAGATATATTTCATGGTTAACTGACCAAAAATGATCTGCTACAGTTATCAGTCTGTTTATACTTAATGTTACAAAAATGTTCTTTCGTTCTGGTTTCTAAATTACGTTTTGTCTTTCCAATATAAACTTTATCACAATCAAAACAATTAAACTGATAACTACCAGATTTTTTATTATTAGGCATTTTATCTGTTCTAAGAAAAATAAAAGACGATAATAATTTTAAAAAGTTTACTTACCATCCTTGGGTTAATAACATTTTCAAACAATTTTTAGGGAGTTTGGTATAAATTTAGTTCCTCAAGATAAATATAGTATTAAAAATTTATTGCATTTCTCTAAAAAATATAAAATTCCTAATAATAAAAACTCTGGTATTTATCAGTTTAATTGTTTCGATTGTGATAAAGTTTATATTGTAAAGACAAAATGTAAGTAGGGGATGGACTTGACATTAGAAGTTTTGGTCGGTTGATTTTGGGTTTACCAGTTGCATCACCTAAGGGAGTTATTAATGCTAGAATTAGGTAGAACAGAAAGTAAAGACCTAATAATTGAAAGATTGACCACATTTTGGTATTGGGAGAGCATTGGAAGATCAAAATATAGTAAAATAATGTGTGATTATGCAAGAGAAAACATTAGTACCTGATAGTTGGGCTTTATCTATAGAAAAATTATAGAGAAAATAGGAATGGGAAATGTATGGAGGGACAGAGGAATTTGAGAATGAAAGTTTGGAAAGTGATCAGACAGAGAGTTGAGGATATCAATATGCAGGAGATATTTAGCAGTATTAGGAACAGAGAACCTTGGTATTGTATAAGTAAATCAAAGAAATATAATTTTGAGTCAAACTAGTACTCAATGCTCCATATATTGTTAGTAGCTAGTAGTACTTAGGACCTTCCTAACATCCTCATGTCCTAATGTCGACTGGTGAATTTTAATTTGGTGAACTCCTTGAAGGCGATAGGTATCTTGATGAACTTGAAATTCGGGTTCTTTTCAAACGTGATGTCAATGAACAGTTTTCCTTCGCATTTCTTTATGAATATCTTTTCCCATGTGGTTAATGCAGTTGGATCCTGAACACTTTTTGTGGATTACTTGTTCTATATCATGATTATCATTCCAAAAATGATATGCTACCATTGATGTTTCTATTTCTTTGTTCTTGATCTTACTAAAATGCTCTTTAAGCCTAATGTTCAAATTCCTCTTAGTTTTTCCAATGTAAAAGTTGTTACAGCCTTTGTGTTACATGATTTCAAAAGGTGTTGCACACTTAATTTCTTCTGTGGGGTCAAATTAATGTGTTCTTTGAAGACTTTTTGGAAAAAGTATGTAACTCTGGGATGGTATGTACATTTTCTGTATGGAGTTTTATTACTGATCGGGGTAAGAGTCTGCATCTCTATTGAGATTTTATCAATGTTCTTTTTGACCAGTTCAGCACTATACATTGTATTCTACATTGTGAATTATATGATTGTACTCTTTGATATACTTTATCCTGTTTAAGGGACATTAACCAACCTGTAAGTTAAACTGTTAACAGCATGCTTGTGTTGTCTTGGGTTATATCCATCTGATTTTATGAAATTTTCTGTGTGTGTTTCTTTCCTATATATGCCAAATTCTAGTTTTGTATGTTTTCTGATTAGCTTCAAGTCTAAGAAAGGGGTTTCATTGTTTGACTCTTTTTCTAAAGAAAATTTTATTGCAGGATTCTGTAAACTAAGTAGTCTTAACGCATCATCCATCTGTTTCTCGCCTAGATGTCATCCAAATATCTATACCAACTTTTGAAAATTAGTGGGAATGCCTTTGTGATATGGGTTTCCAAGAAGCTCATGGAAAAGGTCTGCAGGTATGGGGTTAGTGGGTTGCCCATAGATAGTCCTTATTTTTGTTTGAAAAATTTGCCATTGAATTTAAAAAAAAAAAGACTGTTCAATGCAGATGTTTGCTAAGTGAAGGTATGATATGATATATTTATTTGTACAGTTTCCATTACATTTTCACTACAATGACTTTAACATCAAACAAGCACTATTATACATCCTGTACAAATACGCTAAGTGAAGGTATTCCTCTATGATATTTTGGTCTAACGTAGGGACTGAAGCCATATTTGCATGTACTCCACGAGTTTGTCTCTTGGCACACTTGGCAACAAAGAGATTACATTGAAAGATCGAAAGATACCATTCAGTCAGTGGGGGAAAATTCTGGGTCTGTAGTTTGATGAATTCCAACAAATTTTTAATACTGTGACTTTCAAACTTTGGTAGCTTCTTGAATTTCATGTTAAGCTATTTGGACAGTTTGTAGCAAGGTGTGTTTATGTTAATGATTGGGTGCATCTTATTTCCTGTTTAATGAATTTAGGGTACTTCATATATGTTAGCTACCGTAGGGTGTCCAGTTTCAAACTTAGTTTTATTTTTTTTGGTATTATCATTGTATCCTTGATTGTTTCATTTAACTGCTTTACACACTTATTTAAAGGATCAGACTTTATTTCCTGGAATTCATCACTTGCCAGTAAGTCTGTCATTCTAGAAATGTAGTCCTGTTTGTTCATGATAACCGTCTTATTTCCTTTGTCTGCTTTTGTAGACATCTTTTTTATTTAGTGATTTAAGTGTTTTCCCATATGGTTTGGGTTTACCACTTTCCCTTTCTGTTTTTTTCTAAGATCTTCCCACATTTGCTTCTAAGTGCTGATTTCTCCCCAGTATTTACACCCTCAGTAGGTACTTCAATGTCAACTATGTAATCTTCTATGTTATTGGAGAAATCTAAGCACATTTTTAACCCTTTGTTTAAGAATGCTATTTCACAAATAGAAACTACTAGGAGAGGACTTAGGCATAGCAGTACAATATTAGGCAATGATGACACGGTGAAGGTGGGGCCCTGCTGTAGAGAAATTGTCAGTCAAACCATTTCATCACCACCATTGTTTGCCAGCGTAAGAAGCAAATGGGGAAAAAGAAAATACATTTAAGGACAGCCACTAGTTGTCATGAAAAAGAAAGTGCAAGCCATAATGTTAAGTAAGGGATTTGTTCTGGACCGTTGGAACTCTGGAAATCAAGAATGTTTTACTACCAGAGCCTTCTCGCCGCAACAACTTCCAGGATATAAAAGGCAGTGTAAAACCTAGCAGTGCAGTTTAATCAAGTTCATGTTGAGTTCAAAACAGAGAGGAGTAGTCCATCAGTGAGTATTGGAATTATGTCAGAGTCGGCAAGCAGGACAGTGTAAATGGGAAACATTGTGGATGCCTTGGAGAAATTACTAGCAGGCAAGTTAGTGGTGTGACAGAGACATAAAAGAACATTAGATGTGTTTGCACTGTGTATTTGTAAAAAGAAAAAAGAAATTGTAAGTTAGCATTGGGCTAATGATTTTAGTGACAAAAAAGTGAGTTAAGGTGAATTTTGTCAGTCATTCTTGTCAGAGTATTGAAAAGCAGTACTGTGGACATAAGTGTAAAAGGTGACTACAAAAGGATAGACAGTTTAAACTGATTTTATTGTAAAAGCAAACATGTATTCTGTCTATAGAGGATTGTGCCAAAGGAAATGTCTGATGTAATATTGTCGTAACCCTCTTGGGAACTACAATAACTTAACTCATTTAACTCATTATGACAGGGGCTCGTATAACTCACTTGGTATGCATAGCTCACAAGAGAGTACCAAAAAGATCTAGTAAGGTGTGAAAAAGGAATAAGCCTGAACCAAGGATAAAAAGAAGAGCAATTTAAACAGTTAATTTTCACATTTTTATTAACTAGATAACTTATTCACCAAGTCAAGCCACGTACAAGACAAAACCAGTTCCTCCTTTCCCTCCTCTGCTGACTAAGCTTCTGGAAAAATTCTTTAGCAATCGCTGACTAACCCTGTGACTCAACCCCCTGCATTCCACAAATAAACAATTCTCACCGGTAACCAAGTGACTGGCACCAGCGAGGAGTGTTAACTAACCCCGTAATGTTGCACTGACCTAGTTTCCCCTGCTGTGCAGTTACAAATGCAATAAATAACTTAATAAAACTTCCATTTGCCACATCTCCTCGGATCCTCAAAAAGTTGATGTTCTTGTCAACACAGGTATTCCTACAAAAATAAAATAATTGTGATAACATATACAAAAATAATTTTAAAAAAAGATTAGAACACTAAACAAAACAAAATTGTGATACAGAATGAAAAATGTATTCTTGCTAATGAAGCAATTAAACAGGAGTTCCCAAACCAAAGATTTTCTGTTGAAAACTCTTTGTACAAGACAGTCTTAGTGGTTTTTTTCCTCCCCCCCCCCCCACACACACACACACACACACACACACACACACACACACACACACACACACACACACACACACACACACACACACACACACACACACACACACAGGGAGAGACACACACGCGCACACACACACACACACACACAGAGACACACACGCACACGCGCACACACACACACAGAGAGAGACATACACGCACACGCACACACAGAGAAAGAGAGACACACACGCACACGCGCACACACACACACACACACACAGAGAGAGAGACACACACGCACACACACACAGAGAAAGAGAGACAGACACACACACACACACACACACACACACACACACACACGCAGAGAAAGACACACACACACACACACACACACACACACACACACACACACACACACACACACAGAGACACACACACACAGAGAGAGACACACACACACACACACACACACACACACACACACACACACAGAGAGAGACACACACACACAGAGACACACACACACAGAGAGACACACACACACAGAGAGAGAGAGAGAGAGACACACACACACACACACACACACACAGAGACACACACAGAGACACACACACACACACACACACACACACAGAGACACACACACACACACACACACATACACACACAGAGACACACACAGAGAGAGAGAGACACACACACACACACACAGAGACACACACACACAGAGAGAGAGAGAGACACACACACAGAGAGAGACACACACACACACACACAGACAGAGAGAGAGAGACACACACACACACACAGAGAGACACAGAGAGAGAGAGAGAGAGAGAGAGAGAGAGAGAGACACACACTTTTGACACGCTTGGAGGATAACGTTAAGAAAAGCTTTAACAGCCAAAAAACCGGCGAAGCCTTAGATAAAGAAGTCGCCAGCATCTTCGAAAATTACACAGACATAGAACACCTGGTGAAGCTGTGCCATAGTTGCATAACTGAGGCTTGTAGTGGAGCATTTCACCTGAGCAGGTCAAATGGCATGAAACACAAAGGGAAATCAGTACCGTGGTGGAACCCACAACTTACAGCAATGAGGAAGAAAGTAAATGCACTCCGGCGCCGGTATCAAAGAACCTTCAACAACGAAGAATTAAGGCAAGAATGGAAACATATGTTCTTAGAAGCTAATCGGACTTACCAGCAGAAAATGAACACGAGCAAAATAGACTCTTGGAAGAAATTCTGCAGTACTACGGACCAAGCCAACCCTTGGCACTTTGTGTATAAAATTTCAGCGTGTAAACTCAAAAGGAAAAGCATACTCACAACTATCAAGACTGAAGACGGGACATATACAGCTGACACAGAGGACACTTTAAAGCACATGGTACAACACTTCATACCAGATGATGATACACTCAATGACAACGAACATCATGCACAGCTAAGAAGAGAAACAGAAGAACCTTTGCATACTAAGAATGACGTCGACTTTACAAAGGAGGAAGTTGAGAGGGCACTTCATCATTTCGACCCCAACAAGACACCGGGAGAGGATGGATTAACCAGCGATGTCCTCTTAAGGTTTTTTCAACGGTTTCCACTTTCCTTTACTGGGCTATACAACATCTGTCTCAAAAATGGTTACTTTCCAAAGCTATGGAAGAGTTCACTTATAATTCCTATAAATAAACTGGGCAAGGAAACGAGCGGAGACGTCACAAAATATCGTCCAATCAGTTTAATCAACATAGGTGGCACAGTACTAGAAAAATTATTGATCGATCGGATACTCCATCATATGCACACAAGTGGTTTATTTAGTACCCAACAATTCGGATTCACACCTCAGAGGAGTACAGTAGATGCGCTGATGGCAGTGAAAAAATGTGTACTAGAAAACCTCCAAGAAAATAAATACATAGCTCTGCTCAGTCTGGACGTTCAGGGAGCTTTTGACGTAGCATGGTGGCCAGGCATCCTGAGTAACTTAAGACAAGTGGACTGCCCTAAAAACTTATATGCATTGACGCGGGACTACTTCAGAGACAGAAAAGCAAGTTTAGGTACCATCGGGTATAGAGTCGAAAAACAGGTGGAAAAAGGATGCCCACAAGGTTCAAGCTGTGGCCCCGGATTCTGGACATTCTTTACAATACCCTCCTACAGTTAAATTACTCAAAAAACACCGAGGTAATCGCCTTTGCGGATGACTTACTACTTATGACGACAGGAAAAACGGTAATGGAGACCGAAAATTATGCTAATGAAGATGTTATGAAGATAGAGTGCTGGGCTAGAGACAATAAAATTAGGTTCAACGAAACAAAATCGAAAGTACTAGTCGTTACCCGGAGAAAGAAAAGACACAACGCAAGCATGAACATTTACATCAACAATAAACCAATAGACCAAGTTGAAGAAATGAAATACCTTGGAATTTATCTAGACAAAAGATTCAGATTCAACAAACATATCGATCACATACATAACACTGCAATAGCTTTAATACATTCTTTGGCTAAATACGCGAAACTAAGCTGGGGACTAGGTCACAAAGCATTGTACACAATCTACAAAGGAGCAATCGAACCTATTCTGACTTACGGGGCACCTGTGTGGTACGAAGCTTTAAGAAGATCTACAAACATTAAAAAACTTCAACGCATCCAAAGGCTTTCAAATATTAAAATAGCTAAAGCATACAGGACAGTATCTTTTGATGCTTCCTGCGTTGTAACTGGCATTCAACCAATAGACATCACGATAAATGGCAAAGTTAAACTGTATAATGCAATTCATGAAGACATAAACTATGATTCACCCCTAGAACCAAGACGCTGGAAACATCCCGCAGACGTAAGGACTATTCAAGAAACTCAGGCAGATACAAAATACAACATAGAAATTTATACTGACGGGAGCAAATCAGAAGAAAAGGTAGGAGCAGCTGCAGTGATATATCACCACCAAGTGCTCATTCGTCAATTACAATACAGATTACACCCAAAATGCACGAACAACCAAGCAGAGCAATTGGCCATATGGAAAGCCTTGCAAGAACTTGAAGATCTAGAGGATCTTCCCAAAGCAGAGAGAGTAGCTGCATTGTATACTGACAGCAACATTACGTTAACCTTGCTGAAAGATAATAGAAAACACAATTCACTAATCGCTGATATTCACAATACGCTGGCTGAACTACAAACACGACATTGGACAATAAACTTCAGCTGGGTGAAGGCCCACAATGGCACTGCTGGCAACGAAATAGCAGACAGGCTAGCAAAAGACGCTTCTGCAGGAGAAACAATAACATACAACCGAATTTTCAAATCTACTATTAAATCAGGAATCACAGTGTCATCAATAGAAGAATGGCAAACCAGATGGACTAGCACCACAAAAGGAGCGGTCACGAAAACATACTTCCCTTCAATTCAAGACAGATTAAAATTAAAACTTACAGTAACACCGAAAATGACAGCCATGGTCACAGGAAACGGAAAAACGAGGTCATATTTACACCGATTCAATATCATAGACGATCCGACATGTACATGCAACAGAGCAGAGCAGACAGTTAATCATCTAATTTATGAATGTATTAACACCGAACGACAAAGGTCAATTCTCATCCAAGAAATAACATTAGAAGGAGGTACTTGGCCAGTTAATAATCAAATATTAATTTCACAATATTTTAGAAGTTTTAACAAATTCATTACATCCCTTGACATTTAAATATAGATATAACTAGTAGCATAATTAGTTAATAAGTTATAGTTATAATAAAATTGTACAAAAAAGAGAAGCAAAACTTATTGTAATTGTTGCTAAACAAACTGTAATAATCACAAATGTAAAACAATATGTAAATAATACATGTAATGTTACCAAGGTAACGGGGCATGTAGCTATATTTTAATAAAAAAAAAAAACACAGAGAGAGAGAGAGAGAGAGAGAGAGAGAGAGAGACACACACACACACACACACACACACACACACACACACAGAGAGACACACACACACACAGAGAGAGAGAGACACACACACACACACACACACAGAGAGAGACACACACACACAGAGAGACACACACACAGAGAGAGAGACACACACACACACACACACAGACACACACACACACACACACACACACACACACACACACACACACACACACACACACACAGTGTTCCAAAGTGACTGTACTAGTTACCAACAAAGAAACTGCTGAAGAGGATCTGGTAGATATATTTGGAGGACCAATGTAATGTTCCGGTCTCCTCCCAACGCAGAAGTACTAAGGACAAGCTTTTCTCTGCAGATGGTGCCAAAGGTAACTAGTTGACAAATAAGTGGCATCCAGAAGTTATATGGACTGCTGCAAACAGTGCCAACATCACAAGGACAGATACTACAGCTAATGCATGCCACACATGTAGGTGATCCATAGACTTGAACAGGCATAAGGCAGGGACTCCAGAAGTGCATAATGTAATATAAATCTATAACAGTTTGTAAAACACATATGAGATACATCATAGTGTAATAGGTAAATAGAAGCTGTCATCAATAGCAGATCTAATACAAATCACAATGGCATATATAACTGGCGTATCAGTTGACAATAGGAAGCAGTTTTGTAATATTAAAAAAAAAATACAATAATCAATTACACACAATACCTTGTTAGCTATTGAACTGTAGAATGTGAACAAATTTTGAGCCCTTATAATACATGTGGTACCAATAATAAACTTTATATGTAATGCTTGCAAGCAGAATAACCTAAATGGTGGCCACCAAGACTCTTAGTCATGAAAATGGAATTAAATTTAAAGAAGTACTCTGGGGGATCCCCACAAAATAAACAACATAGCTGCATCACCAACCATAAATATCCCAAAATGTGCATATGCAATCTATCATGCAATGAAGTCTTGTACAACTACAGATTACTTACAAGCAACCATAATGGCCTATGAGCCCCAATGCACTTTGAACTGTATGTACTAAAAAAAAAAAGTATATCAAACTCTGTAGGGAAAAATCCATCAAAGGTGGGAACCTGGCAGTGGTAATCAGGAAAGCAGTTATCCTCAGGCCCTTCACCATTTGTAATGTCTTCAGGTAAACAAACACAAACAGATGAATGTTACAAAATATCTCACATCTGAAAAATAGCAGCTTATCATTAGAGTGAATAACATATGTATATAACAGTATACTTAATAGCTTTGAAAAATCAAAATATGGGATTTTCACTCGTCAGTAAGGACGTAACAGCAGATTTACTGAACTTAGCTAGCTGAATCAATACACACATAGGACATATAACAACTCCAATGTGAAAAACATCACCATGATACCCACATCTCAGCAACTGTATCGAGATAACAAATCTCAGACATCAACACAACATCAATACTAATCTGTTTCATATAACCTTGCCCGGCTGAAATGTATCACTCCGCGTTCAACAACCCTCCCCCTCGCCCTAATTGGCTTATGCTTTCGCGTCATACGCCATAGGCGGTGCCTTCCCGTCACATTTAAACCTGCAGTAAATGTAATAATTGCCGGGAAGATAAATAAAATCATACAAAAATCATGCAAATAAGGATATGAAGGCATGCAAAAATTCAAGTTTATAATGAACTGAGCAAATTGAAACAGAATGGCTGAGCAATGAAACTGAAAGAGTTTATAATGAAAGGCCTTTGGCCTTTTCCACTGGGATTTTTTAAACCAGCACACATACCTTTCAAAAATGCTTGTCTTTCAGTCTTAAAAGTCGTGTCACACCATACTTTACTTTTCGTGTGTTCTTCGTGTATATTTAGCAATTTGTATCTCGGTGCAGTGTGGTTGTCCTTAAATAGCGTCTTCGCCACACAGCAATATTGCCTCTGTCTTTTAGCACATTTTTCTTGCCTCTTTTTTCATTCACAAATCCCAGCTGTATAAGCAATCTGCTGAAATTTGGTAAATCTACATCCTCATTTACAGCAGACGAAATGTTACTTATGTTAGGGAGTTCGTTTCTAAAGAAAAACTACACACATGACGACGCACAACACTTTTCACGTATTTTCTCCGAGCATGCACTTTTGTTTATTCCTGCTTTTGCCTGGAGTGGTAAGTTTTCCTGTTTCCTCAATTTCATGTCGCGATGTTCCTACGGATCTAACACTCACACCTGTAACTTCAGAGCACAGGTGTTCGACTTCTCTCACTGACAAAGACGGATTCTTCTCTGTGAGTGCATTAAACACATGCAACACAATTCTTTTTTCGCCTGTTTGTAAATAATTATCCTTGCGATACTTAAGCGAAAAACTGGTGGTAGACTCTGCCATTATACATATAATACATGCGCAATAAACGATCAATAAAATAATTTAGCTCCCGCACTCTCGAATGGCGATGCATGACTAATCCAGTTCAAAACAAGGTCAGTGATAAAAGTCATATAAACAAATGACACCACTACCGCTAAATCACGTGCTATCGTGCCATGTGCTTGAGAGCAAAGGAACCTCCTCTTTACTTCGTTTAAGAATTAACATGCATTTCAGATAAATCAACTCTGTTGCGTAATATATTTAATTAAAACAGTTACGAAAATCTAAATTTGACAATTCTCTTCCAACATATAATGATATATCACCATGTTAAATAACGAACTAATTTTTACCGCACGACAGTCATTACCACAACACCAACCAATGAGAGGTGATTAGGTCACATGACCGTTAAGAGATACTGGGCAAGCTTACGTGAAACAAGGTATAGTAATTATGGTCATAAATTGAATTTGGCCATTACCTAAAATTACTAAATAGAAACACAATAATCTGCAGTACAAAACAATAAGTACACTGCTACAACATTCATACAACAGCAAAATTTATCCCTATTTAAACATATACTTTTAGAATCAGGCCCAAAATATTTCATAATATACCATAGCACGGTGAATTTAGTAAATGTCTGGCAAATAGCTGAGCAGTGAATGGAATAATTCTGTTTCCTACCTGCCACAGGATGTAATGAAAGTAACCGTTTACCATATAAAGGAGTTGAACCCAATAAAACCTGTAGTTGAACTGCATAAATATTCCATATTACATGTTAAGATAAAGATATCAGTAGTATATGAACAATCATCCAAGTAGAAGTATGTATAAGGTGCATTCAAAAAGAAACGAGCCGGAGATATTACAGAAACCTGTATGTTAGAAGTATTGGCCCTGGCTGTTGAGACACTTGTCCCACTGTGACACAAGGTGGTGAATGGCTGTCTCATTGAAGTCCCAGGACTGCAATGTGAGCCAGTTCTGCACATACAGTTGGACGTCATCCGAGGTAAATTGTTTGCTCTTCAAAGCCTTTTTAAGGGGACCAAAAATGGCGTAATCACAGGGAGAGAGGTCTGGAATGTATGAAGGGTGGCCGAGAACCTCCCATTTGAATTTCTGCAGGAGTGCCGCAACTGTGTTGGCCGTATGAGGGTTTGCATTGTCATGGAGCAGAATGACCCACCCCCCTCCCAAGATTGCCTGATCATTTTGATTTGATCGCATGGCGAAGGTTGGTCAAGATTGCGAGTAACGCTGGGCATTCACTGTTGTCCCATGCTGCAGGAAGTATATCAGAAGGGGTCCATCTTGGTCAAAGAAGAACATCAGCATAACCTTCCCTGCACTTGTGTGGATAGCCTTGGCATTTTTTGGTGGTGGTGACCGTGGATGCTTCCACTTGTCATTTTGATTCTGGTTCGAAGTGAAAACATGACTCATCTCCAGCCACCACTTGTGCTAGGAGCTCATTCCCTTCCCTAGCATAGCGGTGCAGATGACCAAGATAGTGGGCCATTAGACATGCTTCCTGGTGTGCTTGAAGACTGGTGCACCCATTGGGCACACACTGCGCAAGAGCAGTCGTTCCTTCATGATAGTGTGAACATTTCCGATGCTCAATCCGACCTCGGCAGCTATAGCTTTCACTGTCACACGGTGGTCCTGGGTAATGAGTGCTTCAACCAGCTGGATGATGTCATTAGTAATGCAGTGTGATGCTCCAGACCGTGCATTATCAGCTAATGACACCCGCCCTCCCATGAAGCTCTTGTGCCATGCCTTGACCCTTGCAAGGGACATGTAGTGTTCGCCGTACACTGTGACATTCGTTTATGAATGTCCATTTCCCCTACTCCTTCCGCTGTCAGAAAACAAGCAACACCTCTTTGCTCTTCTTCTGATGCGTCCATTTCACTGTTTCCAATGTGACTGGCATCATTGGACGATAGATGCATGCTGCTGTTAGCTTTGTGTAGTCAAGTGACGTGCACGCATGCCCTCTAGTGAGAGACTGTGAACTTCCATGCTCTGGTCGGAACAACACTTCGTTACATAAGCCACGATATTACCATCCTGTCACCAGTTTGTGCATACCAGACTCCAGCTCGCTTTTTTTTTAACACTGCTTATAGATAATTCATACCAAAGCAAAATATAGTGGCAAACTGCATGTGAGTTATAATTAAGTCCAAATTACATATAACAAAATATAAATCAAATTAATCATAGCACTCAATGAGCTATCATCAAAATAGAAAAGAAAAAAAATAAATAAACATTAATAAAGCAGAAATACAGATTAGATTTGTGTAATGTAAAATAGCATTCATAACACACAATTGTTACAACACACTCATCCATTACAAAAAACTGAAAACTTCTCTTAATACTATGTCGGGTCAAACAGGCTCATCGATGCCATACATAAACCATTCTATTCTCAAATTTAATTTTCATATTTTCAATATTAACTAGATAACTTGGGAATACCTTTACATAGTCAAGAAGTTGCCTTACATAATTTTGGTGCCAGAAAATGTGGCAATTGGAAGCAGCTTCCCTATATGTTCCATTCCGTCCAATACCCAGTCAACCATTCTGTTACTAACCCCGTTTGGCTTCACTAAGCCAAGCCACGTACAAGACAAAACCTTCCCCTTCTCTGCTGACTAAGCTTCTGGAAAAATTATTTAGCAATCACTGGCTAACCGTGTGACTCAACCTCCTGCATTCCACAAATAAACAATTATCACTGGTGACCAAGAAGACTGGCGCCAGCAAGAAGTGTTACCTAACCCCGTAATGTTGCTGTGACCTAGATTTCCCTGCTATGCAGTTACAAATGCAGTAAATAATTTAATAAAACTTCCATTTGCCACAATATGTATTGAAGGGCTGCCGTAATGGCTGAAGGGCTGGGTCCCATTTCAGAGTAATTCCACTCAAAAATGTTATATTGAGATCTGATCACAAATTCACGTTTTGAGAGTTCTTCAATCATCCAGGCATGCTGGAGAAAAGTTTTTAGAGAAGATTTGCATGCATGCGTGCCCGCCTGAAGTTTGTATTTAAGTTTACTGTCCTCCAAGAATTTGTTACAATTTCCAAAAGAATTCTCACCCTATTACTTTACAGGAAAAATAAGCAATTTTTTTTTTTTCAAAAGATAACTCCAATAATTTTGATTAAAATGTCCTATATTTAATATATTTAAAGTGTATATGATAAACTATTTTGGAGTAGTCTGTAGCATTTTCTTTGTTCTGAATAACTTTTGTGTGATTGGTGAACTGCAAACAAAATTACATAAAAAAATGAAGCTAATAACAGTGAAGCAACAAATACTACACAAATAAAATTATTTGTAACAAAACTTCACTTATCTATAAAGATATTGATGAAAATTTCAAGAAATTGTGAGATTGCAAATTCATATACACTCTAATAAAATTATAAATAGAATAATTTATAAACAGTGGAGCTTTTGGTACCGGCAAAAAAGTATTGGGAATTAACCGTTTGAGAAAATATACACATTTTTTAGAATAAAAAGAAAGCCATGAACTTTGAAATTCCAATAGTAGATGACGTCATTCAACTCATTGAACAGCGCCAGGAGAGGGAGGCAGTCACCTGAAGAACTAGTCGAACATCAGCTGATGATGAGGATGCAGGGTCCTTGAAATATGTCCTAATTTTAAATGTAAGTGGAGCTTAAGTGTTTTTATAGTTTGAGAAGTGTCATAAACACTCGTTTACATTATCAGTCACATTCAATCTCGTCCATGTTAGGGTCACTAGAGGTCACAACATGTCTGCCAGTACTACTAAACTGTGAAAATGAAACAAATTTAAAGACAGAATCGATTGTCTGTATTTCAAAATTATCATGTGATTTCTATTTTTAATAATATTTTTTCCCAAACCATTAAATCTATTTGATCCATTTAATTGTTTTAATAATTTAACTTCTGAATTTATTTCATGGATAAATGACCAAAAAAGATCTGCTACGGCCAATTTATCAGTTTGTTTATACCTGATATTTCAAAGATGTTCTTTCATTCTGATTTCTAAATTATGTTTGGTCTTTCAAATATAAACCTGATCGCAATCTAAACAATTAAATTGATAAATGCCAAATTTTTTATTATCAGGAATTTTAACATTTTTCAGAGAAATGTAGTAAATTTTTAATATTATATTTATTTTGAAGAACCAAAGTTATACCAAATCCTTTAAAAAAATTTTGAAAATGTTCATTAACCCCAGGGTGGTAAGTAAATATTTTAAAATTATAATAATCTTTAATTTTTTTTTAAGGGTAGAAATTTCATTAACAGTTTTTTTTATATTTAAATTTTTCAATCTTTTTTCAATTTTTGCTATGTTCATGATAAACACATAAATGATGGTTAGAGTCAACATGAAAAATTCAATACTATGGCCGGGATTTGAACCACGGATCTACTGGTTTCCGTCCAGTTGCTCTTACCCATTGAGCTACCATGGCCAATTTGTCGTCCTGACATTAAATTCACCAATTGACTCGTATATTTCCCCGGTAAACCACTAGGGGCTCTTGCATTCAAGATACACTGTTTGTGGTGACTTACAATTATAAGCACTTAAGTCCTAGGCTTCATCATTTAACTCTTATTATTTAAGTTATTTAATGGAAATTAATCATTTCTTCGCACTAGCCGTATACAGGCTAAGATTTTGGATAGATAGAGTCGACATGAAAATAGCGACTGGACGGAAACCATAGATCCGTGATTGCAATCCAGGCTGTGGCATTGAATTTATCATGTCAAATATCTATCCAAAATCTTAGCCTGTATACGGCTAGTGCGAAGAAATGATTAATTTCCATCAATTAAATAAGAGTGAAAAGATGAGGCCTGGGACTTAAGTACTTACAATTGTAAGTCACCACAAACAGTATATCTTGGATGCAAGAGCACCCAGTGGTTTACCGGGGAAATATACGAGTCAATTGGAGAATTTAATGTCATGACGGTAAATTGGCCTTGGTAGCTCAATGGGTAAGAGCGACTGGACGGGAACCAGTAGATCCGTGGTTCAAATCCCAGCCATGGCATTGAATTTATGTCAACTCTATCTATCCAAAATCTTAGCCTGTATACAGCTAGTGTGAAGAAATGATTAATTTCCATCATTTAACTTTCATAAATGATGCTTTAAAACTACCAAATTTACAAGATAAAGCTATAAAATTTGCATTGTAAACTGAAATTAATGGATATCTTACTTTTCTGGAACTAAAGATAATAAGAAATAACAATAAGCCAAACTTTGGTATATAGGAAGTCTTATTCATATTGATAATTACATTAAAAAAAAATTAACCCCTTTTCACCCAGATTTGCTGTTTTTAATAGTTTGATTTATAGGTTAATTAATATACCCCTGAATAAAGAGGAATTTAATAGAGTATATAAACACATTATTAATACTATTTTAATGATTGGTTTTCATAAAGACTATACACAAAAACATTGAAAAATTTAAATATCAGAAAACTGTTCATGATATTTCTACCCTTATAAAAGTAAGACGATTATAATTTAAAAAAATGTACTTACCACACTTGGGTTAATAAACGTTTTCAAAAAATTTGTAAAGAGTATAACTTTAGGTCCACAAAATGAATAAATATTAAAAATTTACTACATTTCTCTGAAAAAGACAAAACTCCTGATAATAAAAAAAAATCTGGCATTTATCAGTTGTTTAGATTGTGATCAGGTTTATATTGGAAAGACCAAATGTAATTTAGAAACCAGAATGAAAGAACATTTTTGAAATATTAGATATAAACAGGCTGATAAATCGGTTGTAGCAGAACATTTTTGGTCATTTATCCATGAAATAAATCCAGAAGTTAACTTACTTAAGCAAATAAATGGTCCGATAAATTTAATGGTTTTGTGGAAAGTTACTTATTTTAAGAAATAGAAATTGCATAATGAGCGTTGAATTACTGACAATCGATTCTGTCTTTAAATTTGTTTCATTTTCAGAGTTTGGTAGTACTGGCAGGAATGTGGTGACCTCTAGTGACCATAACGTTGACAACAAGATTGAATGTGATTGATGATGTAAACAAGTGTTTACAAAATCATGATCTCATAATTTGTTGAAATTTCCATCTATTTCTTTAAAGATAAGTGAAGTTTTGTTACAAATAAATATATTTGTGTTGCAAACAAAATGTTCTACACTAAAAATGTGCGTGCTTGTGTGTATGGGTGTGCTGATATAGGCTCTAACTCTTAGGCACACTTAGAAAACATCAGTCTGGGTCAACTTTGAACCTGTAACCTTGGGATCAGTAGGTCAGTACCTAACCAACTGAGCCAACCTGACCCATGTAAAAATTATAATAAAAAAATCATACACAGTTTTCTGAAGAAAGAAAAAACAGCCATATTTTCAGTGTCATTTCCATATTTAGTAGCTGTTTTTAAAAATGTACATTATCAGTTGAACTTTTCCCTAAATCCAGAAACCACTTGGAGTTGAGTATTCAAATTTTCATTGGGTTGAACATACAAGTATACTCAGTCTTCCGTAGTAAACTGAAAACATGTTAAGTGTAATAAAATTATTTAATAGAAAGTACAAAACATAAAAGGTTTTAACCATGTATTTGAAAAATTATGTTTCCCAAACCAGTGATGAATACAATGGGTGTAGTAGAGTATACTAAGAACATAGCATATAAAGTCCAGTTAAAGCTTCACGCCCATTACTAGTGGTTTCTGAAACAAATATAAGCCAAATTAACAAAATTTAACATTGTCGATCCAAGCTTTCCAACTCCTATTAAAAGTTGGTTATGCCACAGCTTTGAAATTCCATTCTTTTGGCACTAACAGAAGAAACAGTATGAAAAAAAAACTTTCCAGAGTGAAGTATCAGTGTTATAAAATTCAAACCAATAACATGGAATAGCTCAAAAATAGTAACTCTTAAAAAATGAGGTAAATTGTATTCATTAACATCTATCTGCTTCTCTTTACCAATTATGCGAACGTCTCCTAGAATGAAGAGGATTTCAGAGGCTATTCCTACAAATTCAAAATATACATTTCATTTAACCTGAAAGTAGCTTAAACATGCAATATGTAAATCAAAATTATTACTATTATTTTTGAGAAAATCAACATTTTTTAAAAATTGTCCTTTTAGAGTGTGGTTTGGAAATGAGGGATTTTTTGTTTTTAAATCTTTGTTTCACATCCTTGGAGGATACTAAATATTTACCAAATTTGATATATGACCAACTTCATATTAATAAATTATAGCGTTTGCATAGCTTTTTCCAAAAATGCTTGCTTTTGGCTTTAGGGAGCCTCAAAGCATGTATTTCTGGTGGACTCTTCAACACTGAATTTTTTATTGAAATGCAGTACTTCCTCTACTTACTGTAAATGCACAGTATGAAAGTATAACACATTAAATTTTTTTCTTAGCAATCTAAATTTCCTTATATTACAATCTACAGTTCACTCCACTTACTACCTCTAAGATAGTGTATAATGTCAGAAGTGAAGTCGCCTGAAGGTCTTTTCTGTGGTGTCTGTAACTTAAGTTATGGTGAGACTAAGAAAGTAATAATTAAGAAGTTGTTCAAGTGTTTATATTTATTTCAGGCATGAAGATCTAATAAGCCAAGAAGGTGTGTATGCCAGTATGTGGAAACAGCAGCTAAAGGCAAGAGAAGAGGTGTCTGATAAACAAGCAGAGAATCAGAAACAGCAACCTAATGGTGATCTTATTAGCAGTTAATTAGTATACAAGCTTACTTATAGATTTTACACATATACTGTTTTGAAAGGTTTAAATGGTAGATACATTCTGGTTCTTGGCAGCAAGAGCTTTAGTAAATAGGGATTTCACCTTATTTATATAAATACCATTACAATTTTATAACATTCAGTTACCACATTTATTCCTGTAACTCATCAGTACTTCAGTGAAAAAGGATGCTATGTTTCTAGATTAATCCTTCAACTAATTTAACCTTTCCCCTATAGCACCTTAAATGACAGGAGGCCTTCTTTCTTTAACTGCTGAACAAATACAGGAAATGAACTCATGTAATATAATTAATATAATTGGCTTGGAAAACTTGCCATTAATTGTACTGTGCTTAAGCATTTCTAAGGCAGGAAATAACAAAGAGGTATTCATGAGTACATTCAGCAGGTCAAATGCTGGTACTTTTGCTGCATGCAGTGCTGCAAAATAAATAGGAAATATGTGTTTGGAGGAATTTAGTAACAGTGACTTCAAGATTAATCTCAAAAAACTATTTGTAGTTAGTTAATTGATACTCGTTGCTTACTTTTTTATATATTAATAATATAAAAAAGTGACAAGTATCAATAAACCAACTACAAATAGTTTTTTTGAGATAAATAGGAAAATTTTAGAAATAAAAAATTACACAAATATGTCAGTAATCATTTTATGGAACTGGAATAAATTACTTAAATTTATCAAACAGCATAATATAGTTTTTATAATGAAAATAAATGAGAAAAATAATACACTTCCATACTGATAATGCAACAAATAAACCTGTAAACTGCAAAAACAGGAAAAGAACATGCATATTGTACTATAACAGTCAAATATTTTCAGATTGTACAGTAAAGCGAATTTGACAGTTGTGTTGTATATCAATTCATTTTTCGTATTCTCATTGTTTGAAAGTTTTTAAATGTTAGCATAATATAACAGCTTCTAACATAGTCCTTACAGAAGCTTTAATAAAAGAACCAGCAGTTTCATTTGTGCATAGGATATGCTATTTTCTGTTCTTAAGGTAAATTTCTAATTCCTTTTTAGAAGTTAGATAAATCTTTTATCTCCCACATTGTTTTAAGAAATAAAAAGTCCTAAATCCTTTAGCTGCACTTACTTCGTGCTGCTTTTCACCAATTTAGCAGTCTATTCCAAAAATAAATTTTGAGCTATGTACATAGCAAAATCTGTTAAATTGGTATTATTAAAGTAGGGTCTTTCTAAGCATGTATTTTATGAGATACTGTTATTAGATATGTTATTTCCTCTTAACCATAAATTTTTCATCCCTATGTATTATTTAACCAAAGATACAGGAACTGTAAACAAGGCAGTGGCCCATGTAACTAAATACTGATAACATATCTAAGATATTGACAATGCCAAAACAAATTAGTCAATTCATCTGGCATGTGATCTCATAATATTTGATTAATTAAAATACAAAGTTATTAATATTTAATAGTAAAATATATATTAATAGGAAACAAATGCATTTTACTATTTGTTTTGCATGTGTGTTAAACATAGATCTACTAAATTATAATAAAATACAATTCATTCCTTCCTTATTTTGGTTTACGTAGTTCCTTTCATTACATTATCAGCATAACAATATAGTTTACAAGTAAGTGACAATAAGTAATTACATTAAGTTTTTGATAAAATGTATTCTGCCATGTTTATCTTATAAAGCTGCATTTGTTTGTTGAAATATCTGAACCAGCACTGCAATGCCATAGACCAGCTGAATGAATACTTGTGTAAAGCAGCACTGACCCACTGAATGTGCCCAATATTTATTAAAATTTTTCTGTTAAAGAAACCAATGTTTAGTGCAGCATCATCTTCATATCAGATGCAAAATGTGAGTGCGCATGTATGTCTTGATTGAATGTGTATTTATGTATACCATTATCACCTTAACTGAAGTCTCTGAGTTCACACTTGCTTCTAGTGTTATAGATTTTGTTAAACTGTGATATTTCAGCTAGGAGTAAAAGTTTTATTCTGAGGCATTCTTACATACCTAAAGTTATGGATCACAAGTCTGGCTCCAAGTCTGAATGAGCTTTGGAATTTAAGGTGTATTTAACAACGTTAAATATGTGTAAGCTAATTTTTGTTTAATTATGTTTACTGTTTTTAAATGGTAAGATTGTCATCCGAATGAAGTAATCACACAAAAGTGTGTAATAAATTTAACATGTATAGTATAACTGCATTTTGATATATCAAAAATCTGTACCTTTTTTGTCCATTTGTCCTTGAAAAACTGTGCACTATACTGTTGAAAAATTACAAATACCTTAGGAGCAAAGTGCCAAGAAGTATGAGTTACAACATTTTGAGCTATGAAGTAGGGTGTCACCAGTTATGTCACTTTTCCGTAACTTTAAGCAAGGGTCAACATAATGGGAATTAATTGTTCTTTCACACTGGCCTACAGGCTAAGTACGGAAAGATAGTCAGACTGAAAAATTCAATGCCATAGTCGGGATTTTAACCACGGATCTTCTGGTCTCTGTCCAGCTGCTCTAACCATTGAGCTACTATGGCCAACGTGCCGATATGACAGTAAATTCTCCAAATGACTCGTGTTTTCCCCAGTAAACCACTAAGGAGTTCTCATAAACACATGAGACAACTACCTTAATGGCAACTTAAAGCGTGTAAGTACTTTAAGGCCCAGGCTTTATAGTTAACCACTATTAGGTCAATTAATGGAAATTAATTGTTCTTTCACACTGGCATGTGTAGGCTAAAGTATGGAAAGATAGACTGAAGAATTCAATGCCATAGCCGGGATTTGAACCACGGATCTTCTGGTCTCCGGAGGGAGGGAGAGAGAGAGAGAGAGAGAGAGAGAGAGAGAGAGAGAGAGAGAGAGAGAGAGAGAGAGAGAGAGAGAAATCCATGGTTAAAATCCCGGCTAGGGCATTGAATTTTTCAGTCGGACTCTATCTTTCCAAGGGTCAACATAATTACTTAAAAATTAAGCTAGCTACAGTGAAGTACTAAATATTACACAAATAATAAGCATTTATTAAACATTTTCAAATTTTTTTTAAAGAGTTTGGTAGAACTTTAGTTCCTCAAAATAAATATAGTATTAAAATTCTGTTGTTTAAGGACTATGATACAATGAAGCACGAAATTAATACAATTTTGAGTCGAACTAATACTCAATGCTCCATTTATTGCTAGTATTTACCTAGAACGCGTTTCGTTAGGAACTTCCTAACATCATCAGCTGTTGTCGACTAATGGATGCCGGTTCAGTGAACTCCTCGGAGGTGATAGGTGCGTCTCTGTCGGTATCTTGATGAACTTGAAATTGGGGTTGTCTTCAAAGGTAGTATCGAAATTAAACAATTTATTTTCATATTTCTGTATAAAGATTTTTTCCCACGTGGTTAATGCAGCTGGACCTTGGACACTTTTTAGTAAGTGAATTTCTCGTTCTATGTCATGATTTTCCTTCCAAAAATGGTACGCTACCGCCGATTTATCTATTTCTTTATTCCTTATGTTCCTAAAGTGCTCTTTAAGCCTAATGTTCACGTTCCTTTTTGTTTTTCCAATGTAGAATTTGTCACAGTCCTTGCAATTTATCCGGTACACTCCTGATTTTCTGCCTGTGGGTATCTCCTTTGTATTATGTGATTTCAAAAGGTGTTGTACACTAAATTTGTTCTGTGGGGCCAAAGTAATATTGTGTTCTTTGAAAACTTTTTGGAAAAGGTGTGTAGCTCTGGGATGATACGTAAATTTTCTGTATGAGGTTTCATTGCTAATTGGGGAGAGAGTAGTTACTTGTTTGCATCTTAGTTGTCTTTTGAATTTATCTATTTTCTTGTTGACCAATTCAGCACTGTATCCATTGTATTCTGCAATGTGAATGATGTTATTGTACTCTTTGTTATATTCTATCTTGTTTAGAGGTACATTAACCAGCCTGTAAGTTAAACTGTTGATAACAGCATGCTTGTGTTGTCTTGGGTTATATCCATCTGATTTTATGAAATTTTCTGTGTGTGTTTCCTTTCTGTGTATGCCAAATTCAAGTTTATTATGTTTTCTGGTAAGTTTCAAATCTAAGAAAGGGATTTCATTGTTTATCTCTTTTTCTGTGGAGAATTTTATTACAGGATTTTGTAAATTAAGTAGTTTTAATGCATCATCCACTTGTTTCTCATTTATTATTGCCCAAATGTCATCCACATATCTGTACCAATGCTTAAAAACTAGTGGGAATGCCTTTGTGATGTGCGTTTCCAAAAAGCTCATGAAGAGGTCTGCCAAAAATGGGGACAATGGGTTGCCCATAGATAGTCCTGATTTTTGTTTGAAATTTTTTTTATTGAATGTAAAAAAGGACTGTTCAATGCAAATATTGGTTAATTGAAGGTATTCCTCTATGATGTTTTGGTCTATTTGTAGGGACTGAAGCCATGTTTGCATGTACTCTATGAGTTTGTCTCTCGGAACACTTGGGAACAAGGAGATTACATCAAAAGATACCATTCGGTCTGTGGGAGAAAATTGTAGATTTTTAGTTTTGTTGATGAATTCCAACGAATTTTTAATACTGTGGCTTTTGAATTTTGGTAGCTCCTTAAATTTTTTGTTTAACCATTTGGATAGCTTGTAGCAGGGTGTGTTTATGTTGTTAATGATTGGGCGCATCTTATTTCCTGTTTTATGAATTTTGGGTAATCCATATGTGTTAGCTACTGTAGGGTTGTCTGGTTTTAAACTTTGTTTAATTTCTTTTGGTATGATACCTAACGAAACGCGTTCTAGGTAAAAACTAGCAATAAATGGAGCATTGAGTATTAGTTCGACTCAAAATTGTATTAATAGTATTAAAAATTTTCTACATTTCTCTAAAAAAGATAAAATTCCTAAAAATTAAAAAAATCTGGTATTTATCAATTTAATTGTTTAGATTGTGATCAGGTTTATATTGGAAAGACGAAATGTAATTTGAAAACCAGAATGAAAGAACATTTTCGTAACATTAAGTATAAACAAACTGATCAGTTGGCCGCAGCAAATCATTTTTGGTCATTTAACCATGAAATAAATCCTGAAGTTACATTATTAAAAGAATTAAATGGTCTCATAGATTTAATGGTTTGGGAAAAAATATTTATTTTAAAAAATAAACATTGTGTAATGAATTTTGAAATACAAGCAGTTGATTCTGTGTTTAGGTTTGTTTCGTTTTCAGATTTTGGTAATACTGAAGAAAACATAGTAACCTGTGATAGTATTCTTGACGACAAAGTGTGTTGACTGAAGATGTGAATGAATGTTTGTGAAATCAATCTCATCAATTAATAAGAAAAATTTACATCATTTTCTTAAGATAAGTGAAGTTTTTGTTGCAAATAGTTTTATTTATGGAATAAGGGTCAACATATTATTTTTATAATCATTATTTGCGGAAACACAAATTATGACCAACCCATATTTGATTGCCATTTATTCAGTAATTGTGTGTAACCAGAGTTTATAATCGTGTCAAGTGTTAGTTTACTTAGCTTACTAATTGGATCCCAGAATCCTTAAAAATATTAGCATTTGGGCTAAGTGATTATAACTGCATCAGATTGTAAAACTGGAGGAGTTGAGATATAGTGTTATAAATTCCTGGTTATTGAATGCAAGAGTAAACAATGCCTCTGTTAACACAGAATCCTGTCCTCCTGTTGATATACATACACTAACCTAGGCATCCTAACTTAACATGGACTAAATTTTGATAAAACAGAGTATCCTGGCATCCTATTGAATACAAATACACAACTAAACCTAGGCTAAGGTCTATGCAATACAGTCATCTGTGAATAGAGGCCAAAGACAGAATTTGATATATGTGAAATAGGTTTTCTAAACTAATGAAACTTTTGTAGTGAGTTTGTTTTCACTTACTTTTTAATTTTTGAGGAAGTAGTTTTGGGAACTGTTGCTTCCATTTTCAACCCTGATGATCCACTGTCATTTGTTGTAGTTGCCTGCAGTCTTCTCTCTGGTGGTGAAAACAATGAACTTGATTAAATTGTCAACTGGTGGTATTTCAAAATTTATTAATCAGCCTTTGCATTTCCATATTAAGATATTCTCATAAGTTATGAGTTTAATATGGCTTATCACACCTTTTAACAATTCTGAATTCAGGTCAAGGTTATGGTTTTTGTTTCAAAAGTAAAGTGCTACTGCTGTCCTGTTTTAACATTTTCTTTGGCTCTGGCTTTAAGGTTTCTTTTGGTTCGCCCTATTTCACAATCCTTACAATTAAATTACTACGCTCCAGATCTATTGAGATATATTTCATTGGTAGAATTTCATCTTTTGTTTTTGAATTTAACAATTTTATTGATGAGTATCTACTTATTGCTGTTAAGATATTTTGTTTTCTAAAGATGTTTATGAATTTGTAAAGTGTTTTTGGGTGGTACATGACTCTACTGTTGCTTTCTCTTTCTGTGGTGAATGTTCTTGCTTCTTTAATGATTTTCTTTAGTTTAGCCTTTTTAATCTTCTTGAATACTAGATTTTTGTTGCATCAATTTTCTTCTGCTAGGTGAGGTATAGCTTTTTGTTCCTTGTACTAGTCAACTCTAAACATGGGCGCTCTGTTGCCAAGTGGCTAAACAATTTTACTTTCACCAAAGTGGCCCGTGTTCGATCCCAGGTGAACACATATGAGATTTGTGGTTGACAAAGTGATGTCGGGGCAGGTTTCCTCCAGGTACACCGATTTTCTCTGCCATCTCATTCCACATGTGCTCCATCTTTATTTCATGTATCATCAGTGTAACCGCCTGCAGTATTTCATATAGTAAAAGTGGGCGTTAAACACTACAAAAAAAAAACTGTCCGTGGTTATGTTGATAAGTTTGTGTGTAAGGTTTATTATTATTTCTTGTTTACATGTGGGCTATAGCTATGATAGTTTATGTAATTTTCAGTCTCAGTTGGCTTCTTGTAAATTACAAATTATATTTTTGTGTCATTCCTAATAACACAGGAACATTTAGGTTCAAGAAAGAGAATTTGTTGAATTGATATTCACATTTGCATTTACTCAACTAGTAGGTAATTTATTCTGCTCCTGTTGACAATATTTTGTTTCTAATGTTGTTATTCTGACCTACTAGCGATGGTGTGCTAATCAAGATTTTCTTCTTGCAGAATAAATTAATTTTATTTCAACTTCAACATCATGCCCATATCCTATAAAGCATGTTGCAGATTCTGAAACAGGTTATGAACTAGGATAAGGCATGATTAAGGAATATTAGTTAAGTGTGGATTTAAAGAAAATTTCTAAGTAGTTTGCTTTTTGTGCCATGTTTCATTAACTGAAACAATATGGCTGACTTTAAAAGTAACCTCGTGAAACTGAATAATAGCAATTATTTGAACTGGAAATATAAGGTGCCATTGCTTTTAATGCATGAAAACTTATTTAAGAAGGCCATTGAAGGTGATTTATTCCTAACAAGTCCGATGCATGCACGTCCACGCCATGGCCCTTGGGCAGTGGGTATACACGGCTAAGTCATGTAAGGGTGAACAAGCAGGTCCCTGACACTTAAATGGGGACCTATCAGCTAAGCAAGACAGCCCTAACAGAAAACATCGGTCCTCCTATATTGCTGGGCTGGTTGGAGTAAGGCAAACACTCTCACTCCGGAAAATAAACACTGTAGCGAAGCCCCAGAATAAGCCTCAGAAAATTGGTGGATTTAACAAACGAACTAAGCTAAAGAAAATAGACTGTGCAAATGGTACATGGAACATACATACACTTCTATGAGCTGGAGCATTGCAAGTACTGACACAGAAACTAGAAATTAACAGAGTGGATATAGCAGTTATCCAAGAAACAAGATGGTCAGGAAGGGATGAAATTTGGGATACTAAAAAGCATACAATATTTAGTGGTGGGAAGGCAAGGTTGCACAAGGAGGAGTGGCATTTATAGTAAAAAGATAAGCTAAAGGTGATATCAGTTTTCTGCAGTAAATGAAAGACTGGCAACGCTGCATGTCAAAATGCTATTTTATAATCTAAAAAACGTAAATGTACATGCACCAACGGAAGAAAAGGAACAGATAGTTAAGGAACAGTTCTATGTGGAACTGGAATGAGTGCTAGATTCAATTCTATCAAACAATGCCAAGATGATGAAATAGGAGACTTAAATGCACAAACTGGAAAGGAGGAGATATATCAAGGTATAATAGGGATCCATAGCTTACATAACAATACTAATGATGAGTAGAGACTGCCTGATCTTGCTACAAATAGAAATATGAAAGTGATGTCAACTTGTGTCCTGCACAAAGAGGTGCACGAGCAAACATAGATATCACCAGATGGAAAGACCTGTAAACAAATAGACCATGTAGTGATGGAGAAAAGTTGGCATCCAATACCATGGATGTCAGATCATTAGAGGAACAAGTTGTGGATCCAACCACTTCCTAGTCAAAGCAACCGTAAGATCTCGTGTTATGACAACAAGGAAGGAGTGAGTAGGATAGAAAAGTATAATACTAGTGAATTGAAGAATAAGGAAGTATTGGACAGATGCCGGGAAAGAATGACAGAAGTTTTGGTAGAGAAATAAAGTAGGAACCAAATAGCAACGGTTGAAACCAAATGGGAAGCCCTGAAAGAAAGCATTAAGGCAGTTGCAAAAGACACATAGACATCGCACCTAAAAGGAACACAAAGGAATGGTTTGATGAGAAATGTCAAAAAGCCATTGAAGAAAGAGATAAGGCATACAAAGCATATCTAGAGAGACCAACAAGGGTGAAGAAACAAGAGATTGAAAATTGGAATAAAGAAGTAAGAAATATATGCCAAAGAAAGGAGAGAAGAAAACTGAGAAAATGGCTGGAGTAGTAGAGAAATTCAATGAAGATAAGTAATATGGCTTACAGATAAGTTAAGGAAGTGAAAGAAGGATTCAAGGCCAGAACAAATATGTGTAAGGACAGGGAGGGACAGCTGCTGGGAGATAAAGAGGGGATCCTAGATGGAAGGAATATTTTGAACATCTCCTGAACATAGCAGAAATGAAAACATCAGTCACCTCAAGGAATAGTAAGGAAATAAATGAAGTATAAGTTATAGAACCATCTTTGCAAGAAGTGAAAGAAGCAATACAGTAACTGAAAGACAAAGCACAAGGTATCGATGGAATCCCTGCAGAGTTTTGGAAATATGGTGGAACTACACTACAAGAAGCTACACACGATTTAATCATGAGTGTGTGGAAAACAAAAGAAATGCCTGAAGATTGGTGTAAAGGCATCATATGCCCAATATACAAGAAAGGAGATAAATTAGTATGTAGCAACTATAGAGGGATTACATTGTTATGTACAGTTTATAAGCTGTTAACCTCTATTTTGAAGAAGATATTAGAACCCTTAGTGGAAGAGATTTTAGGAGAATACCAGGCAGGGTTTAGGAAGGGAAGATCCACCATTGATCAGATATTTACTGTGAAACAACTATTGGAGAAGTGCTGGGAACAGAAGATAGATGTGGTACAGCTGTTTATTGACTTTCAACAAGCATATGATTTTATAGATAGGAATAAATTAGTTGAGATATTAAGGGAGTTAAGGATACCAGAAAGGTTGCTGCAACTAGTGGAATTAACCGTGAGGAATACGATGGAGGGAGTGAAAATTCAGACGGAGGTTGGCAGTTTCTTCGAAGTGAACCAAGGTTTGAAACATGGAGATGGTTTAGCACCAATCCTTTTAATTGGCATTAGAATCAGTGATTAGAAAGCTAAGGGTGTACACTAGTGGAACATTACTGTATAAAATGACACAATTATGAGGATCACTCAAGTCGATCCGGGACATTTCATTTTTTCAGGTTTAAATGGACACTTAGGTTGGAGGTTTTGTATGCAATAGACAGTGTCACATGTGTCCTTTTACTGGTAAATGACGCTTATTTTCCATGCTTCTGGATAGACCGTTATTCAAGATGGTGAGCAACAGTGTGAACGTCCACATGGAACAGCGTGTTGTGATGAAGTTTTTAGTGAATGAAGGCTGCTGAAATTGACAGAACACTTCAGGCTCAGTACTATGATGAGACACTCAGTTACAGCAGGGCATTTGAATGGTGTAAGCGCTTCAAAGATGGCCATATCTCGATCACTGACAATCCTGGTCGTGGTGGATCACAGCCCACGGTAGTCATTTCTGAGAACATTCAGCGCATGGAGCAGCTGATCCTGGACAGTCATTGTAAGATTGTGTAATCTGTTGTTAGGAACAGAGAGCACAATAATTCATAATCATTTGCTCTGAAAAGTGAGTGCATGCTGGGTCCCAAAGCTGTGAGTTGGAGAGAGGTTGAAAATGGAGGGAATGGCTTCAAAACTAATCCCTCGTTAATATAAAAACATAAGTGACGAAGTTTCAATAAACTGAATACAAATAATTTTTCCGATTAAGTATTTAAAGAGAGAAGGCACAGAGATTGGACTTAAGATCAATGAACAAAAAACAAAGGTAATGATACAGGTTCAGAGAAGGCAGTACACAGAATATCAACTTGTCTCTGAAAGATCTAAAGTGAAAGTGGTGGATGAGTTCAAATACCTGGGCATACACCTAACCAAGAGGAATGAGGAAATTGTAGAAATACAGGCAAGAATCCAAGCTGCCAATAGAGCATACTTCACAGTATTGCTTCTATTCAGAGGTAGAGATATAAAATGAAGCCTAAAAGTTAGGTTAAACAAGTCTCATTTGTAGCATAGTGTTGTATGGAAGTGAAACATGGGCCCTACCAAAGAAAGCCATGGAGATGATTGACTCCTTCGAAAGGAAAATCTTGAGAATTTATGGACCCATATAAGTACAAGGGGAATAGAGAAATAGATATAATAATGAACTATATTCCCTGTATGGGGAGGTCATCTTAGGATGGAAGAACATTGAACCCCAAAGAAGGTGTTCCTAGGAGACTTTGGAAGATGAAGGCCAGTGGGAAGGCCACATAACAGACGGGAAGATGGTGTACAACAAGACTCAACACATATACTTAAGATCCAGAACTGCAGCCAAGATCCACAAGTTAGGAGGAGAGCAACTGGGGAGGCCATGACCCGAAACGGGATGTCGCACCATAGCATAGCATATTGACCTGTTATGAAAGGTGATGCAAATCAAAAACTTATTGAAGAATGGGTAAGTACTGACAATCAAGCACAGGCTTACACTGGATTTAAGGACTTACAGAAATTCTGTAAATTGTGTATGATTTAAGCCTTGTGTTCGTATGAAATTAGTTGTTGTCACCACTACATCCATTATATGAGTCATGGTAAGTGTCTTGGCACATAAATTCTTTTGGTGAGTTATACAGTGCACAGGTACAATGTTATGGGCAACATTCATTTCCTTCATTTTGCATTGCACGCATCCCATAAGCCCCGTATTACTAACATGGCTGGGGCACCATCTGCCGTCAGTGATCCAAGTTTTGTGCAAGAAAGGGAGATATTGTCCATTGTCTGTTCTAAAGCAATATAAAGATCCTCACCTGTTGTTGTCTGCTTCATAGGGACAAGATCTAACAGTTCTTCCATGATTTTCAGATTCATATCAATACCTCTGATGAAGATAGCAAGCTGCACTGTATGGGATATATCCACACTCTCGTCCAGAGCCAATGAAAACGTAATGAATTTGTTTGTTATCTCCATAAGCTGAGTTTCTATATCAGTGGCAAGGTCATGGATACATCATATTACAGTTGTGGGAGATAACGCGATAGACTGAAAATCCTCAACTTGCATAGAACATAGTTCTTCGACAGCATCTATCATGCATTCCTTAAACAATTCGCCATCTGTGAATGGTTGGAGTTTTCTTACAAGATGCAGAGCAATTTTGTAACTTATTCTAACGCTAACATCATCTCCATGAACATCTTCCTGTAAATAATACAAATTACTGATACTAGACTAACATAGTCAAACAGTAATGTGAAGAAGCGTTCTCTGACTCAAATCAGTGCAATAATAATAATAATAATAATAATAATAATAATAATAATAATAATAATAATAATAATAATAATAATAATAATAATTATTATTATTATTATTATTATTATTATTATTATTATTATTATTATTATTATTATTATTATTATTAATCACAACAGACAAAACAACAACAACCATACTGTACCTGTCTGTTGGTGTTCCGTAACTGCTCCAGCATTATGATTCATTCATCACCTTCTAATTTGTTGTAATCACTAGCATGGCAAGTGTCATAGTGGCACTGGAGATTATATTTTCGTATTACATTCAGGACCATATAGCATATTAAACATAGCGCAGTATTATTAAATGCTCCCATGAAGGGTGTGTACATTAGCCATCTTGCAAACAATGTCCATACACAGGTAACTAACGAGCCTATACTGATCACCTCACAAGCTAACAGGTTGCCCCTCTCTCCCCTCCTGCACTGTAGTGCATTTGCTGGTGCACTGCTTACACAATACCCGTTGTAGCGTCTCATGAAGACCACTGTCTTAGATGGTCACAAAATATAACAGTCCGTGTGAAACCCCATCAGAGCTGGAAAGCTGCCTCTGTTATCCATTATGATGGATTATCCAATAATGCATGCTGTCAAGATTTACATGGTCAGTTTTGTGGAGCCCTGCTTCTTCTTTAAGTAACACAACGGCCAAGAAATGTGTATGTTCAGTTTGTCGTATGATCCATTTAACACCACTCTACATCCATAATCCGGCTATAGTACCTCTTGGTGTAATTGTATATGATAATGGTAAAACTTTGCATGATGTAGTATTTTCCACTAGGAAGATTGGCTAATATTGAAATGCCTGTGAATGTCATGCATACTATGCTTATGCTGAATGACATAGTTACACGATCAGTCATTTCTTGGTTACAGAAGAATGATCTCTTTGTGGATTAGTGTCTTGTGCACGTTACTGATTCCAGAAAGCAGTTTGCAACTCGCACAAAGTGTGATCTCTAGAAGGTGTTCTCTTCATAAACATTTGTTGGTGTACAGGTTGCATTCTTCTGTGCTTCTCTGTATAAAAATAGCATACCCAGATACTTTCTATTCAAAAACATTGTGACACAGTGAATGCAAATGGCTGGAAATTAATATTTATAAACAAATCTACTTTCTGGTGCAAATGAAAGTACACATGATTTGCTAGAACATGCTTGAAACAAACAGAAATGAATAAAAACTTCATTTATTTACAAGAGTGATTTGAACTTCTGACCTTTACCATGACTTTCCAGCATGTTAAACATTACGCTACTAGAGCATTTTCATCAGGTCACTGTAGTCCTAATTAACAGGCTGGTGAATGCAGTGTCAGTGCCTGCATGTCCTGTATACTGTGAAGTGCAGGGTGCCTAGTTACCAGTCTGCAAGATGGCTCATCCAACATATCTTCACATAATTTTAATCTTTAATTACTGTCTTTGAAAATTTTAAGTGCAACTTAGGCCACTTTCAGACTAATCACTTTCTCCAGATAAGATGTAAATATAAGAGTATAATTATCATTACATATGCTGCGAGGCATGGCTAGTTCTTGTACAATTGGGACTGGAAAGTTCTTTTGTCTATACAAGTCTAGATGTGTGTTAGTATCTTATCCTTCAGAGCACCCTTCTTTTTCAAAAGAAAGGGATGATTATGGTGTTTTAATAAGATGGATACCAAATCATTAATGTTGCTCATTCTAAAGCATGAGAAAAAGGCACAGAGTGTTAGAAAACCTACACTTAATTCACAGCACAATAGAAAATGAAAACTAACATGTCTCGCAGTCTATAGTTCCGTGCTGCACTGGAAGCACTAGATTCTGAGAATGCTTACAAGCATTAGAATAACCTGGCTTGGAGGGGAGTGATTGCTAAGCAGCACCTAGAAAGTACCTTATTTGTACATGTAATTCTTTCAGACGTCACTCATTTCTTCAAACAGTGGTTAAACAGTTACTGATGCTTTATAAACTGTTCAAAACAAATTCACTGCGTAGGCTTCAGCAGCCGGTGTCCATAGTAATAAAGTCTTGCGGGGAAGGCCATGTCTTGGTTGTTTGCTGATGCCAACGTTTCGCTCTACTGGTAGGTCTTCTTCAGGACTCTTCTTCTTGACAGCACCGCAGGAACTGAAACAACCAAGATGCGGCCTTCCCTGGAAGACTTTATACTATATTCAAAACAAAATTAAAATATGCCTAATATCATATAAAATATTGCCATGCAAATGCATTCTAACTTAAATGCTTGTTCGGGTTAACTACATGCTATTACAAAGTTGCATACAGGCATTCATCTTTGGAAAACAAGGCTTTAACAATTATTCATACCTTATGGACTGTTCTAAACCATGTTAAAACATGTTTAATATCAGTTTTGCTTTAGTTACTGCACAGCTTTTGTGATGCCCAACAATAGAACTGCAAGCTGTATTTCATAATGACCACCCTTCTATATTGTCACATCCCGTCTACCTTATCACTATTTATAGTTGAAAGCTTACCCTGAATAAATAATAGCAGTTTAAGTAACATATATAACCTTAGGTAGAGTGAGACTGAAAAATGCAATGTTATAGCTGGTATTTAACCATGGATCTCCCAGTCTCCATCCGTTGCTCTTAACCATTGAGCTACCATGGCCAGCATGACACTAATTTCTCCAACTTATTATTGTAAGTACTTCAATAGTTGCAGGCTTCATAGTTAACCACTATTATTCAATTCAATTCAAATTTATTCATCCTTTAAAATCAAATCTGTACATAGTACCTTGATATAGGATACGTCAGTAAAAGTTAAACATCAAATATACCTAACCTACATTCAATTATAATGTAACACAAATCGGATATAATTATAAATGAGAGAAATGAACAAGCTAAGTAAATTCATGTTTTATGATTATCTGGATTTGTTAAATTGCAGATATTCCTTTACTGTGTAAAAGCAGTGCTCCTGCAAGAAAGCCCTTGTTCTAGTTTTAAACACGTTGTAGTTATCTATGCTTTTGATGTCATTAGGAAGGGAATTATAAACTATTGCACAGGAATGCAGTACTTCATTCTTAAACATTGTAGTTCTGATTGAGGTTACATGTGTATCCTTAATATGCCTCATGTAATGCATATGAACACTTTCATTGTTTTGAAAGTTAAATCTATTTTTTTTACAAATAAAGCTGTCTCCAGTATATAAACACATGCCAAAGGAAGTATGCAAAGCTTTTTGAACAGTTTTGACTTAATATTCTTAGGGCATATATATTCCTACTTAATTTGGTTAGTAGATGATTTGTATGAGTTTTCCATTTTAAGTTATCCTGTATCCACAAGCCTAAAATGTTTGTTTCACTTTTGTATGAAATTAATTTATTATTTAATTTTACTTTCATTGTTTCCTCTGTCAATAATACTAAATTTAAGACAAACTGTTTTAAATAGATTAATTGATGTAAATTAATCGTTCCTCCATACTAGCCGTGTAGGCTGAGGTTTGGAACAGGTAGAGTCGGACTGAAAAATTCACTGCCATAGATGGATCTGAACCACGGATCTCCTGGTCTCTGTTTGGTTGCTGTTAACCATTGAGCCACCAAGCAACATGTCGGCTTGACATTAAATCCTCCAACTGACTCATATTTTTCCTGCAAAATCACTAAGGATTCTCATATACAATGAGATATGCACCATTTGTGGCAACTTACTGTTGTAAGTACTTAATCCCAAACTTCATACTTAAACCAATTGATAGAAATTGTTCTTCACACTAGCCACAAAAAGTTCCCTTGCTGTTTAAGCCAAACGCTACTTAAATTCTTGAACAGAAATTTACCATTAGTGCTTATTAATCACCATTCCTTAGATATAGAAAGTTTGAGGTTTCTTTTTATTTTCTGGCATAAGTTAACTTACTTTCAGTGATTCCTGATCATGATACAGTTCCCCTAATTACATAGGGGTCTTTTATCGGGCCCCTTTTATGTTCATCTGTTCCTTCAACAATAATCTTGCAGCACCTGATCACCCTTTACTATATTCCAGATTTATCTGCAGCACTTAAAGTTCCACCTTAATGTCATTTTTATTATCTTTTACCACCCTGACATTTATCTGCAAAAACACCAAATATACTCTCAGACCATGTGTTTGCAGGACTTTGAGGGACTTTTCATCAATATCAATCATAGTGGTTCAGCCTTTTTTGCAATTTACGTCCTCCATCGTTAAGTCATTTGGGCCAATGAATGAAATGTGTGAAATAATGCTCAAATGAGTCCGCGGTCCATGGAGCTTAGAGTTACCCGACATTCGTCTTATCAGGATAAGTGAAAACCCTGGAAAAAGCCTTATCCAGGTAACTGGCCCTGACCATGATTTGAAATCAGGACCTCTTGAACGTGAGGCAGACATGTTACCATCTACGCTTTTAAGGCAAGTGTCTGACCTTTCTCCTCCAGTTGACCATTGTATTGCTGTATTGTGATTGCTGGCATATGACTTCTAATCTTATCAAATAAAGTCAGTGGAGGAACACCAGTATTTTGGGTATCCATAAGGACCTTAGTGGTCTTTAGGAATTCTCCTGCTGTCTTAACCAGCAATTTAACAGCCCCCATGGGGAAAGCTTGGGCACCACTTTCTATAGCCAATCAACAGTCACCATTCTTTCCCAGACAAAGCAGGCAGGGATGTTTAAGGACCCAATGCCTAGGTCATTTGCAATAATGACCAAGTTGACTGCTCTTTGATCCAGATATTCTCTTTTGAATCTAGATGCTACACCTTCCTCAATCTTTTTAAAACAGATCATCAGGAGTTGTACTTCTTGCACAAGAGTTATGTAAACCAGCAAAATATCCCTGCTGAACCACCGCTAGAAGGTTCAAAACACAGTACTGTAGATCTGTTTATTAAGGCAGTTTTTCCCCTGGGTTTGTGTGTATGGGTCATGTTCTCTGTGTTCTTTTACTATCTGTAGAATGATGTGAGTTTCTTTAGCTGCTTTTAGGAGAACTTGAATGTTCCTTTAGGACTTTCCTGCTTTGAGCCCCTGATAAGTTCTTTATTTGTAACAGGTCTAGTTTTTCTATTTCCGCAGCTGTATCTTCTGCAGTCTTTGTCTTCACTGGTAGAGCTATGTATGTTTCCATTGGTTTCACTGGTATTGCAAGGTATTTTCCTCAACGAGACTCTCATTAACCTCAGTGTGTAAATTAAACTTCTGTGTTCCCATGAGTATTGCAGAAATAAAAGTCTACATCAGAGGATGGTGCAAGGCTTATTATTCAGGAAGATCGCCTGATACCTTAAGGCTCCATTAACAGACATCTTCCATATACCATACACCCTGTCAATGCAAATTGCTTGACACATTAGGGTTGGGTGAGTACTTTCGTTTGCTTCTTGCATTTTATTGTCTAATCATTAGTCCTCTCAATATCCTTACAGAGAAGTACAATGCCCCTCATCACTAAAAGGACCTGATCTGCATGAAGCGTTCATCCTACTTCCATATCAACAGCTCTCACGAGGAGGATATTTTATTTAAACATTACTAGTGTATAAGTTACAACTGAACTGAAACAGAAACTTACAGGTTTCATAAAGTCAAAAATGGGAGGGGGGGAAGAAAAGAAAAAAACAGACATAAAGGATATATCTAACTCAAAATGCACCATCCTTTTGAATACTTCAATAACATGTTCTGAGCTGACATCTACTGTGTGTTCTGTGAACAGTTAGAATAAATGCATTGATATTTTTACTTCATGAATCTTAAAAAGGAACTATTACTATACTCACATCTGTACACAACTGAAAACTTAATGGCATCACCCATGTTGTATATGAAGAATGTGCACCAAAATTCACCTGAGGTATATATGTAAATATAAAGCTCAAAAATAAAGCCTGAAAGGTATCAGATCCAATTGTTTGCAAGTGACTGCTGAGCATCCCTCCACCCTTCCTGGGACATCACTTCACTGTACATTTGCTGTGTAGACAGCTGACCGTCTACAGTGAACAATCCCTTCTTTGCAGTGGCAGTTTATTGTCCCTATATTTGTCTGCATATTTTGGGCTCATTTTTGGGTAATTCCAGCTATATGCTACACTTGATTTCTGCACGAGCAATTGTTTGCAAGTGACTGCCGAGCATCCCTCCACCCTTCCTGGGACATCACTTCACTGTACATTTGCTGTGTAGACAGCTGACCGTCTACAGTGAACAATCCCTTCTTTGCAGTGGCAGTTTATTGTCCCTATATTTGTCCGCATATTTTGGGCTCATTTTTGGGTAATTCCAGCTATATGCTACACTTGATTTGTGCACGAGCCCCACATATAGCAGGAATTACTAACAGGCACCAGACATGTACAGGTGTGGGTGTAGTGATAGTTGCTAGCTTAATTTATGGGTGAGGCTTAGAGAACTTCATATAAGAAGAGCTAGTACCTGGATCGTTGAAAACTTTTACAGAACCATCCTGAAATTGTTGAACGTTGCTCCCTTTTGGAAACCTGAGAGCCAGTCTATTGCTGAACATTATTTGGAGATAAGTCCATACATTTTCTTGTCTCTTTACTCAGGACTGGCATAATGAGATCCCTGTGTCTTTTCTGTACACTTAAAGAAGATGTGGATGGAAACCACCTACACCACTGTCCAACTTTTAGTCAACATGCCAACATATCAAAATACTGAAGTGCAAGAGAGTGAATGGCTTCATTGCCAACGACTTAACATTAGATAGGAATCAATCACATTTTCTGGTCTTCAAAAGATTAATTCTGTGCCGAGTTTTACGTGTATATCAAAATATTTACTTAGACCACCACTATCTCGTAAGAAGCAAGGATCCAGTCTTCCGGTATAATTACAGCTCCATGAATTTACTTCCGACCATCTTGTAAATCTTCGAGCGGTTACTCCTGGCCCTCCTCACCTCTCTCTTTGAGGAGAAACAACTCCTACCTGGTCATTAGTTGGGTTTTCTTCATGGGCACTGCACGGCGTTGCAGCTGCTGAGATTGGCCAACAGGGCAGCCCTGGGCTTCGAGAAAAACCGTCGCGGTGCTGCTGGACGTTGAAAAAGCGTTTGCCGCAACTACCAGAATGTTCTGTACAAACTCAACGAGACTAAGTCTCTCGTCCCTCTCGCACTGATAAGCAGTTTCCTTCGAAACCGCACATTCAGAGTGAGTGGAAAAACGCCTTTTAACGAGAGCCATAACTGCCGAAGTGCCGCAAAGCTTACTTCCCCGCTACTCTTCGCGGCCTAAATATCTGAGTTCTCCGCGGAACCCTAGACTCTTAAGTGCCAGTACAGTGATAATGTCCTCATAGTGGCACATAAGAACAACGTCGGTAATTGTTCAGCTCCGCTCATCCCTTTGCGGTCGCCTGGGATCGAACCCGGGCCGCCTTGGTGAGAGCTCAGTGGTTAGACCGCTTGGCTTTCACCAAGGAGGCCCGGGTTCGATCCCAGGCGACCGCAAAGGGAGATTTGTGGTGGGCAACACGGCGCTGGGGCGGGTTTTCTCCGGGATCTCCGGTTTCCCCCGCCATTTCATTCCACCGGTGCCCCATCTTCATCTCATGTATCGTCAGTGCCATCGCCTGCGGTGCCGTGTGTAGTAAAAGCGGGCGTTAAACACTACACATTTCATTTTCAACGCCAACTCCGAACTGTCGGCCACTGGAGTGAGTGGTGGAGGATGGCCATCATCCCAGGGAAGAGCTCGACTCTCCTATTGGCGACGGTCCGTCGCTGGTGACCACCGCGATCACTGAGGTTGCGTCACAGGCAAATCCCCTGGCTTACCTTTGTCAAATACCTAGGTGTTCTTAATTGTGAGCCAACCTTCACTCCTCACACCAGGGCCAAGCCGAACTTGGATATGACGCACTTAGTTGAAACCAATTTTCAAATCCAACATGCCTATATACCTTAAGCTGCGCCTCTATCGGGTGATCTTTCCGCCCTTAATCCTTTATATATGCGGAATCTGGGGGAACAAAGGCACCAACCACTATTCGCTGATTACAGACTGTGCAGAACAGGGTGTTAAGGATGACTTGTCATCCTTTCTGAACATCTCTCTCGCACCATCCATAATAAACTCGTATCCCACTCCAACCAAGTGGCGAATACAACCATAAAGCATCTCGTAGAAGGAAGCGATACCGATTGCCCAAAGACACCATTGCACCCCACCCCCAGGAACAAAAATGAGCTTGATAATATACTAATCAACCCATATTCGTATCCCTTCTGGTTGATCGACTGTCTTCCTCCGGCTACTTCTAAGCGGGCGACCGTGTGCAGACAGCATTGGGCGTAGTCACTTCGTGAACGAGTGACCGCACACGTAGCCAGCATCCGAAAGTCTAGAAAAACCTATGGCCACAGACGAAAGCTTGTGACATAAGACATATCTTTTAAACCGTCCAGATCAAGCCGTACTAAGCGACTAGATATTGATATGTAAAATACCCCGCTCAGGTGAATCTGAGAGTCGCCCTTGATTGCCATATTGCTGGAACGTAAAATTCCTCGGGATGTAATTAATCTATTGTAATGTAACAAACACCTGCCTTCATGTGATTTTTCCATGCTGTCAATTGCATATTAACACTGTATGTCCATTAAAAAATTGCAGGTTTGTGCAGACACTCGTGTTCGCTGTTTCTGAATAGGCCATGTAATTTACTTTAATGGGGCCTTTCCTATTAACATAACCTGAAAGGTTTCTCGATATTTCTTGGCCGCGCCATGGCCCAATGGTTAAACTGCTTGGCTCTCACCAAGGCGGCCTGGGTTCGATCCCAGGCGAACGAAAAGTGAGATTTTTGGTGGACAACATGGCGCTGGGGGTTTGCTCCGAGACCTCCGGTTTCCCCCGCCATCTCATTCCACCGGTGCTCCATTTTCATCTCATGTATCATCAGTGTCACCGCCTGCGGTGCCGTATGTAGTAAAAGCGGGCGTTAAACACTACACATTTCATATTTTTTTGTTCAAAAATGTTTGTAGTGAAAGTTTTAAGCGAGCCATACTGTATATCGTGGAAAGTACCGTGCGAGCATTACTTATACAAGTTAATACTATTTCAAGCCGTTATAGAGTTGCCAAGTCTATGTTCATGGATTTGTTACAGTAGGTAGCAGTGGTTATGCCAAGCCAAAATGAAGTAGAAAAGGCAGTAGTCTACTTCCTTGTAAAAGTAAGCTATTTCAGCAATTTCTGCAATGCTCACATGAAAAATCCAACCACGTAAAAACCAGAAAATACTGTGTACTGTAAAATGACCGGTACCGTTTAAAATGATTTCAAGGAGGATGAGCTACCAAATTATGTCAGTGATTCTCTAAAATCTCTATCAGGTAAGTAATTATTCATAAAATTATTATACATACATTTGCGACTATTCATAAATGTATTAACATGGTTAAATTATTACAGAAACTGGCAAAGAAAGCGATATTGGCCTTGATCAATCCTTGGACTGGAGTAGCAGTGATAAAGATCATACAGATATCGAGATAAAAATTATTAAAATAACTAAATATTTCTTAGAATCCAATAATACGCATTCAAAATATGTTACTAATCTATATAGAATAGGCATGAATGAAACAAAGCTATTTTTCAATTGGATTTCTTACTATCAAAATAGTTGTACCCTCCCATATTAAACAATAAGTTTTATAAAATTTAATGTTTTTAAAAGTTCATAGATCTCCAAAATATTAATTTGTTTATTAGCTTTTTGTTTTATTTCTTTATTGACAAAATTTCACTAAACAATTTTTTGAAAATTTATTTTTAGTCATAATTATATATCATAATTTAGAAATAATTCTATATAATGAAATTTTCCCATAAATCCAAAAAACACATAATACTGAGTAAATGAAACGTGAGCATCGAAAGATCGCAATACACCGAATGCACTATTTCATTCACACCCGCTTGGATGTATATACCTTACGCTGGCACCTACAATAAGACTTTCAATGTGTCTGACAAGGTATAAGAACCATGGAAACCATCTGACTACTGAGAAAACTTCTTTTGATGGTTCAAGTAACAAATATATATCAGCATTTATACTATGACGTAGATATAATTATAACTCAATATAATATAAGTGTGTCTGACAGGGGGGCTGCAACTGCACTAAGTGTCTCACCATGGACGATGTAACTTCTGACATTATTTCAAATAAAATCCATAAGAACTGAGCTGTAACGAATTTGAGTGGCAAGTTTTTACACTTTTGCTACCTGTTACCTTTCAAAGAGACGGTGATCCAAACTTCATTATCGGGGAACGCTTTTACCTGTATTAGGGGCATACACAGAGAAGTTTTCAGGTTTTATAAAGTAACAAAGGTCTGATCGTCACGGTCTCTTGGTCTATTAGGTCCAACATCACGACTAAAAGGCCCGATGTTATTCATAAGATCATTTACAGTTTCTGGCTTGTTGGCATAAAGTCGAGATTTGACATAAGCCCACAAGAAGTAATCCAACGGCATTAAATCACGTGATCTTTGAGGCCAGTTAACATCACCACGGGAAATGATGACCTGTCTGAACTTCTCCGTCAAAAGATGCATTGTTTCGAGAGCAGTGTGACATGTGGCACCATCTTGCTGCGACCAAATGCTACTGAGATCCATACAATCCAATTGAGGCCAAAAATAGTCAGCAAGGAGATTATGCACACCGTAAGCTTCACGCAATACACGGTAGGTTTGGCGAACAGATGATCCATTTTGACAAGAAATTATCACAATTTCTACGCGTTCGTGAATGCTGTAACATTCCATGGCTATTTGTTAATAAAAACTGTAACCACATGAAAAAAAAGTTAGTGCTGCAGCTCAATAACGGCAGTTATCACATGTTAAAATAGGACACTCTTGTTGAACGACTCTTTACAATATGCGCCAAATACTGAAACATTCCTGTTGAATGGGATATTAATTCCTCTGGAGAGTATGTAAAATGATTTTAAATGCTTCTAGATTTTGTTGATTAGGATTACCTAACAGTTTCAAATAGCATGGAAGGTTATATTAAATTTTTCTTGCAACATAGGAACATTATTTCAGAAACAGTTTGTAACTATTTGGAGGTCTATGCAGCTCACCTTCATTCCTGGGTCATGCACAGCAACTGTTGTTGTGAAGCTGTTATAATTAGCTGTACGATTAAAGAGAGTACATATACTCCTCAACAAGAGCAAACAGTTTTTTTTTTCATTTCTTTTAATAAGGGCCTACAGGAACGTTGGAGCCCAACACTACAAATAGTACGTGTGGCCTTGTTTTGCAATATGAAAATTTGCCTGCCGTGTGCTGAATTACCTGAGAATTTAATTCTATATCGTAACAGGGAGTAAAAGTACGGTCTTAAGATTATATTCTCTATAAGGGTCTATAACATCGACGATCAATCTTACGATTAGTCAAGTTTAGTCAAGCCGAGACAAGTTGGGGTTGAGAACGAAGTTGAGAACGGACCCTTTGCAGCATACAGTGACAGTGGGAATTCAGTACGAATTGGGTTGAGGGCAGTGGATAGTGATGAGTGGCATTTCACTTGTGAGTTATAACTGGTTGTAACTCAGTGATTCATTTGTGATCTGTGATTCTATTCAACAATCAGTTGTGTTCGGTTTTTAGTGTGTGTTTTGTGTCGCAGGTCTCAGTACTACACGACTGAGCGTTGACCTTTAGAGACACAGCACTGTCTTCGTTCTATTATCTTTTGTTTATAAAAGAGTGAAATATTAGTAACCTGTCGTACAGCAAGTGGCAAAACACAAACAAAGCACTTAGGAGTTGATATAAAAGGTTAGCCAATTTATCATTTTACGCAAGTTTAAATTAGCATGGCAGCCGCCAGTTCTGTCGCTTATACTTAGGGAAGTTGATTCTTTCTTCTACTCACAAATTTACTCACATTATATATGACTACTTGTGTCAGCCTATGTATGACATGTTGCTGTCCAGAAGACATGAATGCATCTGAGCCTTGTGTATAGTCCGATTAACTTGAGGTGGCAGCTGAGTAAAGAGGTACACTAAATGAATTGGGTTGTTACCAATCCTGCAAGAAGGCTCAAGATGTTTTTACATATGGAGTAGTTGATACATATACCAGGAATGGTTCCAAATCTATAAAATCATCCTCAGTCTCCTTTCAAAATTGGTAACAGACTTATTCATTTAGTGGACATTTCTAGCCAGCTGCCACCTCAAGTTAATCGGACAGTACATGCACTGTCTCGTCGTGTATTGTCTATCCGCAAGCTGATGGCCTCCAAGGAATGAAAGGGGAGAGGAAAGGCATTCTACATATATAATCTGAGTTTTTTTTAAACATTCACATACATGTTGTTTTACTTCACGTGTTGCCAACCTACTCCATCAATGTTATTCACGCTATGTTTACTCACACCTAATTTCTCTTAGTTTCAGTTATAAAATAGTACGAGTCACTAATGTTATGTCGGAAGCAAAAAAAAAAAAAAAAAAAAAAAAAAAAGTGATACATTCTGAGGAGAGAGGAATAATTAGGAAAGTGATTGAGGGAAGTGACGAGAAAGCTGGAACAAGTATAAAACTTCCAGTGACCAACGGCAACCACGGATGTTTATGAGTTTTTGAAAGAACAATCAAAAGAATTGTCAAACAGGTGTAAGATTTAAGCGTAAGTGGCGAAAATGGTGTTCTAACGATCCCAGGGAAACGCTAAAAAAACAAGACCTGGACACTCTGTAGTGAATGTGAATGATTTTTACAGATATATCATTTGGAGAATTATACATGACTTTTACCTTGTCGAAAAGTGCACACCTACTCTAAATATATTGGTATCAGTTGTTCGAGAGAAAATACATTTTCCATGGGGACGAAGTTTGCTTTGGAAAGTAGTTTTAAAGCCGAGATTTATATTAAGGAAATGTCCGAACAAAAGAAAGGTAGTTATAGAACGTCCTTTTTGTTGCTTAGCGTCACGACTTTTTTTCTCAAAATAAAGCATTTGCGAGAAAGTGGTAGAAGTATTTTTGATGAAAGTTGGATAGCAACATCACTTTCGACAAGTGCTGGCAAAGTGAGGAGGAATTTGGCACCCATGCACCATGCAGTTAATTCATGCAGTCAATTAGTTGATAACAGTTCATGCAGATAGCGTAAACGGGTTCCTGGAAACTCTCTTCTCGTTTACAAGGCCGGAACAAACTACTATGAACAAATGAACCATGTGAACTTTGAGAAATGGATCCGAGAAGGGCTGGCTCCTAATTTGTCCCCTTTTCCTATAGTGGTGTTAGTGTTCCTTATCACGGTGTAGAAGTGGATAAGTGGATTCACAGCCTAGTGTTGTAAATTCTGCTATGATATTGTGGTTGTAAAACAAAGGGGTCCAGCGTGATAGTCCTATGTGCAAATGGGATTTTACAGGCTGATTTGAACAGACAAACCCAAATCATTTTTAAAGTGAATGCACTTTTTGGTTTCGTTGGGCCACACATGTGTGATCCAAATCCTGTAGAACTGGCTTGGATAAAAGTGAAACGAACAATTAGAGAAAGAAATTTAACAAGTGACTTATCCGTACAGAAATTGCGTGATATAAGGCTGAATGTATATTAATTGTGACCGAAACAGACTGGCAGGCTTTTTCCAAACACGTAGAAAACGTAGAAAATAATTACTGAGAGAAAGATAGTATAGTTGAAAACATTTTCCCCAGTATTGTGATTTCATTTGGAGATGATAGCAGCGATTCTTCTTCCTCCACTTCCTAATCCTTCAGCGAAAATGAATATGGCTCTGAAGAAGGACTTACTTCAGGTGCGCGAGTGACTTTTACAAAGTAAACATATGTGTATGAAGTGAATGGCTGTATAACATTTAAGTTTCTCAATTTTGAGTGGCTTCTTTGCTTTAATCTGGTGTGAATACTATATGTGCGATAGGGCTGTATACACATCTGTTGGTTCCTATTCTTACCGATACGCTTACACGCTTTGCCATGTAGTATAACGTTTGCACTTCGCTAAGTGCCTGAGCTATAAAGTGTTTTATTTGTAAATTTACGTGCTCCAACGTTAAGTTATATCATACGATTAATGAAACGGGTTAAATAATGATCAAATGAGCCCAGGTTCCATAGAGCTTAAAGTTATTCGACATTCGTCTTTCAAGAAAGGGAAAACCCGTAAGTCTTATCTAGATTTCTCAACCTAACCAAGATTCAGGACCATCTAGAATAGAAACTGCTGCCGAGATTCGAATTTGAACGTGAGGTAGACACGCTCCAATATAGGCTACAAGCTGTGGCTACAAGTAACATAAGGCAGTAAATGCAGCAACATTTCACCTCACTTTATCGACAGGCAACTAGCTGCGAAACAAACATTGCCGTTGGTCGCAGATTATATCCCTATTCAGTTCGGGATGGTTTCTTCCGCCAGAGGGGTTAAGGAGTATAGGTTGCAGGATAAGTAAAATGAAAAGCGGTTATGACTTGGTCGTTTGAAAATGTACCAGAAGATGGCATGCATTCTTGAATCAATACATTTTGGGTGTTAGGAAGAGAACGAAGAAAATTAAATGTGCATACATTATACTAAAAACATTTCGAAGAATTAAAGCCAACATCTGTTGGTTTCACATTGTGCAATAACATATGTAGTATATGCAGTGATGGTTTTTATGGAGGCAGTGTTTAATGACATTTTACTTAGTTGACGTTTACGTTTTCGTATGCCACATTTGTGCAAAGTCAAAAATGAATTTAAAGCAGCGAAATGCTGGAAGGGATATTTGGTGTTCTTAGCAAAGCAAACAAACACTGAAAGCATGTATATTTGAAATAGCCTTTTTCATAACATTTTGTGAGCAGTTTATATTATGATTCGTAAGCTTCAAGTGCACTTCTTTAGTGAATGAATGGTATATCAAGTATGCACTTACACTTCGAGCGCAACACCAATGCCAAGTGTGACTGCACAATACTTTCTCTGTCATGGATGGGGAAAGTTCCTGATGAACTTCCAGAGGTAATCTTGAAAATATTTATGTACTTTCTTTCAGTTAAGGTTATTCGCTGGGAAGTTTGCTAAACTAGACCTTCATTTTCCTTTTGTAAGGAACAGCAAACTATTAATATATTGAAGTAAGATTGTGTTATTACACGTTAAATATAAATTTTGTCCGAGATTTTTACAAGTTCGACGAATAAACCCAACTAACATTTCACCTGAATGTCATTACAGTAGCACGTTTGGTACATTTCAGCGATAAACTGTTAATGTCAAACCACACCATTTCCCTTCACTCCCAACCCAAGTGAAGGATTGAAACCCACCAAAATGGGTTTTTTCTCTAACGCATTGCATCCTTATTTGTTTTAGGATTTTAGAAACTTAAAATTTTGTCATCTAATTTTGTCTCGCCTAGGTTTCCAATTCGGCCGCGCCATGGCTGAGTGGTTAGACCTCTTGGCTTTCACCCAGGCGGCCCAGGTTCGATCCCAGGCGACCGCAAAATGATATTTGTGGTGAACAACATGGCGCTGGGGCGGGTTTTATCCGGATCTTCCGGTTTTCCGCGCCAGCATTCCGCCGATTACTCCATCTTTCCTATCACCTCATCTCTCGCACTTTAACTTCCGGCGATGGGCTGATCACTCATCCCGGAATCTCACTGATCAGGAAACCTCTGATCCTCAACCCGTTGTTGCCTACAGGCCTCGAGGTTGCGTGGTTCAGAAGGCAACTTAAGAAAAACCAGGAATTCATTCATGTTTCCAATTCATACTGAGGTTAGCACCATAGTTTGCTTTAACATCTCAGATACCAGTACGAGAGTAACAAACGCTATTTAAGGTTTGAATGTTCTCATTCTCAAAATGTAGACGAGGGATGTTTTTTATAAGCAGAGGAGTAGAGCAGTCCCAGCTGTGGGGTGACAGGAATGTATAATCAAAACATCAATTTAGCTAAAATCCAGTGATGGCAGTAGCCATCCTTCCTGCAGTACCACTACTATGTCTGTGTTTTGGTCACATATGTAACAATTTTCCTATAAAAGAAAAACACCTTGAAAATGAGGGTAGGCTTCATAGAAGCAGCATCTACTTCTGCAATGAATAACCAAGTACATTGAATACTATTTCTCAACTTTATCTACTTTTCAAATTTGCCACATGTATAGTAGTTTTGTTGCTGATCAAGAAATGTAAGTAGTTATAATACTCCTTTGCCTTAGGATTACATCCAAGCATGAGAGCCTAGCAGGCACAAGTGTGCATTTCCTTAACAATTCTTATGATTGGCTATTTATGTAAGTTTAGGTTACTGATTCACTGGAGGTTAGGTTATGTTTCATTTTTCTTTATTAAATTAATTGATTGAAATTAATCGTTTTTCCACCTTGGATCCTTGAACCTTGGATCTCCTGGTCTCTGTCTGGTTGCTGTTAACCATTGAGCTACTGTGGCGAACGTGCCGACATGACACTAAATTCTCCAACTGACTGATCTTTTTCGTGGTAAACCACTAGGGGTTCTCATGAAGAATGAGATATGCACCATTTGTGGCAACTTACTCTTGTAAGTATTTAAGTTCCAGTCTTCATAGTAAGCCATTATTATTATGTTAATTGATGGAAATCAATTGTTCTTCCACCCTAGCCATGTATAGGCTGAAGTTTTGGATAGCTTTTCTTTTTTTGAATAAGCTTAGTTTTCTAGTTCAGGGCATAGGTCTCTGATTCATGAGAGTAAGTTAGGCTAGATTTAATTTGGTTAGGTATTTTGTTTTTCTTTCTTATATAAATATAAAGCAAATTTTTTAACTTGCATTTAGTTAACAACCAGTGTTACACTGAAGCACAGGAACGAAGTGAGAGTATAATCTCATAACAATGATTATGATCATTGTTCCACTTTTTATGTAAGCTTAGTTTTCCAATTCATTTCATTTACTGCTTACTTCTCTCACCCTCAAAGACAGCTGCTTTCAAATTATGCAGATTGCTAACATTTCCATGTCTTTTCATGCATAATTTAACATCCTCGTTAGACATATAGTGGTACTAAGCACTATGTACAATGCATCATGTTTTAAAAGTGGAGAAAGATTTGAAATGTGTTATTGATAATCAGTTGTTTTTAACAACAGAGTTTGGTTAATAAACTGAAGACAAAAGTGATGTGCCTTCGAAATCGATCTTTATAAAGAAGAAGGAATTATCAACTTCTGAAGTTAAGTGGAGACTCTGTTACAAATATTTTTATTTGTGTAATGTTAGAGGTAGTTGGCATAGAGGAAGTGCTAGGAGAAAATAAAATTGAGGAAACTGTAATAAAATTAGTGGAGTTAGTGAAACAGGCAGGGGCAAAAATTAGAGTGATAGATAAACCAAATATTAGAAGAGGTTGGTATGATGAGTGTAGCAAGGCAAAGCAGAGAGTTATAAGGGAGTAAGGAAATGGAGACAAACAGGGGACGAAGAAATTGAAAGATTGGGGTACAGGCATCTCATGGAAGCTAAAAAGAAGGAATGGGAGGAAAACATGTAAGAAAATGAGGGAGGCAATAAAAATGAATGATAGAGGGCAATTTGGCCTTATTGAAACGAACCTATAAGGTTAGAACTAGGGAAAGCAACTTAAGTTCAGAAGCATGGTGCAGGTAGTCTGAAAGCCTTTTAGGGACAAAAGACGGGAGACAAAGTATTCGAGAATTGGATAATACAGGAGAAATCCAACAATTGGACAGTATGATAAGAATAGAGGAAGTAAGGGAACAAGTAAAAAGATAAAAAAGGAATAAATCATGTGGTATAGATGGGATTCCAGAGGAGTTTTGGAAGGCATGGAGTAGAAACGAAAATAGATTAAGTTTGCTAGTGAGAATTCTAAATAAAGTATTTGAAGATGGTAAGGCTCCAAGTAATTGGAGAAAAGCAATGGTTGTGCCAATATTTAAGAATAAAGGGGAGGAATATAATCCTGCACATTATAGAGGAATCAGCTGACTATCTGTATAGGTAAGATATATATTGGAGTTTTGGCAGAAAGAGTACAAAAGTGAGCAGAAGACGAGAGCAAGCTATCAGATTTCCAAGCAGGCTTTAGACAAGACAGGAGAAAAGTGGATAATATCTTTGTGATAAACACATTGATAAGTAAATATTTAGCAGATAAGAGGGGGAGGGTATATATGTTATTTATTGACTTTGTAAAGGCTTTCGATACAATAAATCGCGAAGCACTAAGGTACAAATTGAGTAAAAAAAGGAATAAGTAGCAGATTTATTCAGAGTTTACAGGGTATATATTCAAATAATGAGTTTTGTATAAAGATGGCAAATAATAAAGTAACAAGATTCATTCAGAATAATATAGAATTGAGTCAAGGCTGCAAGTTGAGCCCTGTACTGTTTAATCTAGTTATAGATGATATTTTGGATGCAGTTAGAATGGAAAATAGGCATGTGCCAATAAATAATAACAGGGAAATACCTAGATTGTTATTTACAGATGATTTAGTAGCAGGAGCTATACCCAAAGTGGGAATAGATAGAGCAATTGGAGCAATAGATAAATTTTGTAAGGAATGGAGCCTTAGAATTAATGTAAACAAAACCAAAATGATGGTATTTAAGAAAGGCAACAAGTTAAGAAAAGAGGAGAAATGGTACTGGCAAGGAAGAGAAATTGAGGTGGTCAATACATTTAATTATCTAGGAGTACTATTAAGCAGTAAGGGGGTTTGGAAAGAGCAGAAGAGAATGACAAAAGGTAAAATTGCATTAAAAGCTATTAAAGCATGCCTAGATAAATTACCTGGAACGCAAATAAAACAGCTGGAGAGAATTTACACAGCCGTAGTAGAAACAAAAATGCTGTATGGGTTAGAGATATGGAGTTTGGAGGAGGGGGGCCTGCAAATATGAATGTGATACATAGAAACTTTTACAAACAAGTTTTGGGCTTACCACGAGCTTCACCAAATGGAATGGTGCAAGCAGAATTGGGAAGACTGGGAACTAGAGGGATAATGGTGGAAACGGTGTTAAAATATTGGGCGAGAATTAGGAGTTTAGATGAGCAGAATATTCTGTGTCAGTGCTTGATAGTACAGGACAGACTAAATCAGAAAGATTCATGGCTAAATAAGATAAAGGAAATTATGTTATTAATAGTTATAAATAATCGTTGCGTTGAACAGGTAAGCCATTTTAACTACTTGGGAACTGATGTTAGTTATGACAAGGAATATGATGTCTACAATAAAATATGCAAATTTCAAAGAGTGTGTGGAACAATAAATAGAACATTTAGAAACAAAATACGTAAAGAAACAAAATTAAAGTTCTACAAAGTTATGGCTGTACCTATACTGACATACGGAAGTGAGACTTGGACGTTAACTAAAAAGCAACAGAGTAAAATACAGGCTTCAGAAATGAAATTCTTGAGAAGTGTGAAAGGATGCACGAAGAGGGACTTAATAAGAAATGAAATTATAAGAGAAGAGCTGGACATGTTTAGTATGAATGATAGGTTAAAAGATCTCAAACAAAAATGGAAGGAACATGTTGAAAGAATGCCAGATAATAGACTTACAAAACAAATATTACAATATCATCCTAAAGGCAGGAGATCGGTGGGCAGACCCAGGAAACAATGGCTGGAGGACTTCGAAGGCGGAACAGACACTTGATTGCCTATGCCATGAAGTGAAGAAGAAGAAGAAGAAGGAAATTATGTTAAAAATAGGGTTTGGTGTCATGTGGGAAAACCAGGAATTATTGCAAACTGGATTTTGGAAATAACTTGGGTTAAGAACAGAAGATATTGAAAGGCAAGAAATGTTAGGAAGCTTCAACTTGAAAAGCTCACTGGAAATTTATAGAGAGATGAAAGTGATTTTAACATGGAAAAATACATTGATATTTGTGATAAAGCACCAAGAGAAGGCGTTGCATGGGCCAGAACAGGGGTGGTGAAACTGAAGGGTTTGGGAACAGGGAGGGATCTGGAGAAATGCCTATTGTGTCACCAAAGGAATAAAGAATGGCACATGCTTTTAGAATGTGAATAAACTAGGTTCCTTAGGGAGAAGATAGTTATAAAAGAATAGGCAAGATTACCAAAAGAAATTCAAGCAATGAAGTTAATGAGTGTAATTAAAATTGGGCAAAATAAGAGCCAAATGGTTGAGGAAGATCAGTAAATATGACGAAAATGAAGATTAAGTTATTTTAGATAAGATGCTAATAGGGACCCATTAGCTCGACAACCTCAGAGCTTGAATCTATTCGACTCAAGGGTAACCAGCAACTCGGTGTAGTAATAAGTATGTAAATATATAATAATTTGTAATTGAAATGGAAATAAAGATTACAAAGTTTCAAGTCATGTTATGAGTGATAAGTATGCCATTGGATGCTGTTGGCATTGTCTAATATCTGGATGCTGCAAATGGAGAGGTCTGGAGAATATCGTCAACTGTGTAGAAGGTCCTACTACGTGGTTTGTTCATTTTAGAGATGAGATTGTAGTCACAAGGACATAGATCTGGAGAATAAGGAGGTTTCGTAAAGCACTTCTCGGCCCCAGGGATTGAACAAATAAGTCCTGGTGGATGCACCTTAGCATTGTCATGAAAATTAATGTTTGGATTATTCAGGAAGTGTCATTTTCTTAGAGATTATTTTGCAATAATCGTTTGTCAGGGAGGCTATATTCTTTAAGATCACACTGTCCCAGTCATTGGCAATGATGAGCACAGCTTTCACATTTGTTACAGTCTGTCAACTGTTACTTTTTGTGGTGACCTGTGGTGGATGCCACTCATTTGGCATTTTAGCTGCATTTCTAAGCTGTGGCCTAGTAATAGTAATTATCCACTGTAAGAAGGCCTCACCTTTGTGTTCATAGCACTCCAAATGTCTATGAGCTACACACCCATTTCTGATTTTCGGTCAAATCATATGAAATCCATCTTTAGGAGATCTTCTATATTTTCAGGTGCTTCTTCAGGTTTTAAGTACATTTGAAGGTGCTAGTTCTGTATCATTGATTAGTGTACGAATTGTGCTGTTCTGATCTGCCATCACTAATGTGTACATGTTCTGCACATCTTTTCTTACTGTAGGATGACCGGGCTGAGGCATGTCTGTCACATTTTGTAGTCCTTCTTTAAAGACTTTGACCCACCCATTATACTGTAAGATAAGGCAATATGCTTTCACTACAGGCCTCTTGCAATCCTTCATAACATATGTTGTTTTGCTCCTCTAGCACATTCAATTTTTAAAAGACCCTCTGATATTGCTTTGAAATTATTGTGATTATACTCCATGAGGGCTTGTTCAAAAGTGCATTGTAGCTGTTACTACACAAGTGCATGGAGTGGGGAGAGTAAGTTCATTTGCTCTGAGGAAGGGTGGGCATTGTAACTGACCTCCGGTATAAATTATAGGGTCTGGTTCCATTTTATAATAATCTTTAGTAATCTTTAATAATCTTTATTGCAGCCAATAGACTCTTTACAAGAGCATCTGACGTCAGAGTTAATACACATTATTACAATTATACGAATAGCATCACAGATATGAATATATATTACAGTGGAGCTATGCTATACAAACATTTCTTGGATAGGAAGGATTTTAAAGCATTTTTGAATTTAATATTTACATTATCTTTTACCTCCATTGGCAATTTATTATAAAATAGTGCACCAATTTTGTAAGGGTCTTTATAAGTTGGACTTTTTTGTGCTCACCCTATTGCCGCCCTTGTGTCATGATTATGACAGTCTTTGTTGAGCACATTACATTTCTTATTATTTTGAACAAGTAAGTACTTCTATATACATAAAGAGAAACAAGTGTTAGTATTTTTTCCTTGATGAATGTTTCTCTTCAGGACTGTCGGTAGTTGAGGTTATACATACATCGAATACACTTTTTTTTGTAGTTTTAATATTCTGTCAATATTGGATTTATTAGTAACACCTCCCCACCCCATATTTCAATTCCATAGGCCAAATGTGGGTAGATTATTCCATAGTAAGTTGACTTTAGAATATAAGTGTTCATGTATTTTGCCGATTGTCTTAGAAAGAATAGTCCAGAGGTAATTATTTTGCAAATAGTGTCAACTTGAGTATTATACGTTATACTTTCATCAATATTTATGCTTACAAATTTAAAGTTACTCACCTGCTCTAGGTGCAATTGTTTATATATTTTATCTGATGGGGTTGTTAGGCTTTTGGAATACCATAATTTTAGTTTTATCTATGTTTAGTTTCAGCGCGCTGTGTGGAAGACATTGTGAGATTTCCCCAATTGCATATGTCATTTTTTGTTTTAGAGTAATTCTGGAATTGCTCCACATACTAAAGATGTGTCATCAGCATAGGAGATTACTTTACTGCTTTCTGGTGTACGCAAATTGTTTGCATAAATCAAAAAAGTATAGGCCCAAGCACTGATCTTTGAGGTACCCTGATTTTAATATATTATATGCAGATTTTACAGTATCTCTAACATTCCCTTTCTTCCAACTTAATTGAGTACATTGCATACAAGTTTTAAAGTATGATGCTAACAGTTTGTTTATATGTCCTCTGAAACCATAATTTTCTAATTTTGTAATTAGGTTATCACGTGAGAAAATGTCAAAAGCTTATGAGAGATCTAAATAGGTATCTGTAGCCTTTTTATTGCTATCTTTCTGTTTCAGAAGTTCATGCATGTATTCTGCTGTAGCTGTTGTAGTTGACAGTTTATTTCTAAAGCCATGTTGAAAACTATTAATAATGTTATTTGACTTTAGAAAACTGTTTATTCTAATCATAAGGACTTTCTCGAATAAATATTAAATATTAAAAGCAGAAGCATTATTAACAGTGAAGTATTCTTCATATTTAAGTTTGAATTTATGAGTCACTATGTTTACACTCAGTCTTCACTGAGTGTAAACATAGTGACTCATAAATTCAAACTTTCTCGAATACTTTACTGAAAATAGATATTAATGTAATTGGCCAAAAATTACCAACGTTAGTTTTGATCCCTTTTTATGTATAGGTCTTACTACACTTATTTTTAATGCATCTGGAAATACGCCCTTGTTCATTGAATAATTTATTAAATAAACCAGTATATTCAATAACTCATATTTACAATGTTTTAGTGTCTTAGGTGACACACCTGCTGAATTTTGATTTTTTAAATTACTCACTATTTTGTCAATCTCCTCTACAGTTGTATCGTAAAGATACATACTATTCATTATAGATTTCTCCTTAGTTAGGCTGCTACCGACATTACTATTACTAAGGTTAAGCTCATTAGTTTTTAAAAAATAAGGTATTGAATATATTACAGATTTTATGTGGGTTGTTCACTATTTTCCCAGCTGCGATCAAGTTTACATTTGCATGCTCCACTGACAGTGGTTTCGCCTGCTTGTTGATGATATTCCAAACTGTTTTTGTTGTATTACTGGAATTTGGAATTTCATTTTCAATTTCCTCAGCCTTTAGTTTCACTAGCACTTTTCTATATTGTTATTTATACAGGTTATAAGTATTTTTATAGGAGTATATTTTGGTAGACTGAAAAAATTCATACATACACTTCATTTTACTTTTTAGAACAACTAGCTCAATTGGTAAGGTTGTTTTTTGCCTTTGTTTTATGCTTAACTGTTTGTTTTGAGAGTGGACATGCCTGGTCGAAGTGAAAAACTAACTTTTCTAAAAACATTTTCCACTTTTCATGGGTGCTAGACACTTTGAATGCCTCGTCCCAACCCTCTTTTCCTAACTTATATTGAAGTTGGATCAAATTGTTTTTCCTAGTTTCCCTATGATACCTATAGATTTTATCCTCAAGCTCACTTTGACAATATATTATATATATTATTTGCCCCCTATGGTCAGATACATGAAATTCATTATTTTGTGCACAGAAAGTATTGTCACCCAATTATCGGAAAGCACTACCAACGACAGCTGAGTAAGGGACCAGAGGCCGCGCCACACCCACTCATTAATCTCAGTCACTAACTGAGGGGATGATTAGGGAAGTTTCACTTGTCGCTGGCCGCCTCTTCCCCCTTCCTCTGCCGTCTGGAACCTTCGCAGTGATTCACTGAAAACGAGAGACGTCTAGAAAACAGTGATATGCCTATAAAAAGGGCCGCAATGAGTGAGTCAGTCAGTGCTTGGCAAGCAGCGAAGGAGCGCCGTGTTAGTGAACGGACGAGAAGACTGTGTACGTGTATCAGAGGAGTGTACATAATTGCAAGAGCAAAAAGGGAACTGTAACGGACGAACTGGTGAATCGTAATTGTGTGCATTACGTAATTCTGTGTAATTGGCAAGTGTTCAACTGTAAGTCGGTGGAAATAAAGAACATTTTTGAGTGGTGTAATCAGACTTTTAATTTCACGAACCCACAAAGTCACAGTATCATCCTTAAGATTTGTTATTATGTGATCTATTGAGTTAGCTGAGTGATCTGTTATTCTACTTGAACCGTGGGAGACAATTTTTAGTTGAAAGCTATTAAGTATATCATTTTAGTCAGTATTATGCGCACTTATGTTAAAATCACCTAGAATTACGAGATGTCTTTTAGAAAGCATTTTTCCCAGTAAATTGAAACTGTCAAGCGTTGCGCCCATTTATAAAAAGGGAGATAGAAACAGTACATCCAGTTACCGTCCTATATCATTAGTACCAATAATTTCAAAAGTTTTAGAAACAATCATGTATATTCAGCTTTGTGCTTACTTAGAGGAAGAAAATATAATAAGTGGGGTACAATATGGTTTCAGAAAAGGCAAGTCGACTGTAGATGCAGTTGTCTCCCTTGTAAAAAATATCCTCTGTGCATTCAAAACAAAAAACATAGCTCAGGCTACCTTCTGTGATCTGAGCAAAGCATTTGATTGTGTGAACCATGCACATCTTTTAACCAAACTTAGATTTTATGGTTTAGGCGACAGTGCACTCAAGCTTTTTCAATCGTACTTAACAAATCAAGAACAAATTGTCTGTATTGGAGATGAGCGATCTAGAATGACTGAACTAAATGCGGGGTTCCCCAGGGTTCCATTCTCGGGCCTTTATTATTTGCATTGATGATTAATGATTTGCCTTCCTTTGTAAATACACACACAGTACTATATGCAGACGACACCACTTTTCTCAGTACCAGCTCTGACTATCAAGACCTCATAACTATAGTAGAAGATACCCTGCTGCATGCAGATCTCTGGTTTAGAGCTAATGGTTTCTTCTTGAATGAAAACAAAACACAGCATCTTTGGTTTAGTTTAAGGGAAATCCCAGAATCAAATGTTGGGTGTAGTGGTGGACAGTGAACACACACATGCACACACACACACGCACGCACGCACACACACACACACACGCACACACAGGAAGCTGGCCAGCGACTGCAAACAGCTTGTATCCAAATATCTGAGAGACTTCCAACAATTCTGTAACTCAATAGAACTGTGAAGTGAAGTGCAGTGCAGTGTAAAATCAAAAGAGTTAAAGTTGTGACAGTGAGAGTGATATCAACAGTGATTATAAGGATGATAATAGAACTTGATACAGATATTAATATGTCAAGTGCCAAAATAATGTTAAGTTTATTTATTTATGATTGATATTGATATGTTTAAAATAATGAGAGTTTTGTTGTTGAAATGGTATGAGTTATAGGTGGCCATTACCGAATAAAGTAAGTCACAAACAGTGAAGATGAATGTTAATAACCAATCTAGATGAATGGTAAATATGATAAATAGAAATATTAATATTATAAATGAAAATTGTTTTTAGGATTTTATATTTGGAAAATCAGTGAATTATATAATTCAAAATTAATGTATTGGCCACAGGTAAAAGTGATGTGGACTATAATAATTAGTTACCATGGTAATAAGGAAAAAGTCAATAAGTGAAGAGGACAAGATAGCATCTTTTGTGTCGTGATCTCAAAGGGAGCAGACGCATGTGCTAAACATTGCATGAGCTGTACTAATTATTCATTATCAATATAATGAAGTTTCGATATAGTGCAACCTTATTTTCAGAAAACTAATGTTTGATTAGCGAAGAAATTATGTGTGTGTAAAGACAACAGAAATCTAAGCCAATTTTCGGGAGACAACTATCTTGGCAGTATGCAGCAGTTACTGGGAGCAGAGAATTAAGGAGGCTTTGGCCATTTCCTTTGAAAGGAGCACACTTAATCGTGATGCTGGATTTCTGTTCAGCTCCTCTTGGAAACCGGCCTTAAAAATGGAAATCTGTCGATTTAAGAAGCAAAGATCAATACAGCTTGATAATCAAGTTAAGTAGTTATGTTTCTTTGACCCAATTAATTTTCTATACTCATGCCATCACCTGACCTGGCATATAATTTACTGAAAAAGTCTTTTGTTCAATAATGCGAATTTTGATAGTGTTTTGTCTTTGTTTATATTGGTGCTATATCCAGTGTTTCATTTGTGGTTATAACATTTAATAAATATCCTGATGATGGGGGCAATGCACACTCCCGAAACATCAATTTCTAATTGTCTGTTCACCTGGCTTGCTGCCCGTGAAGAAATTGAGCGTATTCATTGCCGGACAGCTTCAGGTCTTATTTTTGTATTAGGATTGTACTACTCAGAATTGTATGAGAATATGTTTGATCATCGTAGACGTTGTGAATTGCAGCAAGTTTAAAGTAAAAAAAAACTTGCAACCATTTTTATTTATTTCCTTACCATTGAGTTCCACAATACTAGATCTGAGACCATAATCAAGAGAAGATCTCATGCAAACCGGAGCTACAAAGGATGTCACAACGAGAACATCATCACTAGAGTACATCTTCATCCCCCACCATCAACACATTTGTAGTAATAATGTTGCAAATAGAACTTCGAGAACGCCATCCCACCATCTTCTCATCATTGGCCATAATTGCGGTTGCAAACTATAAGGATATAAAATATGACCAAACCAAGCAATAACTAAATTACCAAAGAATGCAAAGCATGTAATGTTACTTGTAATGGGGCATGCTGTTAATTCATCTTAAAAAAACACATGTACACACACACACACACACACACACACACACACACACACACACACACACACACACACACACACACACACACACACACACACACACACACACACACACACACACACACACACACACACACACACACACACACACACACACACACACACACACACACACACACACACACACACACACACACACACACACACACACACACACACACACACACACACACACACACACACACACACACACACACACACACACACACACACACACACACACACACACACACACACACACACACACACACACACACACACACACACACACACACACACACACACACACACACACACACACACACACACACACACACACACACACACACACACACACACACACACACACACACACACACACACACACACACACACACACACACACACACACACACACACACACACACACACACACACACACACACACACACACACACACACACACACACACACACACACACACACACACACACACACACACACACACACACACACACACACACACACACACACACACACACACACACACACACACACACACACACACACACACACACACACACACACACACACACACACACACACACACACACACACACACACACACACACACACACACACACACACACACACACACACACACA
>CM060953.1:91708234-91860734 GCA_030765055.1 Mantis religiosa
TTTGTGAGGCTGTTTCTTTGTGTGCGTGTTAGTTGAACCGGGCATTGCTGAGTTACAGAGTTTTAAGGGAATTGACGGACCCAGGCATTGTTCATGGATTGAGAAGCATAGAAACTAGTATTCAGGAGGCCGTGAACCGCACGACTAAATCGAGAAATACAAAGTTATATCTTAATTGGAATGTTTCGTTTGAGTTAACAAGGAATAATAAACAAGAGATTTCAAAATGGTGGATGAAGTTAGTGAGGGTATTGAGAGTGCCTTTAGAATGCTCTTAAATGTTACGGAGGCTAGTAAAAACTTGCGACAAGATTTGAAGCAGGATATTGTGAAGTCGGTAAGTAGTTTACGTAAATATTTTACAAAAATGAAAGACATCGTGAATCAGAAGGAAAATGAAACCGAAAGTTTACAAATGGCAGTGCAGAACTATCAGGAACAGTTGAGTGTTGGCAAGAGAGCGAGAATAGCATCACAAGTGACACCTGGGGTGATATCTTCCGAACGGGTTGTGGAGCAATTTGGGGTAGAAAGGAGTTATGCGTCGGTGTTGACTGGCGCTGCACGTACAGGGGACTCTAAGTGCTTTAAACTGCTTGTTCGGAGCAAGAATAATCAAAGTGTGGAATATATAAAGACACTGGTGAAAACTAAGGTTAATCCTGTAGAGATGAAGGTTGGTGTTCAGTCTGTAAAGGCATTGAGGAACGGACAAGTTCTAATACAATCGAACAATAAAGCTGAAGTAGATACTATTTGCAACAATATTAATAATAAGTGTGGAGAGGAGCTTGAGGCTACCGTCTCGAAGAAAAGAAATCCAAGAATAATTATTTTCAATATACCAGATGAGATAACAACGGAGAATGCTGTGGAGGTTTTAACAGCACAAAATACAGAGCTGGAGAATTTCAGCACAGAGATTCAGCCTAAATTTTCCTTTCATGATAGGAAAAAGAATTTGAATTTGGTTGTTGAAGTCACTTCAACTGTACGGAGGGAAATACTTGGCAAAAGATTAAAAATAGGATGGAATATGTGTAACTGGGATGATTATGTCAAGGCTGGGCGTTGCTTCAATTGCTGTAAATATAATCATCGTGCGCAGGACTGTAAAGGACAGCAAACATGTCCAAATTGCGCAGAGAAGCATGCTCTAAAGGAATGTACTGCTAACAGAGCTGCATATAAATGCATTAATTGTGTAACGTATAATAAATATAACAGAGACAACAAAGTGTCAGAAAATCATTCTGCACTGGATACGAATTGCTCCTGTTATCAAGCAACACTTAGGCGGCTAAAAGACAATACCGACTATTAAAATGGATAGATACAGATTAACATGTTTTCAGGTTAACTTGAAACATTCAAGGATTGCGACTGCTAATTTGGTACAGCTTGTGAATGAAAAAGCTATAGATATAGTATTTATTCAGGAGCCCTACTTGATTAACAATAAACCAGCAGGTGTACCATTACATTTTAGAATATATACAGTTGGTACTACGGGTAAACGAGCAGCAATATTTATAAACAACAAAAATATTGACGTAACTACCATTGGTCAGCTTTCCGACAGTGATTGTGTTGTTATACAGGTTGTATATAATAAGAAAACATTTTTTGCAGCTTGTATGTACTTTGATGGGCACTTGAATATAGAAGATGACATTAACAAGATTGAAAATATTCTCCAGCATATTAAAGGAAAGGGTCTGATAATACTAGCAGATAGTAACGCCAGAAACAAACTTTGGCATGATATAATAACTAATCAGCGTGGTAGAATATTTGAAGAATTCATTACAGCAACAAATTTACATATCATGAATGAAAACAACGGCTTGCCAACTTTTGAATCCCAAACTGGAAGGAGTTGGGTCGATTTGACTATCGTTAATGACAAACTCCTTAGAGATGTAAGGGAATGGACCGTTGGAGAGCAAGAAAGCTGCTCTGATCATAAGATAATATCGTTCACAATAGGAAATGCAATCAAAACCCAAACTCGTACATTAAAGGGAATTAAATATATAACTAGACCAGAAAATTATAAGACATTTGAGGAAACGTTGCCACGAAAGCTGACCAAAAATTTTAATTGTCTGGGCAATGGACAGAGTGTGGATGAACAGCTCGCCCATAAAGTAAAAGAAAATAATGTTGAATATACAATTGAAATGTTCTACAATAGTATGGAAGCTGCATGCAGGGAAGCGTTTAGAGTAAGCAGGGGTAAGAAGCAGGCAATTAAAGGCAAATCAGTTCCCTGGTGGACCATTGAACTAACCATATTGAGGAAAAAGGTAAATGCATTAAGACGACGATATCAACGAACTATTAATAATGAGCAGTTAAGAGAAGAAAGAAGGAATCAGTACTTGGAAGGTAATCGGCAATACCAAAGGAAAATAAATGACGAAAAGTTTAAATCCTGGAGGGAATTTTGTAATGTAACTGATGGGACTAATCCTTGGACTGTAGTCTATAAGATCGCAGCCAATAAAATAAGATATCAGAATTCACTTACTACATTGCAAAGAGAAGATGGAACCTACACTGAAGATATACCAAGCACATTAAAGTATATGCTGGAGAACTTCATTCCGGAGGATAGGGTACAAGATGATACTGAACGACAAAAAGACCTAAGGAGGCTTGCAGAGGAAGTAATTAGTACCCCAGATGACAAGGAATTTACACCTAATGAGATTTGGGTTGTATTAAAAAATTTCAATCCAAAAAAGTCACCGGGAGAAGATGGAATATCTAGTGATATTCTGTTAAATGCTTTTAAAATGTTCCCATATTTCTTTACAGCAATATATAATCAATGTCTTATGGAAGGAATTTTTCCAGAAAGATGGAAGCGTTCATCTATAGTTCCTATAGTAAAGCCAGGCAAAGAAGATAGTGTAACGATAACAAAATATCGACCAATCAGCTTGTTGAACATATGCGGTAAAGTTTTAGAAAAGTTAATGATAAATAGGATTGAATATCATATTAACACGAGAAACCTTTACAGTACAAGACAATTTGGATTTAAAGCTCAGAAAAGCACGACAGATGCAGCAATGGCGCTGAAGGTATTCATTGAAGATGAGCTAAAATCTTTTGGTTATGTTGTTTTGGTGAGTTTGGACGTGAAAGGAGCTTTTGATGCATGTTGGTGGCCTAGTGTCTTAAATAACTTAAGAGAGATGAAGTGCCCAAGAAATTTGTACCAACTTACAAAGGATTATTTTAAAAATAGGAAAGCAACTCTCTCTACGAATGAATTCAGGACTGAAGTACAGGTCCAGCGAGGCTGTCCGCAAGGATCTTGTTGTGGGCCTGGACTTTGGAATATACTATATAACTCTTTGCTAAAATTGGAATTTACAACGCGGACAGAGGTAATAGCATTTGCTGATGATTTACTTGTCATGACAAAAGGAAAAAGTATATTAGATGCTGAAAATTTTTCAAATCAGGACATAAAGAAAATTGAGTTATGGGCTAAAGAAAATAAAATCCAGTTTAACGACTCAAAATCAAACGTTTTGGTAATATCAAAGAAGAAAACTAATCATAATGAAGCAATCAGCATATATCTGAACAATAAAACTCTGGAACAAGTGGATGTTATTAAATATCTTGGTATTTACATTGATAGGAAGTTTAGCTTTGATCACCACATAGATCAAGTACATGACAAAGCACTACGACTTCTGCATAATCTTTCCAAGTGCGCAAAACTCACTTGGGGACTGGGAAATAAGGCGCTAGAAACTATTTATAAAGGCGCAATAGAACCTATTTTAACTTATGGTGCTCCTGTGTGGGGATTTGCCCTAGAAAAGCAGAAGAACATTAAAAAATTCGAGAGGATTCAGAGATTGTTCAATATAAAAATGACGAAGGCATATAGGACAATTTCTTATGATGCATCTTGTGTTATTGCCGGCATCCAGCCAATTGGTATAACAATACAAGGCAAAATAAAACTGTATAATGATATACACAGTGAACGTGACTATGATGCACCCCTACCACCAAGCGTCTGGAACCATCCAGCAGAACAACCTCATATAAAAGCAGTTGAGGATGATGGGGCATACGTCTTTCAAATTTTTACGGATGGGAGTAAATCAGATGAAAAAGTCGGGGCTGCTGTAGTTCTGTACAAGCACAATACTGTAATTCGACAACTGCAATTCAGGCTGGATGGAAGGTGTTCAAACAATCAGGCCGAACAACTGGCTATTTTGAAAGCACTTGAAGAGCTACAAAACATGGCAAATACGCTGAACAAAGAGAAGACTGTAGCCATATTTACAGATAGTCAGGTGGCACTATCCACCTTACAAAACAACAATAAACACAATTATATTCCTGAGGAGACACTTAATAGACTAGGAACTTTAGAAAGAAATCAGTGGACAATACACTTTAGTTGGGTGAAAGCACATGCAGGAGTTACTGGTAACGTGCTAGCAGACATATTAGCAAAATCAGCTGCTGAAGACATCGAAATAAAGACTATTTATAACAAGGTACCAAAATCTTCTTTGAAAACTGAAATAGAGAGGGCAGGACATCTACAGTGGCAACAGAGATGGAGCAGTACAAGTAAAGGAGCCCTTACCAAATCATTCTTCCCTTTGATAAAGGATCGTCTTAAGACAAAACTACCATTAACAGTGACATCCACTGCAATGGTATCAGGACATGGAAAAACTAAAGCTTACTTGTATAGATTTCATATCATAGATGATCCCCAATGCACCTGCAATAGCCCACAGCAGACCGCAAACCACCTCATTTATGAATGTAGAGACACAAAACATCAGAGGGACAAGTTGATTGAAGAAGTACACAAGAATGGAGGAAACTGGCCAGTGTCAAACCAAAACCTTATAAATAAACATTTGAAAGCTTTTTGTATATATGTTAATTCAATTGACTTGTAAACAATTTTTATTTTAAAACAATACGTGAATTGAACATTTAAATTCTAATATTTAAAAAACTATTGTAAAAGAATATCAAAATGTGATTACTATTTATAATGTATCTATGTAATTAAATGCATGTAATGTTACTCCGTAACGGGGCATGCTGTTAAAGTTCAATAAAAAAAAAAAAAAAAAAAAAAAAAAAAAAAACAGACACAGACACACACAGAGACAGACACACACACAGACACAGACACACACACACAGACACAGACACACACACAGACACACAGACACAGACACACACAGACACACACAGACACAGACACACACAGACACACACACAGACACACACACAGACACACACACACAGACACACACAGACACACACACAGACACACACAGACACACACACAGACACACACACAGACACACACACAGACACACACAGACACAACACAGACACACAGACACAGACACACACACAGACACACACACACAGACACACACAGACACAGACACACACAGAGACACAGACACACACAGAGACACAGACACAGACACACACAGACACACACAGACACACAGACACAGACACACACAGACACACAGACACAGACACACACAGACACAGACACACACAGACACAAAGACACACACACAGACTCACATACACAGACACACACAGACACAGACACACAGACACAGACACACACAGACACAGACACACAGACAGACACAGACACACACAGACACACACAGACACAGACACACACAGACACAGACACACACAGACACACACAGACACAGACACACATTTACCCATTGGTCTACGGGGGCCAAATGAAAGTCAAATTCAAGAACTTGTAGGGACCCTTGATAACTTTTTTTTTTATGTTATACATCTTTGCACTGAAGATTGGCGATAAATATAAAGGTTCAATGCCTGAGATTAGAAGTGCAACATCTGTGGAAATCGTTCAATATCCCTTGATGATTCTAAAGATATGTAAATATGTATAACTTGTGAAATCAACTGCTAAAAGATCTAATGTAATATTAACATGTAAATATGTACAATTTGTAAAATCAAATGTTGGAAAAATGTAATGTAATGCATGTAATACTACTATGTAGTGGGGCATGCTGATTGTTATCAATAAAGAAAAAAAAAAAAAAAGACACAGACACACAGACACAGACACAGACACACACAGACACAGACACACAGACACAGACACACACAGACACACAGACACAGACACAGACACACAGACACAGATACACAGACACACAGACACAGACACACAGACACAGACACACACACAGAGACACAGACACAGACACACACACACAGAGACACAGACACAGACACACACAGAGACACAGACACACACAGAGACACAGACACACACAGAGACACACAGACACACACAGACACACACAGAGACACAGACACACACAGAGACACAGACACACACAGAGACACAGACACACACAGACACACAGACACACACAGAGACACACAGACACAGACACACACAGAGACACAGACACACACAGAGACACAGACACACACAGAGACACACAGACACACACAGAGACACACAGACACAGACACACACAGAGACACAGACACACACAGAGACACAGACACACACAGAGACACACAGACACACACAGACACAGACACACACAGAGACACAGACACACACAGAGACACACACAGAGACACACAGACACAGACACACACAGACACAGACACACACAGAGACACAGACAAACACAGAGACACACAGACACAGACACACACAGAGACACACAGACACAGACACACACAGATACACAGACACACACAGACACAGACACACACAGAGACACAGACACACACAGAGACACACAGACACAGACACACACAGAGACACAGACACACACAGAGACACACAGACACAGACACACACAGAGACACACAGACACAGACACACACAGAGACACAGACACACACAGAGACACACAGACACAGACACACACAGAGACACACACAGACACACACAGAGACACAGAGACACAGACACACACAGACACACAGACACACACAGAGACACAGACACTGACACACACAGACACACAGACACACACAGAGACATAGACACACACAGACACACAGAGACACAGACACACACAGACACACAGACACACACAGAGACACAGAGACACAGACACACACAGACACACAGACACACACAGAGACACAGACACACACAGACACACACAGAGACACAGAGACACAGACACACACAGAGACACAGAGACACAGAATCACACAGACACACAGACACACACAGAGACACAGACACACACAGACACAGACACACACAGAGACACACACACACAGACACACACAGAGACACACACAGACACAGACACACACACACAGACACAGACACACAGACACAGACACACACAGAGACACACACACAGACACACACACAGACACAGACACACAGACACAGACACACACACACAGACACACAGACACAGACACACACACACACAGACACAGACACACACAGACACACACACAGACACACACAGACACACACAGACACACACACAGACACACACACAGACACACACACAGACACACACACAGACACACACACAGACACACACACAGACACACACACAGACACAGACACACACACAGACACAGACACAGACACACACAGACACACACACAGACACAGACACACACACACGCAGACATACGCAGACAGACACAGACACACACACACACAGAGACACTCTCTCTCTCTCTCTCTCTCTCTCTCTCACATGTTGCCAATTCTCCCTATATCTTTGCTCTGTGGTCATTTGCTCTTGATGATGAAGCACTACCACTGATATAATCAGCTTTTTCTGCTTTGTAAGTAGATATTATTGCAGTATCATTGCTGTTCTTGGTTGCTTTGACAACTTTATTTTCTGCTTAGATTTGCACTCCTCTCCCGTGCTTCACCTTGTTTGATTGTTCTCCCTGTCACTTTGGTCTCTTTTCCCCCTCCCACTCACCCATTAATCTACAGTTTGGAGCTTTTAACAGTGCATGGAATCCTTGCTTCCTTACCTTTTTTCTTCATTCATCTGTTTTCTTGTTTAATAGATCCTTGTTAGTAAAAATAGATACTCCACTTAACTTTTTCGCTGTTTTAGTATTTGCATTGTCAATTCTGTATTAATAAATTTTGCAAAGATGCTATTCGGTTTCCCAATTCTAAATGCATCAGATAGTTTTAAATCTCTCACATTTACTCCTAATCTCTTCATTTATAATTCCCATATCTGTTGAAATACTTGTATTTTTCTTTGTTCTAACATCCCAGGAATTTTTAGGTTGTATCTTCTCATGTTTTCTTCTATGCATTCAGTTATTCTTTCCATTTTTATTTCTTCCAGCTCTTTAGTTTTAATCTGTGACTCCATGTTCTACTTCATTTTTGTTTAAATTTCATTACCAAGCCAATTTCTCTTGTTATAGCTTCTTCTTCTGTCTATTTCAGGTTGCTATGTCAGTTAGCTCCATTTTTCTTACTTCTGCAGAAGCAATTCTGCTGTGTGTACATTCTCTGTTGTCAGTTTAGCACCTCTTTAATTATATAGAAAAGGTTTAAAACCTCCTCCTCCTCCTCCTCCTCCTCCTCCTCCTCCTCCTCCTCCTCCTCCTCCTCCTCCTCCTCCTCCTCCTCCTCCTCCTCCTCCTCCTCCTCCTCCTCCTCATCATCATCAATATTGGAATAAGGGATATTTAATTTCAAATTTGTAGTCAAATATACAATTTACTGAGTGTCAGTGGTCAAAAAATTGTTATGAAGTATTTAAAAATAGTGTATAGCCCAAACCCTACTTTAAGTTTTATTCACTTTTATTAACGCGTCTGCTTCACGTTCAAGAGGTCCCGAGTTCGAATCTTGGTTAGGGTGATTTTCTTGGATAAGGTTTTTCCGGGGTTTTCCCTTATCCTGATAGGCGAATGTCAGGTATCTCTAAGCTCCATGAACCCTGGACTCATTTGAGCATCACTTCAAATCAAATCAAATCAAATTTATTCACCATAAGATTTCCAATTACAGAAATATCGGCTTCGTCAATACAATTTTACATTACAGATTAACAGTAAACACATGATCGGATAAACAATACTTAAGTATGTTTCCTTATAGAACATTTTTTACTTTCTATTTTATTTTAGAAACTTAAACTAATTTGTTCAATATTTAAAGAAACAATATCAACATTTTGCAGTTACTAAAAAGATTAAAGATTGCAATATATATAATACATATGTCTAACAAAATTGATTCACTGTTCATCAAGGTATTCATTTACTGAATAAAAACATCTTTGTATTAGATACTTCTTTAATTTCCTTTTAAATATTGTTAAATTTGGTAATTCTTGGAAATATTGAGGAAGTTTGTTGTACAATTTAATACAGTTATAGTGTATACTTTTTTCATATAGGGTTCTCTTATGCCCTGTAACATGAAGATGTGATTTACCTCTAGTGTTGTGACTATGTATTTCAGCGTTTGTGACAAAAATATTTAACTGTTTATGAGCGATCACCAGCACCTCATAGAGATATATAGATGGAACTGACAGAATATTCAATGATCTGAAATAAGGTCTACAACTTGTGGTACTGGAAAGATTCATCATTAAACGTATGGCCCTTTTTTGTATTATAAATATTCTTTTCGTATAGCTCGTCTTTCCCCAGAATATTATGCCATAGGATAACTGCGAGTGAAAGTAGGCAAATCACCCATTTCATTCATCATCCAATATGACTTAACGTTAGAGGATGTAAGTTACAAAAAAAAAAAAAAAAAAAAAAAAAAGGATGATTGAGTAATTCCAGTCTCAGTCTTAAGACTTATGGTAGTCTTAAAACTATGATTTATTTTAAGTGAAGCAAAACAACTTGAAAGAGACCAGGAAAACTTTTAGTTTAACCTATTAGTTTCTTTTGGCCTTTTTTGAAAGTATTTGTTGAACTCGCTTATTGTTTGCTTAGAATACATTTACAAAAACATAAATATTGCAATCGGTGAATTCTAATGTGATAGTAAAAGGTACAACTTGGTCATAAATGTTTTGAAACGTAAACATGGTTTAACATAGGGTAAATCATTTAAATTCAGTGTTTTGGATTGGCTGCTATAATACGGATGGACTGTGGTAACCTGATAGATTTGATAAGTAATAAGTGTTTCATTTAGTAACAGTGGAGATGAGCTGTTGAATAGGGTTGATGCATGAGAAGTGAGCCATTTACTGAAATTATTATGGTAAATATCTTTCAATTCTATAATTTGACATCTAGGTTTAATTAATTCTTTCAGATGTTACCAATTGAATTGTATTATCACAGTAATGAATACGTAAAGTCTGTTACAAAAATAAGTAAATTGCAATAGAAAGTGATTAACTCCCCAATAGGTGACCAGTGCACCCTAATTCTTGAACAGACAGTGATCTAGTGTCTGAACACACTTACATGTAATAGATGCTTAACAATTAAGGTTCAAAGTATCATCATTCACTTTTATTAAGATTAATCATATCTACAGTATGATAATGATAACTAGATTTGAAAACAAATTAGGCTTACTTGTTCCTGACATATATGAATAACTTATTTTCCTTAAACATCAGTTTTATGTGAAAAGTGGTACCACATTTTGTCCTGAATACAGGTTGTGATAGAACTAATATTATGTTCACAAATTTCATCTTTGTGTAATTGAATTTATTTGGACTGCATGCCTTAACTGACCTCACATGGATTTCATATTTCTTGAACTACACAAACATATCTGAGGGAACAGTGCTTCTTTTTCCGGACATATTTAAAGAAATACAAAAATTCCTGGTGTAACATTATCTTTGCTTGGTAGGTTTAACACATCTTTTCACTCATTATCATGGCTTATTAATTGCTAGGTCTATAATAACAAGGTTGGTTCAATAAATGCTCCTGTTAGGAATGAAGACACCAATTTTTTTCAAAGATTAATTATTTGTTAAAGTCTGTTTAGTCAACACATATGCAGTTCGGCTGCCTCCTTTGACAAACCCTTATAATCATTTTACAACACATGCCCTCCTCCCAGTCCTTTCCGCAAGGTTGGAACCTTTGTCGATACATCATGGTGCAAGCACATGAACCGTCATCCTATCCTTTTCTCGATACGTCATAGGTATCATACGAGGTTTCGTCTAAATAAATTATCTTATGTCCATTACTGCGAAACTTCCTTAGTTTTGAAAAATATATACTGTAGACCCACGACAAGAAGGCAAGCTAGAGGAATGTGTAGCGTAATCACTTTTGCTATGCCATTGGTGTTCATGTTGACCTTCCCAGTATGGCAAGGAAGGAAGGTTCATTTAAAATACACAAGTGTTGTCACATAACTCACCCATACATAATACCTATCGCTGCATTTATGGCAACAAACATTAGATCTGGCAGCATGGGTGACTCATATGCACTCTCATACATTCATTTCCTAGTAAATAGATCTGTTACCGGAGCAGATAAACAGTTCAAGCTCCTCTGCCCTTCAGCCCCCTCTAGCCTTGCCTTCATTGCATACAGTATATATATATATATATATATATATATATATATATAATCCAGCTACAATTCTGCTGGATTCCATAATAAGCCTTCTCATATTCAAAGTGTGGTATTTGAAACCCAAAGCACAGCGCCCATAAGGAAAGTCACAAATTTCTTGCAAATGTGCAAATGTGCAAGGAATTCATTTAAGGTGGGTACTTTTCCTTTTGCATAGAATTTATAAATTTCTCTGCAAATTAAATCACATGTGAAATTGTGCACTTTAGAGAAGTGTTTCCTTTTGTTTCCAAACTTGATCAGTGTCTTTGGTATTCCTTTCTTCACAATTTTTCTAACTGTATTTCTCTGAATATACATAATTTTTTCAGTTTCACTACATGACCCCTTATCAAGATTATTTTTCACCACATATTTATGTGTGTTCAAAACAAGCGCTTGAATTTGCAAGGCTCATTTCCCATTTCCAAGGCTTAAGATAAAGTGTGCCAGCAGTATATTTCATTGTAATCTTTGTAATTAATCTGCTAAATCCACAATTTCTTGGTGTTTGATATAGTGATTTTTAGTAGAAGTAAATTTCTGAGGTTGTGTTTATTGCATGGAACTAATTTTAATCTATTTTAGTAACACATTTTTGCCTGGAATATGAAGATACTGTATTTTCTTGGTGAGATATTTCTGTTGTTGAGACGGTGATGTCCAACTTTTTTAGTGAGTACTTTCTGAATATGTTCTCCTTTTGTATTCATTTTCTTGGGGTGCCAAGAGAAAACTTAGTAAGTGAAACTAACAGCATCACAAGTCCAATCACAATTTCAATTATGTTAAGTTTCTTACAATATAAGTTAATATTATGCTTTGATAAAGTGCTTTTTAAGTTAACATTCTTCAAAGGTGTTTTATTTTTCCTTTAATTCTTTTCAAAACAATACTATTTTTAAAATTTGTGCTTCTTTAGGACGAGGGCTGGAAGCTTAATCGAACCAATTACTATCAAGAAGGCTGGCTGGCTACTGGAAATGTGCGTGGCATTGTTGGAGTTACATTCACAACATCACATTGCAAAAAAGCAGTGGATTTCCCAACAAGGACAAATTACAACCTACGAGGACACCGTTCAGATGTAAATATATTTAGCTTTGAATACTCCTTTAATCTGTTTAGTTATTAGTATTTATATATTTGTTGTAGAAAACATTCATTGTCATTTATTGTACAAATGCAGTTAATTATTTTATATTCTTAAGACTAAGGACTGCTCACAGAAAGAACGTTTACATAATGTTTAGTACTAGATGTTGTTTAATCTATTGCAAAAACAGTTTTAATGCTATAAACAGTACCCAAATCATGTTCATTTTTTGATATGGCATGGCAAAGGTTTATACACATTTTAACCTTAAGCACCTCTATTATTTTACAGTGAGGTGCATAGTGAGAATAGGATAGGAAACAAGATAGAAATATAATTACTTGAGATTGCTCCACAATCTGAAGGAATATTGTGAATTCTTGATTTAAAACTTTCCTGGCGACAACAGTCATAAAATTTTGCTCGGGCTACCAGCCAGGTAAATGGCGACGAACAAGTTGCCAAGCTTTCAAGAGCCAACATGGCTTGCCTAATCATGGCGATGTGCAGAAAGGTGCAATTTGTCTCATATAAATACTAAAAGTTCAGAGATGGGCGGTGACAATTTCTAGCCAGTTTGCGGGCTGGAGCCCGGTGATTGGCACGGTCAGAGCAGCCAATAGCTGGAGGGCGTAACTGATTGGTCCGGGCTGGAGACAGACTCTTGACAAAACTGCTGAGTTGTTGAAGATCTGGGGCAGTGAGATAGCTACATTTATGAAGCAAAGAGGTCCACATGCTGTTCACTTGCATTCCGCCATCTCTATTTATATTATTGAGCTCAGCTCTTATAGCCATGGCCTCTCTAATGGTACGATCCCAATATCGCGAGGCTTTGGCAATAATGCTGGTGTTAGCAATCATTGGTTTGTGGCCCTCATTTATGCAATGCTTCGCTAGGCCAGGCCTTTCCGGATACTTCAGTCTATAATAGCTTTCATGTTCTTTGCAGCAAACTTCAATTGTTCCGCCTGTTTGGCCTATATATGCTCTCCCACAACTACAGGGGATACGATAAACTCCAGGTGTTTAGGCCAAACAGGCAGAACAATTGAAGTTCGCTGCAAAGAACATGAAAGCTATTATAGACTGAAGTATCCGGAAAGATCTGGCCTAGCAGAGCATTGCATAAATGAGGGCCACAAACCAATGATTGCCAACACCAGCATTATTGCCAAAGCCTCACGATATTGGGATCGTACCATTAGAGAGGCCGTGGCTATAAGAGCTGAGCTCAATAATATAAATAGAGACTGCGGAATGTAAGTGAACAGCATGTAGACCTCTTTGCTTCATAAATGTAGCTATCTCACTGCCCCGGATCTTCAACATCACAGCAGTTTTGTCAAGAGTCCATCTCCAGCCCAGACCAATCAGTAACGCCCTCCAGCTATTGGCTGCTCTGATCATGCCAATCACTGGGCTCCAGCCTGCAAATTGGCTAGAAATCGTCACCGCCCACCTCTGAACTTTTAGTATTTATATGAGACAAATTGCACCTTTCTGCACATTGCCCTGATGAGGGGAGCCATGTTGGCTGTTGAAAGTTTGGCAGCTTGTTCTTCGCTATTTACCTGGCTGGTAGCCCGAGAAAAGTTCTATGAATATTGTGAATATAAGACATGTTAAACGAGAGGTGCAAGATTTTTTTTTTTTTTTTTAAGTCCAAAGATTTTCCTATGGACATGTATAGCAGACTGAAACAATAACTACTAGCCTATGTCAACATATGTTTTATTTGTAACAACTGCGGCCAACCACTAAAACAAATTCCCACATTCCTGTTTAACAATTATGTACTATCGGTGCAGATTAAATAATAATGGAAGTGGAAACTCTGCAATTTGATTGCAGAAGCATGGCACAGTATACAACAATGTCTGGAGGGGTTAATATGCACTGACGGCTGGAGGATATGCTGCCCTGCTCTTAGTGAATCATTCTGTAAACTTTTAGACACATTAATGAATGTGCTCATGAATACTAATTGTTGCTGGCAAGCAGTCTGTCTAGGGGTGGTATTTGAGAGGAACACCTAGGTGCTCACATATGTGAGTATTTGTGATATGCTGACACTAAGAACCATTTGACAGATCTTTTTCAGGAAGACTTTAGGCTAACTTACTCTGTAGTGTAACAATTAGATTTAATTTAGACTAGCTGTATTAATGATTTAGTGTTTGGTATACTCAGTTAGGATAATTTAGGAATAATGTATTTAAAATTGAAATTGACACCTTGGGCTATGCCTGACGGTCCCTCCCCTTCTCTCATATGAGTAGCTCTCTGCAATACATGCTTACAAACTTGACAGAAGTGACATGATTGACATGTGCTGTTTAAGCTTTGTTTAATCAACTCTCTCCAAATTCCAATTTTTCTTTCCTCAATTATTTAACTTTCTATTTCTTTATTTTCCTTTATCTTTGTTTCACTTGTTTCTCTACACCCTGCCGCTTAGCTTTTTCTTAGCAGTATTACACTTTCGAAAGTATAATAATTCAAAGAAGCGTAGAGACAATAAGGCACATGCTAAAATAAAAGTGAATCGAGAAGATATTGACTCATTGCTTCACTCACACTATTTTTCACAGGTCATGTTTCAAGAGCTGTTGCTTCCATCATCAGCTGAGTCTTGACTAGTGCAAATTGTAGTGTTTTCCTTCATGTCGTCAGTAGATGACATGATGTATTTGTCAAAGATATCCTGTGGTGGAGTTTCGAAACTCATGATTCTATGACGATTTTTATTAATGAAGATTTTTTTTTCCATACGGAAAGATCTATGGGATGATTAACATGTTTTATTAAAGCTGTCTCCAAGTTAATGTCATATCTGGTATTCAAGAACTGAAAAGCAACTGCTGATTTTTCTATTTCACCATTTTTAATGTTTCTTATATGTTCGTTAGTTCTGATGTCAATATTTCTTTTTGTTTTTCCTATATATATTGTAGGGCAAGTTTCACATTTGATATCATAGATTTCTGGTTTTTCTTTTGCAGTAATTGAATTTTTTTTTGGGGGGGGAGGGGCTTTTAACAAATTCTTGATATTGAATCTATTTTGAGGTGCAAGAACTATGTTGTGGGTTGAAGATTTTTTGGAATTTATTATGGAGTGAGGGTTGGAAGGAAAATCTCTTAATTTTTTTTTTCTCTTTTGCCCCTGTAGGTTCCAGGGTGGCAGTTTCTTTTATTTTCTTAGCCTTGTTGAGTTTGTTAATAACACCAACAGTTTAATCTTTCGCATGATTAACTTTGCACAGAGCAGAGCAGATTATCAAGAAGAATACCCACACATAAAAAAGGTAGCTATGTCCAATGGTTTCAACCCAAATTTAGAGGACAAAGAAATTAACATGCTCAACAAGACTAAGAAAGTAAAAGAAACCACCACCCTGGAACCTATAGGGGCAAAAGAGAAAAAAAAACATTTTAAGAAATTAACCTTCCATAATAATTTTCAAAAAAGCTTCTCAACACACAACATAGTTCTTGCACCTCGAAATATATTCAGTATCAAAAATTTGTCAAAAAGCCCCCCCAAAAATTCAACTACTTAAAGGAAAAACCAGGAATCTATGAGATTGAATGTGAAACTTGCTCTAAAAATTATATAGGAAAAACAAAAAGAAATATTGACATCAGAACTAAAGAACATATAAGAAACATTAAAAATGGTGAAATAGAAAAATCAGCAGTTGTTTTCATTTTTTGAGTACCAGAGTTGACATTAACTTGGGCACAGCTTTAATAAAACATGTTAATCATCCCAAAGATCCTTCTGTATTGGAAAATATCTTCATTGATAAAAATCGTCAAAGAATCATGAATTTCAAAACTCCACCATCAGATATCTTTGACAAATGCATCATGCCATCTACCGATGACACGGAGGAGGAAAACACTACACTTTGCACTAGTCAAGACTCAGCTGATGATAGGAGCAACGGCTCTTGAAACATGTCTTGTGGAAAACAGCATTAGTGAAGCAATGTGTCAGTATCTTCTGGATTCACTTTTATTATATTTTCCATTTATCCCTTACCTTTTGTCTAGTTGGTTCAAATGACTGAAATTATTTCACAGGCTTTGATGTAGAAATAGATGCAATTGTTACTTCCTTACAAAATATTCGCCTGGACAAATAAGTTTTCCAATGTAGTTTTCTTATCAGATTCCAAAGCGGCTATTATTTCAACTGATTGCCCTAAAATAGGAAGGAAAAAAAAAAAAAGAAATGAAATCCATAATATGATTAAACATTTCCAAAATTTTCCAATGTAACTTCATAGAGCAGTTTTGACTAGTCACAGAAAAACCAATTAAACAAGACAGAAATGTGAAACCCCTACCAAGTGAAAGGAAAACTCCTTTTTTGCATACCTGTTCAGTGTAGTTCAATGTTTCCATTTCATGCTCTAGACACATATAAATGATATTCTAGCTATCCCATATGTATATAAGGACATAATATGTAGCAGAGTCAGTAGTTTCTGATTTTCACCTTTAAATGGTAAATGCAATAGATAACACTGTACGTTGTTGCTTCAGATAGCAAGTCCTTGGGGCTTAGACTTAGACATTGTGGTGACCATGACTTAAATCCACCACTTCCTATCCACTGCTGCCCTCATCGCTAAACACAATCTTTTGTGGGAACTGTTTGTAATTTTCAATCTCATTAAGCATGTGTATTATAAAATCAATCTTTTGGGTCTATTAGTTCAATGGATAGGGTGTAACAACTGCAGTATGTAGCCTGCAAAGTGCAGATGTTTGTTTAAAACTTAATTAGCTGTAATATTCATTAGGCACTGTTTATTTTTTTAAAGTCAAATGTTCTCCAATAAGTCATATCAGTCAAATGAAAGGGTTGAAATGATGTTCTAATAAGCATAGGAATATCCCAAATAAATTGTAAGGGTTGTGAAGAGTTCTACATAGGGAAATCTACATGAAACCTAAAAAGCAGAGTCAAAGAACGTTTTACGAACATCAAATTTAAACAGGAAGACAAGTCAGCAGTAGCATTTCACTTTTGGAATGAAAACCAGAACCTTGACACAAATCCAAAATTATTAAAAGGTGATGAACCAAAATAAATTGACAGCGTGAGAACATCTTGATATGGAAATATAAAGACCAAGTAATAAACTTTGAAATTCCGCCAATTAATGTGATAAGTTCATAGTTCCACCAACAGAGATAAGACTGCAGACAACAGATGACAGTCAGACGTTCTGGGTTGAAGATGGAAGCAACAGCTCCCAAAACTAGTCCTTTAAAAGACAAAAATGTGACGTGTGAAAAACAAATAGTTTTATCAATAAAAATTTTACATGTTAACCTAGTATTTTAAATGTAACATTTTGGTTCCTGGTATCCCATTATACACATTATGAGCAATGCAGAAATAAAATTTAAGGAGAACTCTTTTTATTAAGTTAATTGGTGGAAATCCAGCATTTCTTCACACTAGCCATACATAGGCTGTTTTTTATGGATAGAGTCAACTTGAAAAATTCAATGCCATGGCCGGGATTTGAACCACGGATCTCCAGATTTCCATCCAGTTGCTCTAACCCATTGAGCTATCATGGCCAACGTGCCATCCTGACATTAAATTCTCCAATTTACTCAAATCCCGGCCATGGAATTGAATTTTTCATGTTGACTCTATACATAGAGAACTCTTTTGCTTAGTTTCACTAAATGTATAGATTTTTGCTTCTGCAGCTTAATGCTTGTTTTTTCTTTTAACAGCATATCTTGTAGAAAAGCTAGGAGGAATGAATGAATACCTGAGTTTGAACTTAGCTTATGACAGCACTAGATAGGGTATATCGATGTTTCTACTTTTAAAAATATTTCAGTAGCTGCTAATTCTTCTTAGGGGATGATTGTCATCATTAAAATAAAGGCAGTTCTTTTTTGGATGATATTGCATATTTTAGGCAAACATATTGCATATTTTACAACTCCATGCAACGTATTTTAATATGTTTCAGGTAATGTTAGTTAAATGGAATGAACCATATCAGAAGCTTGCCTCTTGTGACAGTTCTGGAATAATTTTTGTCTGGATCAAGTATGAAGGCCGCTGGAGCATTGAACTTATCAATGATCGTAATACTCCAGTCACACACTTCTCTTGGTCACATGATGGTAGAATGGCACTTATATGTTACCAGGTAAGCACATCTCAGTATTCAAGGACTATTTATTAAAAGTGAGATTTGAATAGAAATAAAATCTGTTGAAGTGCTTCCATGTGAAAGTGCTATGGGTTTTATACAAAGGCTTTCAAATAATGATTATTAATGATTAATATTGATTATTAGGATAAAGGAGGGTCTTTTCACAGTTGCTCTCATTATTGTAATTTAATAATAGCAGGGAATGTACTAGTTAATTATGAAACAAACTCTTGATGGATACAGACATACAACTGCTGTTCAATAAAGAATGATCATATTTTTGACTAAATACCTTTATTTATGCAAATTATTTTAATGGCTATTCTCAGAAAAGCCTTCTTTGTGTGTGAAGATCTGCCTCAGCATTTCTGCTGGTCTGCAAAGAATGCTGAAAACCAGTTTTTGAAAGGTCCTTCAGAATTACCTCAGGTGCCTATACTACTGCTTCTGATAATGGCTTTCCTGAAGCTGTTTCTTCGCCTTTGGAATAGAAAACAGTTGCATGAGAAATCTGGTCTATATGAAGGTCACTATGAAAGTTTTGAGATACACAAAAACTGAACTGGATAAAATCACTCTGACTGCTTAGCTTTTGAAAAGTATTTACCAGCACACTGTATACACTTTCTCACTCTCTCAAACCACTTTTGAAAGCACTCCTGCCGCTCATTTTCTTATAGGTATAAAAGTTCCTTTTCAAACGCTGCAACAGCTTTTTCAGAGCTCAAAAACCTTGTTCCATGCATATTATTTTTCACTGTCGGGAACAAAAAGAAGTCACATGGAGCCAAATCTGGACTGTAGGGGGATGAATCATCTACTTCACCTCTATGGACTCCAGAGATGACACCTTCCTCATGCAAAGATAGTCACACAATAGTTTTTAAATTGGTGGCAATCCAATCTGCATACTTGCCTCGATTTCCTTAAATGACACATGATTTGGTAGATAATGATTATCTGGGCTTGTACGCCGTGGTCTAGTGGAAAATCTTCGTTTCAGACGTTTCGTTCGAAACTGTGTCGAAAATATTCAGTGACGTGGCCGTAACACTCTCATTGTACTCCCGGCTGTGACTGATATGGAGCCTCTCGATTTCACGGGATTTTTATATGCCTTCTGAGTGGGCAGAGCCATCTTCCGGCTTTTGCGCTCCTTCGTGATAGGTTCGGCCGCTGCGTGGGCTGGACTATGAAGGGGACTGCTTTTATCAAAAGTGGTTGGTGCCAATCAAGGGCCACGAAGAGGAAAGCTTCGGCACCTCCTCAGGGCCTCGCCCTGGTCACGGAGGCACCAACTCCTGTGACCCATTCCTACCCCCCCTCTGCCTGACTCAGAGTTAGAGGATGATGCTGCCGACCAGGAAGGCTTCACCGTCGTACAGGGAGTAACTCTGGTTCTAAGCCAGAGGGGCCAGCCTGTACAGGCACCTCAACCCCTAACCAAAAGGGGGTCCAAGCTTCCGCCCATCATAGCGGACAGCTTCAAGAACCACGTGGGCATCATGTGAAAGCTGGCGGCCATGCTGAAGAACCCCTTCGAGGCTAAGAGGAAGCTTCGCAAGGTCCATATGAACACCAGCAGTCCCGAGGATTTTGAGGCTGCAAAGCAGGTTCTACGGGACTTACAAATCCCGTTCTTCTCCTACTCCCCCCAGAGACCCAACGTCGAAAGACGGGTTCTGAGGGGACTGGATTCCGAGTGCCCACCAGAGGAGGTCAAACTTGCTCTTGAGCAGGAGCACGGAATCAAGGCCTCAGCTGTTGCCCAGCTGAGGAAAATAGTGCACACAGAGGAAGGCTCTGTACGTGTACCAATGCCTCTCTTCCTTGTTGTGGTAGACAAGGTCCCTGGAGAGGCGGTTCAGCTCATTGACGCTGTTTGGATGCTGTTCCACACTGTCGTGAAAGTCAAGCGCTTTCACGGTCAAGGTGGACCTGTCCAATGCTACAGGTGTATGGGCTTCCATCACTCCAGCATGGCCAGCGAGCGGAAGCTCTCATGCCTGCGGTGTGCTGGTCACCATCTCCTGAAGGATTGCGACAAAGCACCTGAGGAGAAAACATGTGCTAACTGCCGCCAGGACCGCGTCAGCATATCTGCTATAAAGGCCACAGCCCCTCCCACCAGGGAGGAGGCACCAGCTGCAGAACCTGCTCCAACTAGGGCGCCTTAGTCTGTGAGAGCACCTGCAGTGGTGCTTACATCCTTCGGGGGGGTCCATCTCTGCGAAAGATGTCGACGAATTCAGGGAGCTTTCCCTGTGGTTCAGGGACCTCATCCTGAGAGTGCTCCCAATACCTAGGGACTGCAGGAAAAAAAAATGGACGATCCGAGGCTAGATTTCTTCGAGAAGCACACAATATTCCTCCAAAACACTCGAGGAACTTTTTTCCATGCACCGATGAGTAATGCCCCCACAACTTGTCAGGAGGCCATTACGAGCTGCGTTCTGGAATGCAAACGGTGTACGGGAACAGCGTCCTGGAGTGCTAGAGTTTGTGCAGTCCTACGGGATTGACATCCTCATGATCTGCGAGACGCACCTGAATGCTGGTATTGACTTCTCGCTGCCAAGTTACATTACCCACCGTTCCAAGCGTAATGGTCGGCGGTGTGGCGGTACAGCTATACTCCTGAAAAACATCATGCACACTCCTGCTCCTCTCCCTGCCCTACAGCATGTGGAGGCCTGCGCCATCCGACTGTCAGTCGGCGGACGGGACACCCTGCTGGTAGCTGCATACGATCCACCTGGCCATCACTTCTACGAAGCTGATTACACCACCCTCTTAAACCTTCACCCAGTGGTTTGCATTGTAGAAGACCTCAACTGGAACACAGGCTCTGGCACAGCCGTACGAACAACCAGAGGGGACATGGGCTCTACCGCCTCATAAGCGGAGACCCAAATCTCGCCCACACGCACGCATGCATGCACACGCACGCACGCATGCACGCACACACACACACACACACACACACGCATGCACGCACGCACACACACACACCTAACCCACTGAATATTCTCAACGAGATCCGGCAGCTGCTAAAACCCAAGGCAGCTGTTGGGATAGGAGCAGTTTACCAGCAGTTGAAGTCCCTGGCAAGGCGGCTGCTCCGCGCCTATCATAAGGTGGCCACCGTAAGGAGAACACCTTCAGAAACGTGGACCTCCAGGAGAAACATCCTTGGCATGTCCAGAGTGTCGTTAATCCGGTGTAAGGGGAAACAGTCCTTCCGGCTGACAGCGTTCAGCTTCCTGTAGTCCGCGCAGAAGCGTAGCTCGCCGTTCTTCTTTGTCACCAGCACTACAGGGGAACACCAAGGGCTTTCACTCTTCAATCACTCCCCTGGATTTCATGTCATCTACCATATCCGGTACCGCCGCTTGTTTTGCCAGCGGAACGCGTCTAGTTGGTTGCCGAATAGGCCGGGCATCTCCGGTGTCGATGCAGTGAAGCACTTTGTCCGTGCGGCTGTAGTTGCTGTTACCTTGGCTGAAGACACGCTGGTATCGTCTCAGCAGTTGTCGAACTTTCTCCAGCTGTTCTGCGGTCAGGTGGTCGGCCGCCCTCTCCAAGAAGCCTTCCAGCCGGGGCCCCAGGTGTTGCGTTGGCACCGGCTCCTGTGTCTTGTCGATTGCGGTTACGCTGGCCAAGGGCTCGCACGTCGCCAGCTCCTTTCCGGCCTGGACGTCGTGATCGGTCTCTGCCAGGTTAAGTAGCGTCACTGGCACCTCCTCTCGGCATGGAAACAATGTCCTGGCTACACAGAGTCCGTGCACAGGCGTCTTCTGTTCCAACATCATGTTCTTCGTCCGCTAGCCGTCTAGTCGCGCCGTCACCACCACCTCGCTTCTCGCGGGGACAACCACTTCTTCCTTCAAGATGACCCTGCACACTCCAAGGCGCTCTTCGGGTTCCTGGCGTATGACCTCTTCTCCATTGAGCCACAGGACCTTCCTGCCGACGTCGACCGTCGCCTCGTGGCTCCTGAGGGCATCCAGTCCCAGTATCACCTCTTCAGCCACCTTCGCGACGAACACCCACAGACATACGGCATTCCGTCCCAAGGTCAACTTCAGTAGGGCCTCCTCCACAGGCAAGGTGTCACCCAATGCCGTCACAAGCTGGTATGATTGGCTCGGCTTCATCGTCAGCAAACCCTTGGCCACGTCAGGTCTGATGATGGTTACGGCTGCCCCGGTGTCTACGAGTATGCGGCACGGCTTCCCTCTCACCCAACCGTTCGCGATGAGGCTGTCATCCATCCGCCGGCTGACGGCGCATAGTGTCACTCGAGGGTATGGCGATGTCGCCACCGACGTGCTCCTCACCATGCCGGGCCTTACTCGTTCTTCCGACTGCTCGTCCTGGTGTCGGCTCTCTCTCTTCAGTTCCGGCTGAACGCATCTGTAGCACATGCCGGCGTCCTGTGTAGCAGATACTCCTGGTTCGCGACGTCGGGTTAGCCGTCACCTTGGCTGCCTCCACCCTTAATGCTGCCGTTAGCGCCTCGTGGATGGTTTTGTAGTCGCCGAGCATTAGGCGCTGACGAATCTCCGTGTCTCGTACCCCGTCAACAAAGGTGTAGGCAGCCTCTCGGGATACGAACTCTGTTGGGAGGTCGACTAAGGCTTTGCTAGGTAGTTGCCCAATTGCCAGGGCGAACTCCTGCATCGTCTCCCCTGGCTGTTGTGACCTTGCCTTTAGCTGGCTGCGGTATGCTGCGGCTAAGCGGTGGTTTCCAAAGCGATTGTTCAGGGCCTCCCAGAAATCCTTGGGCGCCGCCACTGTCTGGACCGCGTTTAGGACTTCTGCGGCCCGTCCCTGGAGGCTGGCTATTAACTGTGCGGCCTGTTCCTCCGGTGACCACTTGTTGTGTGTGGCCACCGTGTCGAACTGGTGGTGGAAGACTTCGAAAGTTGTCGCGCCGTCGTATTTAGGAGGTTTGACGCGCGCAGATGTTGTGTCGCGTCCCCCTTCAACCACCTGCCGACGATGTCATCCCCCATGGCGTTCAGGGGCTTTGCGTTGCTGTCGGCCTTTCCCTCCAGGTCATCCTCAAACTTTGCGGCGAGGGTCTCATTCGACACTTTCATTTCCGTGGTCAATTCTGTCATCTTTGCGGTCATTTTCGCGGCCAAATTGCTATTTGCAGCTTCCGTATTCGTTGTTACTTCGGTCTTCATTTCTTCTATCTTCTCGGTGATGTCGTTAGCCGTCTTCATGTATTTCAGCTCTGCGGCCAGGTTATTATTTGCCGCTTGTTTTTGCAGCGAAGTTGTCAATCGCCGTCTTCATTTCTTTCATTTTCTGGTGGTAACGTCTCACTGCTGACACCAGTTGTGATTTCGTGGGTTCGTGGAATTAAAAGTCCAATTTGCCGAAATTCAAAATGTTCTACATTTCCGTGGAAGTACACTGTTCAATCCTCACGTAACAACATTACGTGACATACACAGTCGACCAAGGTCAATGACAATAACAAACAGCGTTCTGATCAGCTTTCGTTACAACACCCTACAGCTGTTTACTGCTTCCGACTCTCGTGTCTGACTCTTGGCCTTCTTAAATACCTCATTGATAAATTCTAGATATTTCCGGAACAATAAAAAAACCGAATAATCTCTATCAACCAAGACGTCACCAGAAATTTCCATTTATCTCAGTTTATTTGTTTCGGCAGACCTTAATCTCGCGCTATCTCTAACTGCTTATGCAAGCTCTTTATTACTGTGAAACACTATCCACCGAAACTTTTATGCCCGTTGCCGCGATAATATTGAAGTATACACTTATATATGAAAGTTGTATGGAAGTGATATAATGTAAAGAATGTCCTGAAACTGATGGAAGTTAATCATTCTTCTACACTAGCCATATGTAGGCTAAGATTTGGATAGGTAGAGTCAGACTGAAAATTTCAATGCCGTAGAAAGGATTTGAACCACAGATCTCCCAGTCTCGTCCAGTTGCTCTTAACCATTGAGCTACTATGGCCACCATGCCAGCATGACAAATTCTCTGACTGGTATTTTTCCCAGTAAATCACTGGGGGTTCTCATATAAAGTGAGATACACACCATTTGTGGTAACTTACTATGTTGTAAGTACTTGTCCCAGGCTTCATATTTAAACCACTATTAAGTTAATTGATGGAAACTACTGATCGTTGTTCCACACTAGCCGTGTTAATGGCAATGGTTAAGAGCAACCGGATTAAGACTGGGAGATCCGTGGTTCAAATCCCAGCTATGTATGACATTGAATTTTTCATTCTAAATGTCATGACAGTTAACTTTTTCACAAATATGCTCTCTATGTCATTGTAATTTAAAAATGGCAAAGAATGCATATCAGTATTTTGTAAGTAAAATAACAAAAAAACATTTGCTCTTTTCTAGGATGGATTTGTATTAGTTGGTTCAGTAGCTGGACAGCGCTATTGGTCTTCCATGCTTAATCTGGAGTCTACTATAACATGTGGGATATGGACTCCTGATGATCAGCAAGTAGGTTTTAGAATTACGTTTTATCTACTTCTTTTTCCTCTTCTTATCCCTTGTGCCATCAAGTGTCGCGGTAGCCTCGTTCTGTTCTCTACCACTCCGATCTATTTCCACACAATCTCTTCATTTCCATAATTGTTTTCCCTCGCCTCTGTCCGATTTTCTCAATCATGTCCTCCCATGTGATAGAGGGTCCTTCTCTTCCTGCTCTTCCTTCCACTTGCATTTGGAAAACCTGCTTCGCTTTTTTCTCTTGTCCCGTCCTCCTATATCCAAACCACTTCAACTGTCGTTCCTCAATCACCATACTTATTGCCTTCTTTCGTCCTGCCTCTTCTCAGATTCTCTCATTCCATTGAATTTTATGCTTAACATATACATACTTGCATAGGCAAATCATATCCTATTTACTTTTATTTTTTTAGCTTTATATCTGAAGATTACCTTGAAATAAGAGTATAATCATGACTTTGTTTTGACTTATTCATCCAAATATGAGGCACTACTTTTTGCCTTAAAATGTACCTATAAAAGTTGAACTTGCCTTATATTCACATTCAGACATGTTGGATTAGTATATGTGATTATTTCAGAAAGTTTCTGATTCAGTTTTTGTATAGATTTGTTAATATGCTAGCCTTAAATGGTTTTGAATTATTAAAAATGGTGTAATTATATCTTGTGTACTACTGCTGACAGTTCTGATAGAAATGTAAGTTTATATCATTGAATATATGGATGCATTTTGAGATTGGAATATGGAATGCACCTAAGTCAAATCAGATTTCCTTAAACCTTGACGTCACATAGCATGGTAAAATGTAGTGAGACTAAATGACTTGCTGAGCACAGCTTAATGAACTGTAGCAAATGTGGTCCAGAGTAATAATCCTCCATTGTGATCTCCGAAGACTGTATTTGGGGATATGAACATGGTACAATTGAGTGCAACAGGATTAAGTCAAGATAAAAAAGCAGAACTCCACAATTAACTGCATGAGAAAAATATAGGTGCCTTTAGTATCTTGGAAGCAAATATTTGAAAAGTCCAAAAGAAAGATTACGAAATGAAAGGATATACAGTTTATTTTCTTCCAAGAAAATAGGCAAATTGCTAGTGGAATGTTAATTAGAGCAAGGAAAAATTTTAGATCAAAATTCAAAATTATTAAAATGATGATTAAAGTTGAATTAGGATTAACTTCGACTGAAGATGTAAATGATATATTTGTGAAACTAGTCCTGAAGAAATACATAAAATATGAAGCTATTAACAGTGAAACAAATATATAAGAATATAACAATTTGTAACTTAAAACTTCACTTATAAGAAATAATGAAACTTTTCTTATAAATTGATCATTCGTACATTAACTACAAACAGACTGGTCAATCGGCAGTAGCAGATCATTTTTCATCATTTAACCATGAAATAAATTCAGAAGTTAAATTATTAAAACAATTAAATAGTTCGATAGATTTAATAGTTTAGGAAAATATATTTATTTTAAAAAATAAACATTGCGTAATGAATTTTGAAATGCCAGCAGTCGATTCTGTTTTTAAATTTCTTTCATTTTCAGATTTTGGTAGTACTAACAAAAACATAGTGACATCTAGCGATTGTAACATTGACAACAGGCTTGTTTATGACTCTAGCTGAGGATGTTAAAAAAGTTTTCACAAAATCGCGATTCTAATAAATTTATAAGAAAAGTTTTATCATTTCTTATAAGTGAAGTTTTAAGTTACAAATTATTATATTTCTATATAGTCCTGAAGAATTTATAAGTTTTCAAACAAATAAGTGAAATTTGTCATTAGGCTGAGGATTTAGTAAGTGCTAATGCCAAAATGAATGGAAATTAGGTTGAGATACAACTGGACTTAAGGCAGTGCCATCAGAGGTTCCACCCATAACCCCACTCCCTGGACAGTCTATGCGCATATACAATGCACCTTGTCCTGCTGTCTGCAATGGTGGAATTTACATAAAATATTATTGCTTTGTATTTATCACGTCTAATGACGTACAGCGCAGTTTTTCATGATATAAGGAATGTCTTACTTCAAATTGTAAAGGATTCACCTTCAGTAACTTCAAGATGCAAATGGTGGTGATTCACGGTAATAGGTGCATGCACAGGAGCAACTAGCAATACAAAATATTCATCATAGGAGGATTGTATCACTAAACATACGAGCGACAGGTACATTTCAAAATGCATAGCATGTATATTAAAATGTATAAATGTATTATATATTAAAACAATATACGTGTTTATATTATACCAAAATTGTATTCTAAGTATTTTAAAGATAAAATAAATATTAGATAGAACATGTTCGTGTAGTATATATTGTTGCCCCATATGTATTGCATAAGGTAATAGAAAATATGTAAACATGAAGCAGTATATGTTTCTTACTAGATAGCATTACCATGCTTTACCTGTTTATTCACCTGACTATACTTGCAGCAGTCAGCTGATGTGCTCCCTTTCGTACCTGTGACTGTTTACATTTTGTGCGACGGATCTAATGCTTTGTGTTTAGACAACATTAAGCAAACTCCTTGCGAAATCTGCAGCCTAGTCATAATTATTATATTTTATTGTAATATTTTAATTATCATATTTGAACTTAGAGAAAGGAAAACAGCAAATCTCAATATATTTTGCCTACAATACTCAAAATTGTGAGGTAAGCAACAGGGTTAAATAACACTATGCCATCTTGTTTTACATAACTTTATTATGCAAAGAACATTACAGGAAATACATCTCACTTGAAAGATAAGTAGCATGAAAAGAACATCTGGCTGGAAAGATACTCCATTTACTCCTGACCCTGGTCTATCTCCAGTGGTATGACCAGTTGGACAGGCCTGGCAAACTGTTTCCTCTCTAGTGTGGTGAGAATGACAATACGAACCAAACCATCTCAGCCTTTCTTTAATGTGGCGTCTTTCTTTTCATCTAAGCGTAAGCATTTATTAATAACATTATTAAGATTAGAATTTATTGTTTTAATTTTATTTATTATTTTATATTATTAAAAATATTATAGATAATACAAATATTAATACCAAAAAAATAAAACGATTTAAAGTAATATCTCCTGCCATGATATGAGGTCAGCTTCAGCAGGACTACATCTACCTAGCTTGGAAGCTTTTCTTGGGGATTGTACTTGATGGAAATTCACATCAGGTACTTGTGGCTACAGCATTTCCAATAGTCATCTGCAACCTTTTGCTGCAGTCTGAAATCCTATGATACGCCTGCCGACTTCTGTGGCTCTGATGGTAAAGTGGTTAGTCGCTTCCCAACAAGGAAGTGTCCTGGCATCATTATGTCACCATCATATTGGGTGATGGCTCTGGAGTTGAGTGCGGCTTCTATGTTCACCAGCACAGTTTGTAATTTTTCTTTCTTCAGTCATATTCGAACGTCCAAGAACCTTTTGCAGACAATACTTGGAGCAGATCATCCTTTCCCACCAAGCTGCACATGATACAATAAACTTCCACCGTATTCCAAGATGGGTGAAGTACAGATGGGTGGAATTTGCAGATATCACTGTCCAGATTCCTGCCAATTCTCTGTTGGCAGCATGAAAAGTTTATGCTATGGATGGTATGTAGGATACCACGTCTGCCAAGGAACCTTTGCAGTGCTAGTAGAAATCTATCTGTTGTGAAGTCACTTGACAGTTCCAAATACAGTGATCTGGTAGTTGCAAAGCGAACAACACAATATGACATTTTTGTGTGACATAACCAACTCTAGCGTACAAGAGGCCAGTGAAGTCCAAACTACAAACTTTGTATGGTCTGCTGGTAAGGACTCTTCTATTTCTTGGCCATATTATTTACCATTTTGTATGGGAGACATCGATGTATGACGCTCTTTATCACTCTGTGTAGAGTTCTGAGAGGACAGTTCTCACTCCAAGACGTTGAAGTTGGATATGTGTGTGAAGGATCATAAGTTGAGTGAAATGATGGTGTCCGTCTAGGATCAGTGGATGGCATTGCTCCTTAGATAAGGTAGAAAACTGCAGGCATCTCCCAGCACATAGTGGAATATTTTATTTCAGGGCTTTGAGCTCAGCTGAAAAATACTTCTCTTGTGCAGTCTTTATCCAGTAATCGTAACCTGTAGTCAATTCTTCTGTCGTGAATTCTCCCTTGGGATTGTCTCTGCCATGTAATATATTTCTGATGTGGAGAACCGCAGCAGTGACTCTTAGCAGCTTGATATAAGAGCTGAATGTGCTAGCCTCTATCAAAGTCCTTGGAGTGTCTACGAAGAGAACTTGGGGATTTGACTTTTGCTCCTGAGGAAGCATCTCAGTGATGATGGATGTAATAAGTTTATGGGGCCATAAATGAGAGTGTTATGAAAGCCAGGAAGGTCCCTGGTTCATTCCTGGGTTTTAGCATAAAAAACTGTGAGGTGTAGCAATGAGATTAAATAACACTGTGCCATCTTGTATTTCGTAACATTATTATGCAAAGAACATTACTGGAAATACATCCTATTTAAAAGATGCTACACCAAATAATGTGGGGTTATAACAATACCAATCCAGCAGGGTAAGCAACGAAAGACTATTATTGGCTACATTCCAATAATATAGAATTAATTTTTATTGGAGACAATATTGGTACATCCATAATTGCTCAGCTATAATCCAGATGTTTTATTTGTTTTTTGGACTTAACAGTTAAAATCTTATCCAATATTTCTGAAAGTATGGGCTCCAACCATCAAGCACAATTGGTAACATAACATTGAGTAAAAAATAAGACAAAAACAATAAAAACTCTTGGAACCTTAAAAAAGCAAATTGGAAAGGACATCAATTAGAACTAGAAAAAGTAATGCCCTGTGTGATCAAAACTTAACATTTCTTCTAAAAAATTAATAATAATCTCTGCCAGCTTCTACTACATACTACAAAAAATACACCACTAAAGGAAAAGTTCAAACTTATAAACCTTAAAGATTTAGAGACCTTAAAAAATTAATGAGAATCTATATTGACATTGACAACACATTCATGTTTCATCCTGATATTTGATTTGTCCACTCCAAACAATTGATGATTTGATGAGGATTACACCTTCTGTTCAACTTTGCAACCCACTAACAAGCTGGTTTTATCATATTGCGAAGCTTGAAAATGCCTCACATTTCTTATCCTAAACTAGTCAAAGAAGGGCAAGGTGGACTATTTCCAACTATTTCTTGTCTTTCCAAGAATGATTGAAGGCTGAAAAGTTTCTTAAGGTCTGCAATAATGCCTTATCATTTTGTACCACATTTGGTTTAGGCTTAATATTTCATAACAAACGATGACACTTGTACAAAAGTGAATCGAGAAGATATTGACACATTGCTTCACTCACACAATGTGTGAAGCAATGTGTCAATATCTTCTCGATTCACTTTTGTACTAATTTGTGCTTCACTGTCCCTATGCTTCTTTCAAGTTTATACTTTGATGACACTTGTGTTTAAAGGCAAATAAATTAATAAGACAAAATATAAACTAAACAATAACAAATACAAATAAATGGTATATGTGTAATACTGAATCAGACAGCAGTAACATGAAATATCACAAGTTTCTTCCAGGCTGCTCATAAGTTGTCCGCATGATATCGCTATGTAGATACACGTTTGTCATATGGAGCAATAGAAAATCGGCTCTTGATGGTTTCTTTCGGCATCTCAATAGCATCAATCATCGCATTTAATTCACCATTGATGAAAAAGATTGACTATTAGCTTTCTTAGATGTTCTGGTCAGCAAAAGACCAAACGGGACCCTTAGACACACCATATACTGCAAACCCAGCCACATGGACCAATTGATATCTGAACAGACTTTCCAACCATCATCCCAAGCAGAAATGTGCCATCATCAAAACTCTCACAGACTGTGCCAACAACTCCTGAGAGTCTGGATCATTACAAACAGAACTCTGTCCTCTCAAACAGGCTTTATATTCAAATGGCTACACAGCACAAGAAATCCAAAGAGCGATACGCCCACGCAAACTTCAACCTGCCTTCTCCAAACAGGATCCGCCCGATAAGAAAGACATTGCTTTCCTGCCATATTTAAAAAATGTCAAGGACAGAATTGAATGCCTAATCAAGTGCCACAATGTTAAAAGCATTTTCAAGCCTATAAGACAGATTAACACCATGTTACACTCAACCAGACTCCAGGGACCCGCTCACCTCAGCTGGCATTTACCGCACTCCTGGTTCCTGCGGTGCTGTTTATATAGGCACCACTCAACAAAGCGGCAACACCTGGCTCTCAGAACATAAGTGAAACTGCTGTCTTGGCCAGCCAGATAAATCTGTGGTCGCAGAAGATGCTATATGGGCTGATGGTGAACACATCATTCAGTATAAGGAGACAATGGTCCTTTCTTTGATACCTTACTATCATGTAAGACTCCAGTGTGAAGCTATAGAAATGTATAAACATCCAAATAATTTTAACATGCTGGCATGTTGACCATAGTAGCTCAATGGTTAAGAGCAGCTGGACGGAGACTGGAAGATCCATAGTTCGTAACCCAGCCAATCAGCATTGAATTTTTCAGTTTGACTCCACCTTTCCATATTTATAAGAAATATTAAGAATGACTTTCTCTACACCATGTAGCTGTAACTTAACCGCATAGAATGTGAGTCTATTCCTTGGGTCTAGTGTAGTTAGCAATGAGTGGAAGGGGTACTATCTCTCAATATTTACTAAAAATTGGAAGAAAAATCTTGTCTCTGAATCAATCCATATTCAGAGACTGTAAATTTCCAAATAATGTTCTTAAAAAAATGAAAGAAAAAAAAAAAGAGAATGTCTTCATTAAGTTTTAATTCTAGTTTATTTCCATTGTAGGCAGCATTGATTGCTATTCCGTAACAGATTCATTTGTTCATTCATTAGTAGATATGTTGGGATTTGCCACTAGATGGGATAAAATGTCAGCTTATTACTGAGCTGTAAAGTAATCAGTATGCAGTGATTATTTGGTTATGCGATCGTTGTGTTTTTAATCAGTCCATATTCAGTGTCAGTTTCCAAATAAATTATCTTCTTTTCTTTAAGTGTCTTTATTGTCTTTTAATTTTAGCTTATTTTTTCATTCCCACTTTTAGTAGCATTGCTGGTACACTGTAACAGTTGGTTAGCAGTTCAGTTGTTCATTTATTTCGTAGTTATGCTGTCATATAATATCTGAGACAATGTAGACAACACAAGTAAGAAAGTAATTATTATTTATGTGAACTGTTACATTTTATTCATGGAGTAGTATTTAATAAATTTCATTTATTTGATTTCATTAGATAAATTTGAATGTAAAGAGTATTTTATCTACCCATAAACTCATAAACTCTCGTAAGATTACCTTATATTTTGCATATGCAGAAAGTCTAATGAGGTATGGCATTATATTTTGGGGGGATAGTAAAGACAGTCACTTGGTTTTTAAAGTACAAAAAAGGATTGTTAGATGCCTAATTTCAGGAAAAAAATATGACTCCTGCAGGAACTTCTTTAAGGAGTTGAAAATCTTGACTCTGCCCAGTCTGTACACATACTGTTTGCTATGTTATACAAAACAAAACCTTGAAAATTTCACCATAGATAATCAAATTCATCATAACACCAGAGGTAAAACAGACTTAAGAACAATAACACATAGAACTACACTTTATTCCAAAGGAGTTAGATATTCAGCAGTCACTCTGTATAATAAACTACCGGCCAATCTGAAAAACATAAAATCCATGTGGTGTTTCAAGCTATCGTTGAAACAAATTTTATTAAGCGATTCATATTATGATATAAGTGAATTTCTAGATACACTGAAGCTGGCCATATAATTGTATATATTTGTGATACATTTTAAATGCTGTGTAGCTGTAGAGCCATGCAACTGTATGTATTTATGACTTCATGCTCTGATCTTATTAATTACACTTGATGCAACTTATTTTTTATACTTATATTATTTGTATTCTAAATATTTGTATTGACATATCCAATGACATTGTATTGACTTAACAGATGAATAAAACTACTACTACCAATGAAACATTGATTTGGCATGCAAACATTAAATTGAAACTGATACTGTTTTTTACTTCGTTGGATTGATACTTCATTCACAGGTGTATTTTGGGACAACTGCAGGACAGATTATAGTGATGGATGTCCATGGTGCCATGGTATCCCAAGTGCAGTTGAGCAGTGAAGTGGGCATTACTATGATGGCATGGTCATGTGAAAAATTTAAGATGGAGGAGGGAGATGACCCAGAACCCTTTGTGGGAGTTGGAAAGTTGCCACAGCAATACACACCTCCACCACCAGGTAAAGCAGTTGACTCTACAGTAACTATTATTAAAAAGATAGGTGGAAACCAGAATAAGCACATTTTTATTATTTATCTATTTATTTACTTAATATGTATTTGTAAGTTTATACTAACTCATTAGGTTTGTGTGCTTAGAGTAAATTCATATGTTATGTTCAACCAAACAATATACATGAATTTCCATTTTGAATGCTGTTACAATTATTTATTTATGTAGTATAATTATGAAACTTGCATGTCTCCAGTTTTATTGTGGAGCAAATACATTTCTTCTTACCTCTAAATATGTGCTTTTCTGTATTAATAAACTGAGATTGTTGATTAAAAATGTTTCATCTACTGAAGTTTCCTAACTTATTTAGAACTTTTGCAGTAAAGCAATATTTATTGTGGAAGTAAAAGTCAAAAAGGCCAAAAAACCTAGATTTTTGCAAATAACTTTTTGGAGTGTTTCATGAGTTTTCTTATTTCTCCAAATAGTAAGGGTACCCACAACTAAGCTCTCTTTTTCAATTTTTAACTACATTTTTTCACAATTTTGTTAACTGCTACTTACCACAATTATAATTTGATTATAAATTTGTTAAGAAACATTTTAACTTATTAAATTTTAGATGAGTCGCATTTTTTACACATCTGCTTCACTTTCGTACCTATTTTGAGGACATGTTTCGCAAATCTTCGTTTGCATCTACGGCTCTTGTGCGACTGACGCTAGATCCAGCGGTGTGGGTAATTCTGGGGTTGTTGCTGCCATCTGTTGATTTAGTGATGAACTGAAATGTGGGATTCTCTTCTAGCGGGATTTCAAAGTTCATTAGTTGGTTTTTATGTTTTTCTATGTATATCCTCTCCCATATGACGAGTTCACTATGTTTTTGTACGTATTTTAGTAATTCTGTGCTATCTTCAATTTCATGATTTTCAGACCAGAAATGAGCTGCTATTGCGGACTTATCAATATTTTTGTATCTTAAGTGCCTGAAGTGTTCTTTCTTTCTAGTGCCTATGTTCCTTTTTGTCCTTCCTATGTAAATTTTTTCACAGTCTTTACACTTAATTTTGTAAATGCCTGACTTTTCCTCTGGTTTTATCTTATCAGTATTACTACTGTGAAGTAGGTTTTTAATGTTGTAATTGTTTTTTGGTGCCGATGTTATATTGTATTTCTTGAATATTTTTGGAACTTTTTTGTGGCCCAGGGGTGGTAAGTAAATTTAGCAAATCTAGTTTCTTGTTTTATTGGTGTCATATGTTTAAAACATGGTACAGATACGTAGACGACATCTTTGCAATAGTGCCCCACAAACTAATAGATGATGCTTTGAAACTACTCAACCTGCAAGAACCCAGCATACAATTCACAGTAGAAACTGAAGAGGACTGTACTCTACCTTTTTTAGACCTTAAAATCAAAAAAGGCAATGAAAAACTAGAATTTGGCATTCATAGAAAAGCAACACACACAGATAATTACATCAAAGCAAATAGTTTCAACCCAATTCCACACAAACATGCAACCATCAACAGTCTGACACACAGATTAGTAAATCTACCTCTCAGCCAGCAAGAATATCAAAACGAATACCATCAAATCTTAAAAACTGCAATTAAAAATGGATATGGAAAAAACCTTGTAGATAAAAAACTAAAATTATTCAAACTTCAAAAGAAATTAAAACAGATCACAGCTCTCACACCAATAAAACAAGAAACTAGATTTGCTAAATTTACTTACCACCCCTGGGCAACACAAAAGTTCCAAAAAATATTCAAGAAATACAATATAACATTGGCACCAAAAAACAATTACAACATTAAAAACCTACTTCACAGTAATAATACTGATAAGATAAAACCAGAGGAAAAGTCAGGCATTTACAAAATTAAGTGTAAAGACTGTGAAAAAATTTACATAGGAAGGACAAAAAGGAACATAGGCACTAGAAAGAAAGAACACTTCAGGCACTTAAGATACAAAAATATTGATAAGTCCGCAATAGCAGCTCATTTCTGGTCTGAAAATCATGAAATTGAAGATAGCACAGAATTACTAAAATACGTACAAAAACATAGTGAACTCGTCATATGGGAGAGGATATACATAGAAAAACATAAAAACCAACTAATGAACTTTGAAATCCCGCTAGAAGAGAATCCCACATTTCAGTTCATCACTAAATCAACAGATGGCAGCAACAACCCCAGAATTACCCACACCGCTGGATCTAGCGTCAGTCGCACAAGAGCCGTAGATGCAAACGAAGATTTGCGAAACATGTCCTCAAAATAGGTACGAAAGTGAAGCAGATGTGTAAAAAATGCGACTCATCTAAAATTTAATAATTTTTCGCTTCACTGTGGTGTTCCAATACAGTTGAATCTCGATATTTTAACTTATGTTTAATTAGCAAAAATACCCGGCTTTGCTCTTTGATGATTGATCCCTACAATCTTTAGACTTTGGTTGCACTTGCCCATTAGCATTTCATTTCTTTGGAGACACTTAAAAATGATTCCTTAAAGTGATGAAACAGAATTAGTTAATGCTCTTAGGATACACCATAAGGAACACAAAATAAAAGAATTAAATGATTAAAAATTAACAAGAATGATTATTAGATACAAGACTATTATATACTTACTATTTATTAAACATATAAACGTAGAAAACAAATATTATGACAGCTATAAATACTCATTCACTTTGTGATTCTTCGAATTTTGAGTCAGGTGCGCCATTTTCATCACTGGTATCCTCTGATGTGTTGATGATGTCATCAGTTGCATTTTCTATTACACCATTGTTTCTCCAATATTGCATTTCGAGCTCTTGGAACTTGTTGCAGTATCCTTCCCAATCCATCGCTATAGCAAGTTTTCCACAGATTTGTGATCCTCCAGTTAACATTGCGTCCTCTTTATTTTTGCCCGCGCGAGCTCAGTTGCATTTAGATCACAGTTACACGGAGGAAGATGAGTGATAGCATGTCCCCTTTCGAGAGCCATAAGAACCACAATATATGTCTTGCTGTTAGATTTGTTGTAAACTGGTTAGCTAATAATTAACCTCAAAATTGCTCAAAATGAAATGGCACATCTTGTAAGCTTAGCATATTAGCCATTAGAAGTCAGTGTATAGCACATTTCATGTTTCAAAGTTGTCATTTATGTCTATGCAATTGGGCAAAACCTACCAATTGAGGACTCGGGACCCGAGCGCTCAAGAAACTGTGTGTGTATAGTACAAGTATCACAGGAGGATAGGGCACATAAAGTGGATTACAACTTTTGGGAAGCAGGGTGTCAGTTGTATCAATTTTACACAGCTTAAAGCAGCTGTTAGCTAATTATTTTTGGTGATTATTTCAGAAACAGTTTGATCAATCTAAATGTGGTTATCATTTATTTACTAGTTATGTAAACACTATTTATAGTAGTTTCTTGTGTTAATTTACTTAGCTTTCTGATGAGATCTCAGGGCCCTTAAAAATAAAATTTGTATATCTGGAATTTGTATATCTATGGAAATTTATATAACTAACATTGTCATTAGTTTCAGGCCATACCATGGTTTGATGGATCATCCCTACAACATATAGCCTTAGGTTGCACTTGTGCAATAGCCTTGCATTTCTTTGGAGCTGCTTAGAAAGTATTACACAGGATACTTAGAGTTAATTGCAACTCTCAGGACACTATAAAGACACATATATAGTATACTAAGAAAATACAAGTACATTGCAAAAGGTATTAAATAACCACGAATATTGCAGTTTGTGATGATTTCTTATTAATGTACTTAAATGAAGGCTAAGCTGTTATATCTACATTAATTTGTAAAAGAAGAAAGAGAGTTGAGGTTTAGTATTATAAATACTTGGTTATTGATGACAGGAGTAAATGTTTCTTTCTGATAACACAGGAACTCTTATCATCATCATCATCATCATCATCATCATCATCATCATCATCATCATCATCATCATCATCATCATCATCATCATCATCATCATCATCATCATCATCATCATCATCATCATCATCATCATCATCATCATCATCATCATCATCATCATCATCATCATCATCATCATCATCATCATCATCATCACCACCACCACCACCACCTGCCTCGGTAGCATAGATGGTAACATGTCTGCCTCAGATTCAAGAGGTCCTGAGTTCGAATCTCGGTCAGGGTGAGTTACCTGGATAAGGTTTTTTCTGGGGTTTTCCCTTATCCTTCAAGACGAATGTTGGGTAACTCTAAGCTCCTTGGACTCTGGACTCATTTGAGCATCATTTCACCCAATTCATTCACTGTCCAATATGACTTAATGTTGGAGGACGTAAATTACAAAAAAAAAAAAAAAAAAAAAAAAAAAAAAGTCATCATCCTCCTCTTCCTCTTCATCATCTTCTTTTCACAATTTAAGCCATCAAGGCTCATTCCAGTCTCATAAATTTTAAATTAAAAGTGTTGTATCCATCTTTTTCTTGGTCTACCAATATTTCTTCTACCTAATGATTTGTAATCTAAAACTCATTTTGGAATGTGGCTATCATTCATTCTGTCGCAATGTTCCTTCCAGTTATTTCTATTTTGTTTTATTCTATCTGTTAGCTTAAAAATATTCAATTCATTTCAAATGTCCTCACTTCTTTGCTTATCTAGAAGATGCTACATTTCTTAGGAACTTCATTTCAACTGTTTCAGTCATTTGTTCTTCCTTTTTTGTTAAAGTCCAAAATTCACTAACATATAATAATATGGGAACTGCCATCACTTTATAAAACTGTAATTTTGTCTATCTTTTAGTATTTTTTTAAAGTTCTTTTTATGGTGCCACATATACTATTAAATTTGTTGATTTATTTAAAAAGTCACTATTTTTAAAATAAGAGAGATTGCAACCAAAATAATTAAAGCAGTTGACTTGTTCAGCAGGTTTTCCTTCTAATAATATTTTGGCTCTTATGGTATTGGATCCATTGAAAGCTAAAACTTTGGTTTTCTTTATAACTATATTGATGGACAGTGTTATATAATATATGTAACGCTTTTTGTAGACCATTTTCTGAGCTAGATATGAGAACTTGATCGTCAGCAAATAATAAAGTATATATATCTATTTCTAATTATAAAGTGTGAGTCTAATTTTGTCTGACAATCAGATATGGCATTGTCAATATAATTATTAAAAAGTGACGGTGGAAGTGGACACCATTGTCTTACTCCTTTGTTTATTGCTGCCATTAGATGTGTCTTCATTCCAGTTTCTATCATGATCTTATTTTCTACATTTGAACTTCTCATTGCTGTTATCAGATGTTGCGGTACACCTTTCTGTTTCATAATACTTCATAATTTATTTCATTTACCTTGTCAAAGACCTTCTCGAAATCTATAAATGCCATATAAGTCGGTACATTGAACTCCCTATGTTTTTCAATTATCTGCTTAACAGTAAATATACATTCAGAACAAGCTCTCCCTTAAATATTAAAAGCAGAAGCATTATTAACAGTGAAGTATTCTTAAAAAAAAAAAAAAAAAAAAAAAAAAAAAAACCTCCCTTTTCTGAATCCATTTTGCACTTCCATAATTATATTTTCCATTATTATATTTAAGCAACATTTTAAAATAAATGTATAAATTTTATAGCATTTATTTAAAATGCTTATGCCTCTATAATTTTTACCTTCATGACGATCACCCTGTTATTCCGTTCATATACACACACTAATCTAGGCATTGTACCTGCCTCTATAGCATGGAGGTAGCGTGTCTGCCTCATGTTCAAGAGGTCCCAAGTTTGAATCTAGTTCAGGGTGAGTTTGCTGGATTAGGTTTTCTCCAGAACTTTCCCTTATCCTAAAAGATTAATGTCGGAATCCTCTTAAGTGCTATAGACCCTAGGCTTATTTGAGCATCATTTCACCTGTTTTGCTCATTGTCTGATATGACTTATGTTGGAGGATGTTAATTAAAGCGCGCGCGCGCACGCGCACACACACACACACACACACACACACACACACACACACACAGACAGACAGACAGACAGACAGACACACACAGACACACACAGACAGACACAGACAGACACACACAGACACACACAGACAGACAGACAGACAGACAGACAGATAGACACAGACAGACACACACAGACACACACAGACAGACAGACAGACAGACAGACAGACAGACACAGACAGACACACACAGACAGACAGACAGACAGACAGACAGACAGACACAGACAGACACACACAGACAGACAGACACAGACACACACAGACAGACAGACAGACAGACAGACACAGACAGACACACACAGACAGACAGACAGACAGACAGACAGACACACACAGACAGACAGACAGACAGACAGACAGACACACACACACACAGACAGACAGACAGACAGACACACACACAGACAGACAGACAGACACACACACACAGACAGACAGACACAGACACAGAGACAGACAGACAGACACACACACAGACACAGACACAGAGACAGACAGACAGACAGGACGTACATACATGGATACTCGTGGAGGAAGAATGCGAGTGAGTGTGCTCTTGATTATTCCGTGTTAGTGGCGTGACTTTCAAGTACTTGTTTGTGTTTGGTATTTCATAATGTTTGTTGTGGGGCTGTTTCTTTGTGGGAGTGTTATTTGAAGCGGGCATTGTGGATTTACAGAGTTTTAAGGGAATTGACGGACCCAGACATTGTTCATGGATTGAGAAGCATAGAAACTAGTATTCAGGAGGCCGTGAACCGCACGACTAAATCGAGAAATACGAAGTTATATCTTAATTGGAATGTTTCGTTTGAGTTAACAAGGAGTAATAAACAAGAGATTTCAAAATGGTGGATGAAGTTAGTGAGGGCATTGAGAGTGCCTTTAGAATGCTCTTAAATGTTACGGAGGCTAGTAAAAACTTGCGTCAAGATTTGAAGCAGGATATTGTGAAGTCGGTAAGTAGTTTACGTAAATATTTTACAAAAATGAAAGACATCGTGGATCAGAAGGAAAATGAAACCGAAAGTTTACAAATGGCAGTGAAGAATTATCGGGAACAGTTGAGTGTTGGCAAGAGAGCGAGAATAGCATCACAAGTGACACCTGGGGTGATATCTTCCGAACGGGTTGTGGAGCAATTTGGGGTGGAAAGGAGTTATGCTTCGGTGTTGACTGGCGCTGCACGTACAGGGGACTCTAAGTGCTTTAAAGTGCTTGTTCGGAGCAAGAATAATCAAAGTGTGGAATATATAAAGACACTGGTGAAAACTAAGGTTAATCCTGTAGAGATGAAGGTTGGTGTTCAGTCTGTAAAGGCATTGAGGAACGGACAAGTTCTAATACAATCGAACAATAAAACTGAAGTTGATACTATTTGCAGCAATATTAATAATAAGTGTGGAGAGGAGCTTGAGGCTACCGTCTCGAAGAAAAGAAATCCAAGAATAATTATTTTTAATATACCAAATGAGATAACACCGGAGAATGCTGTGGAGGTTTTAACAGCACAAAATACAGAGCTGGAGAATTTCAGCACAGAGATTCAGCCGAAATTTTCCTTTTATGATAGGAAAAAGAATTTGAATTTGGTTGTTGAAGTCACTTCAACTGTACGGAGGGAAATACTTGGCAAAAGATTAAAAATAGGATGGAATATGTGTAATTGGGATGATTATGTCAAGGCTGGGCGTTGCTTCAATTGCTGTAAATATAATCATTGTGCGCAGGACTGTAAAGGACAGCAAACATGTCCAAATTGCGCTGAGAAGCATGCTCTAAAGGAATGTACTGCTAACAGAGCTGCATATAAATGCATTAATTGTGTAACGTATAATAAATATAACAGAGACAACAAAGTGTCAGAAAATCATTCTGCACTGGATACGAATTGCTCCTGTTATCAAGCAACACTTAGGCGGCTAAAAGACAATACCGACTATTAAAATGGATAGATACAGATTAACATGTTTTCAGGTTAACTTGAAACATTCAAGGATTGCGACTGCTAATTTGGTACAGCTTGTGAATGAAAAAGATATAGATATAGCATTTATTCAGGAGCCCTACTTGATTAACAATAAACCAGCAGGTGTACCATTACATTTTAGAATATATACAGTTGGTACTACGGGTAAACGAGCAGCAATATTTATAAACAACAAAAATATTGACGTAACTACCATTGGTCAGCTTTCCGATAGTGATTGTGTCGTTATACAGGTTGTATATAATAAGAAAACATTTTTTGCAGCTTGTATGTACTTTGATGGGCACTTGAATATAGAAGATGACATTAACAAGATTGAAAATATTCTCCAGCATATTAAAGGAAAGGGTCTGATAATACTAGCAGATAGTAACGCCAGAAACAAACTTTGGCATGATATAATAACTAATCAGCGTGGTAGAATATTTGAAGAATTCATTACAGCAACAAATTTACATATCATGAATGAAAACAACGGCTTGCCAACTTTTGAAACCCAAACTGGAAGGAGTTGGGTCGATTTGACTATCGTTAATGACAAACTCCTTAGAGATGTAAGGGAATGGACCGTTGGAGAGCAAGAAAGCTGCTCTGATCATAAGATAATATCGTTCATAATAGGAAATGCAATCAAAACCCAAACTCGTACATTAAAGGGAATTAAATATATAACTAGACCAGAAAATTATAAGACATTTGAGGAAACGTTGCCACGAAAGCTGACCAAAAATTTTAATTGTCTGGGCAATGGACAGAGTGTGGATGAACAGCTCGCCCATAAAGTAAAAGAAAATAACGTTGAATATACAATTGAAATGTTCTACAATAGTATGGAAGCTGCATGCAGGGAAGCATTTAGAGTAAGCAGGGGTAAGAAGCAGGCAATTAGAGGCAAATCAGTTCCCTGGTGGACCATTGAACTAACCATATTGAGGAAAAAGGTAAATGCATTAAGACGACGATATCAACGAACTATTAATAATGAGCAGTTAAGAGAAGAAAGAAGGAATCAGTACTTGGAAGGTAATCGGCAATACCAAAGGAAAATAAATGACGAAAAGTTTAAATCCTGGAGGGAATTTTGTAATGTAACTGATGGGACTAATCCTTGGACTGTAGTCTATAAGATCGCAGCCAGTAAAATAAGATATCAGAATTCACTTACTACATTGCAAAGAGAAGATGGAACCTACACTGAAGATATACCAAGCACATTAAAGTATATGCTGGAGAACTTCATTCCGGAGGATAGGGTACAAGATGATACTGAACGACAAAAAGACCTAAGGAGGCTTGCAGAGGAAGTAATTAGTACCCCAGATGACAAGGAATTTACACCTAATGAAATTTGGGTTGTATTAAAAAATTTCAATCCAAAAAAGTCACCGGGAGAAGATGGAATATCTAGTGATATTCTGTTAAATGCTTTTAAAATGTTCCCATGTTTCTTTACAGCAATATATAATCAATGTCTTATGGAAGGAATTTTTCCAGAAAGATGGAAGCGTTCATCTATAGTTCCTATAGTAAAGCCAGGCAAAGAAGATAGTGTAACGATAACAAAATATCGACCAATCAGCTTGTTGAACATATGCGGTAAAGTTTTAGAAAAGTTAATGATAAATAGGATTGAATATCATATTAACACGAGAAACCTTTACAGTACAAGACAATTTGGATTTAAAGCTCAGAAAAGCACGACAGATGCAGCAATGGCGCTGAAGGTATTCATTGAAGATGAGCTAAAATCTTTTGGTTATGTTGTTTTGGTGAGTTTGGACGTGAAAGGAGCTTTTGATGCATGTTGGTGGCCTAGTGTCTTAAATAACTTAAGAGAGATGCAGTGCCCAAGAAATTTGTACCAACTTACAAAGGATTATTTTAAAAATAGGAAAGCAACTCTCTCTACGAATGAATTCAGGACTGAAGTACGGGTCCAGCGAGGCTGTCCGCAAGGATCTTGTTGTGGGCCTGGACTTTGGAATATACTATATAACTCTTTGCTAAAATTGGAATTTACAACGCGGACAGAGGTAATAGCATTTGCTGATGATTTACTTGTCATGACAAAAGGAAAAAGTATATTAGATGCTGAAAATTTTTCAAATCAGGACATAAAGAAAATTGAGTTATGGGCTAAAGAAAATAAAATCCAGTTTAACGACTCAAAATCAAAAGTTTTGGTAATATCAAAGAAGAAAACTAATCATAATGAAGCAATCAGCATATACCTGAACAATAAAACTCTGGAACAAGTGGATGTTATTAAATATCTTGGTATTTACATTGATAGGAAGTTTAGCTTTGATCACCACATAGATCAAGTACATGACAAAGCGCTACGACTTCTGCATAATCTTTCCAAGTGCGCAAAACTCACTTGGGGACTGGGAAATAAGGCGCTAGAAACTATTTATAAAGGCGCAATAGAACCTATTTTAACTTATGGTGCTCCTGTGTGGGGATTTGCCCTAGAAAAGCAGAAGAACATTAAAAAATTCCAGAGGATTCAGAGATTGTTCAATATAAAAATGACGAAGGCATATAGGACAATTTCTTATGATGCATCTTGTGTTATTGCTGGCATCCAGCCAATTGGTATAACAATACAAGGCAAAATAAAACTGTATAATGATATACACAGTGAACGTGACTATGATGCACCCCTACCACCAAGCGTCTGGAACCATCCAGCAGAACGACCTCATATAAAAGCAGTTGAGGATGATGGGGCATACGTCTTTCAAATTTTTACGGATGGGAGTAAATCAGATGAAAAAGTCGGGGCTGCTGTAGTTCTGTACAAGCACAATACTGTAATTCGACAACTGCAATTCAGGCTGGATGGAAGGTGTTCAAACAATCAGGCCGAACAACTGGCTATTTTGAAAGCACTTGAAGAGCTACAAAACATGGCAAATACGCTGAACAAAGAGAAGACTGTAGCCATATTCACAGATAGTCAAGTGGTACTATCCACCTTACAAAACAACAATAAACACAATTATATTCCTGAGGAGACACTTAATAGACTAGGAACTTTAGAAAGAAATCAGTGGACAATACACTTTAGTTGGGTGAAAGCACATGCAGGAGTTCCTGGTAACGTGCTAGCAGACATATTAGCAAAATCAGCTGCTGAAGACATCGAAATAAAGACTATTTACAACAAGGTACCAAAATCTTCTTTGAAAACTGAAATAGAGAGGGCAGGACATCTACAGTGGCAACAGAGATGGAGCAGTACAAGTAAAGGAGCCCTTACCAAATCATTCTTCCCTTTGATAAAGGATCGTCTTAAGACAAAACTACCATTAACAGCGACATTCACTGCAATGGTATCAGGACATGGAAAAACTAAAGCTTACTTGTATAGATTTCATATCATAGGTGATCCCCAATGCACCTGCAATAGCCCACAGCAGACCGCAAACCACCTCATTTATGAATGTAGAGACACAAAACATCAGAGGGACAAGTTGATTGAAGAAGTACACAAGAATGGGGGAAATTGGCCAGTGTCAAACCAAAACCTTATAAATAAACATTTGAAAGCTTTTTGTATATATGTTAATTCAATTGACTTGTAAACAATTTTTATTTTAAAACAATACGTGAATTGAACATTTAAATTCTAATATTTAAAAAATTATTGTAAAATAATATCAAAATGTGATTACTATTTATAATGTATCTATGTAATTAAATGCATGTAATGTTACTCCGTAACGGGGCATGCTGTTAAAGTTCAATAAATTTAAAAAAAAAAAAAAAAAAAAAAAAAAAAACACACAGACACACAGACACAGACAGACACAGACAGACAGACACACAGACAGACAGACACACAGACAGACAGACACAGACAGACACACAGACAGACACACAGACAGACACAGACAGACACACAGACAGACACAGACAGACACAGACAGACACACAGACAGACACACAGACAGACACACAGACAGACACACAGACAGACACACAGGCAGACACAGACAGACACACAGACAGACACAGACAGACACACAGACAGACACAGACAGACACAGACAGACACAGACAGACACACAGACAGACACAGACAGACACAGACACACACAGACACACACAGACACAGACACAGACAGACACACACAGACACAGACACGCACAGACACAGACACAGACAGACACAGACACAGACAGACACAGACACAGACAGACACAGACACACAGACAGACACACACACAGACAGACACACACACAGACAGACAGACACACACACACAGACACACACACAGACACGTAGGCATCTTAGCATAACATAGACTAAATTTTGATTACTCAGGGCCCTGTCATCCCATACACACTAAACTGGGTGTCGTAGCCTTAACATGGGCTAAATCTCAATAATACAGACTATCATCACATTCATATCCACAAATTAACTATAGCCTGTGCAATATGGACATTTGCAAATAGAGACAGAGGACAGAATTTTGAAAGAAAAGCTCACCAGGAAGAAATAGTAGTTCAAGTGATGTATATAACCTTGTTTATTCTCAGCATAGATAAAACTTCTAGAAAAACAAAAAGTCAAAACAAAAAGATCAGATTTGACTGTTTTTACTCCGTAATGAGTGGCAAAAAGGAGATCAATGAATATTACATGATCTTGTTCCTTTATTATATTGCAAGGCTATGAAATCCTAGTAATTCTTATTTGTAACGTTCAAGCTACTATAATTATTGCTGAAAGATGGTCTCGTGAGCTTTTGTAGACATTACATAAAATTGAATGATTAATTGTATGAAATGGAATAGGACATAAGAAAGTGAGACAATTTTTGGTTTGAGTCAAAGATTTTTGCCAGGTTTGGTCAAAAGCGTTACAACAATGTAGAATTTTATAGGAAACACACACCATGCACTGACTTTTATATATATTAGGATAAATCCTGTGTTAGACATGATGCCAAAATTGTAATCCTTAAATAATAAAAATACAACCACATTAAAAGTAAAACACTGAACCTATTGACAATGAAGCAAATATAATAAGTTGTAGTAATTAGTGATAAACTTCACATATCTTAAATTAATATATTTCAGAACAAAACTAGTTTTGCAAATCCATTTGCATCATCAGCCAATTTGTTTACTCAATGAATTTATTCCTTAAATAAACAAATTGACTGATCGAGATTTAACTGTATTGGAACACCACAGTGAAGCGAAAAATTATTAAATTTTAGATGAGTCGTATTTCTTACACATCTGCTTCACTTACATACCTATTTTGAGGACATGTTTCGCAAATCTTCTTTGGAGTCGCACAAGAGCCGTAGATGCAAACGAAGATTTGCGAAACATGTCCTCAAAATAGGTACGAAAGTGAAGCAGATGTGTAAGAAATACGACTCATCTAAAATTTAATAAATTGACTGATGATGCTAACAATGGTTTTGCAAAACTAGTCCCGTTATATAATATATACTAATATCAGAGATAAGTGAAGTTTATCACTTGGGCCCAGATTTTGATGAAAAGCCATCTCTTTTCTCAATAGTCACAGATGGTGCTTAGTGGAAATTAAGTCCATTCTGGAACAAATACGTTAGATATATGTGTTTTTTATAAGTCATCAAAATGCATTTTTTTTCCCCACAATTTTATAATAGTAATTTTTTAACATTTAGATGCATTTTCCGGTTATTTTCTTTCTTTTTCATGAATTTATTGAGCATTTTTATCAGTAGCCTGCATTGGGGAGGTCCGGACTCGATTCCCATGGCTAACCCTGACCCAGGGGCTGTTTTTGTAGTTAAAATCTGTAGTCTGTAGTTAAAATTTCATTTATATCATCTTTTATAAAATATTAACTTTGTAAGTGCAGTAATCATGTAATTAACACAGGTCAGCATCCTAACAGTGGTGATGAATTTATGATGCATCAATTTGAGGAATCGCCGATTACATCATGCAATAGTGTGGATTGCATCAGTCAGGACTTAAGGAGCTAGAAGTATCGCAGTAAGAGAGTAGTTTGTGAGGTGTGTAAATTTGTTGTGCTGTGGAATTGAGATGTCGAAACAAAAACAGTCAACTGCATTCCATTTGAAACAGTAGCTTCAGAGTTCTGCAGAAACATATTCTCTACTGATGGAAATGTATTGTTCTGTAAAGTGTGCGAAATTAAAGTTGTAGACAAACGGTTCACCGTACAACATGTTGGGCAGGAAAAACATTTTCAAGCTCTTCAAAATGTGAAAAAAGGACAGGTGTCAGTTACTGTTAAAAGAAACTACTTTGACATCAAGTAACAAGTCATCTTCCTTTTATAAAGAGTTAAGTGAAGTGTTTGTTATAGCAAATGTTCCGCTAGGAAAATTATTTAATATCAAATTACAAGATTTTCTTGAATGTCACACTGGTCCTACAATTCCAGGTAAATCACTTTTGCATTAATGTTACCTACAAAAATGTTACGAAGACAGGTTAAAACTGAATTTGTGAATGTGTGAATGGAAAAAAAAATTATGAATCAATTGATGAGACAACCAATTCCGAGGGGCGTTATGCAGCCAATGTAGTGATAGTACACTACTAGAAGCTACTAGTGCCGGACAAATGTTTCTTCTGACTCGGAGGTTATGGAAGCTGTTAATCACTTTCAGATAAGCAAACTGTTTGATAAATCCATGTGTTTATTGTGGCCTAGTGGAATACAACATGACAACATGCTCCTCTTCCTAACAGATGCAGTGCCTTACATGGTAAAGGTGGCAGAATTAATCATTTTGCAGTAAGATGGTGCATGTTACGTGTTTGGCCCATGCTTTTCATCAAATTGTAGAACAGGCAGATCAACATTTCCATAAGTAGATACACTAATTTCCACATTGAAGAAAATATTTTTGAAAGCACCAACCCAAACTATGTATTTAAAAGATAAAAACCCTAATATAGCTTTGCCCCCGGCACCAATTTTAACACATTGATAGGATAGCTTCTAAGGTAATTGAGAGTGCACAGGATCTGTTTTCTGATACTCAAATTCAACGTAAATTAGCTTTCATTAAATCAAATTTTGCTTTCTTGGCGGAAACCATAACCCACCATGAAGAAAGTGGCATGACAGTGGATAAGTTGATTGAGTTAGTGAGGATTGCGGAAGAGAGGATACAAAATGTAAAAGGTGAGTTTGGGTACAAAATTAGACAGAAATTAACATTTGTGTTGGACAGAAATAAAGGATACCAAACAGTTTGCCAGATTGCTGATATATCTTATCAGGAGAAAACTTCAGAACTGATGGACAGAGTCAACATGAAAAATTCAATGCCATGGCTGGGATTTGATCCACGGATCTCCTGGTTTCCGTCCAGTCGCTCTAACCCATTAAGCTAGTTAATTGATGGAAATTAATCATTTCTTCACACTAGCCATATATAGGCTAAGGTTTTTATGCATAGAGTCAATCTCGGCCATGCCATTGAATTTTTCATTTTTCTATAGTTAATTTCCATCAGTTAACTAAAAGAATAAGAGTTAAATGATGAAGGCTGGGACTCAAGTACTTACGATAGTAAGTCGCCACAAACGGTGTATCTTGGATGCAAGAGCCCCTAGTGGTCTTACCGGGAAAATATACGAGTGGAATGGAGAATTTAATGTCAGGACAGCACGTTGACCATGGTAGCTCAATGGGTTAGAGCGACTAGATGGAAACCAGGAGATCCGTGGTTCAAATCCCAGCCATGGCATGAAATTTTTCATGTTGACTCTAGCCATAAAAAACCTTAGCCTATATATGGCTAGTGTGAAGAAATGATTAATTTCCATCAGTTAACTAAAATAATTCAGAACTCATATTTTTAAACATTATTCAACGGGCAGTGACAGAGTGTTTTTCAAATATGCACCTATAACATCTGTGGAAGTGGAGAGAAGTTTCTCAAAGTATTGTGACTGCATGGGTTATGTAGATTCAGAAATTTGGTTTGCAGAAGTGTAGAACAACTTTTGCTGCAGTAAGAAGACGTGAAATTGACAATCAGCTGTGTTCAAGGCTGACTCAGTGTTTTGCTGCACAAAAACAAATGAAAGAAATCACTGCGGTACTTTTCAGTCATCGACTGTCGCAATAACCAAGAAACTGCCACCTTTTTTTTTTTTTTAGGGGCCCATACCCGCCGCCCCCGGTGGCGATCATCCGCAGAGGCTACATCGTCTCCCCATGCACATACTGTTAATAAACTAACATGCAGCAACGGGGAAGGGTGCTTGATTGTTAATAAATGTGCAAAAGGCATGCTAGGGGGATTTGTGTGTTATTTTCGGGTTCCGCTAAAGCATGCCGGTTAGTATAGGTTGTTTCTACTCTTGCTAGCATGGGGACCATGCTAGCGTGTCTGTTGGGTTTACGGGCGCCAGCCACGACAGAGCCCTGACTGACGCCCGAGGTTAGTATGTGCAACATGCATAAGGAATTAGTGAACAGAGATGCAGATTAGAGCTACAGCTTAATATTAGATGAGATGAAGGTGATATAATGTCAAAACGAAATGGTTATATGGCATGGGTTTTACCTTTGGTAGCCGCTCAGTGTTGTGTTGTCCAGTTGGCTTGGAGGTGTCCTATATGGTCGAGTGTATCTGAAACTATGCAATATGTGATTAAGTTAGGTATTCAATGGTACAAGGCAGTTGAGGTATTCCAGGACCTCTTCAGGAGTTGTTTCATTTGATTGATAAGTTTCGGTCAAATACTGAGAGGGGTTGTTTGTGTCTGTTGGGGGAAGTCTGATATTGCCCTAATTCTTGTATTAGCGGGTTTGAGTTCTTGGCACAGTTGGCGTATAGGTCAGCTGCAAGCTTTTTAATAAATTGTTCTATTGTGTGCATGTGTAACTCTTTGTGAAGGAGTTTGGAGGACGCGATGAATGGTACTTCAGTTATGGTTTGCAATATTTTGTTCTGCATTGTTTGTAGTGTGTGGAGATGGTATTTGGCTGCGTAACCCCAGACGGGTGCTGCGTATGTGAAGATCAGTCTGCGTAAAGTTTTATACAGGGTAATGCCCAAGTTAATTTGGAGGGTGGAGCTGTAATTTATGATTGGTATAGCTTTCGCAATTGAGCACCGGTCTTGTGCCGGACATTCTGAATATACTTTCCCCAAGTTAGACCTTTGTCCATGGTGACACCCAGGTATGTGACTATGTCCTTCCAGTTTATGGAGGTGCCCAAAAGATGTAGAGGTGGATGGGTTCTAATTTTCTCTCTGTGTTTGACTCGTGTGGTAAAGATGACTGCCTGGGTTTTGCCCGCGTTGAATTTTATTCTCCAAACTGCCACTCTAACACCTTGTGGGGTATTTATATCTCCCCAAACATTATTTCTAGAAAGCCGCAGACATTCTGAGATATTTCGGGTCTGCAGCAATGGGCAGAATGCTCTGGAGCCTCTCTCTGTCATTTTCTCTCCGGCGCACGTGCCTGGAACCAGGCCGTGGAAGCAGCACAACAATGCCACATGGTGACAGTATAAAACAGTTTTAGCTGAGAACCACCGTTCCTTTACTTCTGATAACTTGAAGATGACCATGGTGGTGTACTGCAATGCTAAGTAAGGTATTTTTGGGATAATGGGTACAGTAGATTATTTTTTCATATTTTATAAAATTGAAAATGACCGGATGAATTTTCAATTTATTTAGTAGCAATAATTGCGTTATTTACTAAGAAAGTTAATTTTAAAATGTATATATTCAAACCATATATTCATTATTAGTCTATGACAGTTATCAATTTCTTATTATGAAAGAAATTGTTAATTTTTGTGAGGTCATTTTTTTACTTTCATGTACATTTTTATTATATTTTAAGGGCATTTTATAGCTCATTTTATCACTGTGCGGCATGTATTGCTGGATTGCCCGCAGTACGCCCGCATTCGCCAGTCTTTGGGCTTGGGGCCTAACTTGCACGGTGTTTTAGGTGACGACCCAGTGGCCGTGGATAAGGCACTGCTGTTTGTTTTTAAAATCGGTTTTAATAAATAAGTCTGACTTGTATTTTATATTTATTAATTTTTAGAGCTTTTAAATTAGGACAGTGATGAATTTTTATGTGCTTTTAATAGTTGTGTGTTTTTATTTTATTTTACCTTTTTAGCTTGATTAGTGTAGCTTTTAGGTTTTAATGTTGACTTCGGGCCCAAATGACCTTGTTGTCGACGGGCCCTAAAACACCACACACTCACTCACTCACTATAGCTCATTTTAAGAGAATTTTTAGGTCAACTTCTGGGCCCTATTTATCGTTAATTATTACAGCTTATTGAATTATGCTTGCTTCATTTTAATTATAATTCAGTAATTATAATAATTTAATAAAATAAGACATTATTTAAATCCTGGCAGTAAAAGTATTTATAGTGATCTACATACAAAATTTTTATTAAAACAATTGTGCTTTACTCAGAACCATAACACATCTGGTTGAGTACAATAAAAATAGTCATATTAGTCAGGTTTTTATGACATGTGGAGAGAGCAAATCGTTACAAGATGGTTTTTGGAAAGTAATTAGGTTAAGGCGGCTGGAAGATATCAAAAAACAAAAAATAATTGAAAATGTTAATTTAAAAAGTTCATTAGGATTATGTAGAAGAATGAAGGTAGACTGAGTAGGGAAAAGCATAATAGAAACAGGAAGCTTTTTAGTCAGAGTAAGAGCCAAATGGTTTAAAAAAATTAGCAAAATTTTTTAAGAAAGGTGACAAAAAAAAGAAAAAAAAAGAATAAACTTTAAATAATAGTTCGACTCAAAAAACTTGGAAACTACAGGTTTGAATCTTTTGATTCCCGTGGTCACAGCAACTTTGTGTAGTTATAATAAAGGAAATGTACAATTAAATATTAAGTATGAACAAAACTGGCATTTGGAAATTTTTTTCATTCTTCTGGTTGTTTTGGAATATTTCAAATTTTTAATTTACATTATAAATTATGTGCAGTGGTCAAATGAATCAAGTCGTACCTTAAACAGTTCAAAAGTACAAGGTTTGCTTGCTTTTTAAGTTCATTCCCACTTAATTTCTGCTGATAATTTGAACAAGATTGTTTACAAACTGCATCATACAAAATATTTTTAATGTGTGAAAGTTAACAAAAATCTAAGTTGAGGATTTACTTACAATAATTTGATATATTGCATTCCAAAAAATAAATAATACCTAGATTTCAATTGAAATACATGTTTTGAGATCCTTGAGTCTAAAAAGAGCCTTTTTAGAATTAATCCTCTGTGTATATGTGAACCGCATTAACTCAACAACAAAAAGTTGGCTAAACACCAAATTAATATTAAGTTCAGTATCTTCCAAGGATGCAGCACAAATATTTTGAAGAAAATCCCTAAACCCTAGACCACCCTGGGATCTGTGCTTTTTATTTTAAATTTTGGTTGGAAAATGATTTTTTTTTATAATTTTGTGTATGTGTTTTCATAAGAATTTTGTATTATTTTTTAAAACATATTTCCTAAATTTATTTTAATGTATTTCGACACTGTTGTCTAGTGACAACACTGTACTATATGTACAGTAGAGTAGGTGAAATATTGCACTCCACTTAAAAATTTCATACCAAAATTTCATCAGAAATTTCATTGTTCAGGGACTCTAAATATAAAAGGCCATTTTTGGAAAAAGATATGTAACTTTTTCATGTAAAAATGGCTCTAATGGTTTTGAAGAGAATATTATGTTTTAGGCATTTTTCTGCCAAATGAAATGTATATCTTGAATTTTCTAGGAGGTCCTCAGAAGAACTCTGTATTGCAGATAATGTTTGCATAGCTGCTAAACCGCAAGAAATAGACAAAATCTTATAAATAAACTACAACATTTGGTGACCAACTCCAGTTATCTGTTTAAAATTGTCAAAATTCTCTGGGATCAGTTTCATGGTTTCATCACAGCCTCAGCTAGTAGACTAATTAGCTTTTCCGTTTCTTCTGGTATATGGATAGTTTGCCAGCTTGCTGCCATCTACTGGAAGCAACTTAAAATTATTGACTGCATCTATTGGTGGTATTTTAAAATTCATCACATTATTTTTATTTTTCAAAATAAATATTTCTCCCAAACCATGAAATCTGTCGGTCCATTCAATTGTTTTGATAATTTACCTTCTTGATTTATTTCAAAGTTAAATTAATAAAAACGATCTGTCATCACTGAATTATCTATCTGAAATGTTCCTTCACTCTGGTTTCCAAATTATGTTTGGTCCTACCATTGTAAATCTGATGGCACTCTAAACAGTTAAATTGATAAGTGCCATATATTTTACTATCTGAAATTTAGTAGAAAAATGTAGCAGATTTTTTTATGCTGTATTTATTTTGAAGTACAGTAGAAGCCCGAAATAACGTGGTTGTTGTAGGGGACATGCTTTACCCCTGCATTATGACGATTCCGCAGTATATCAAAATATGAGCTTAGATGTGACAAAAGTCGATACCGCGGAGGTGTAAGGAAACATTCATGCAATAATAAATTACAATAGGTAGCTACATGAAAAGGTATGTAATATAAAGTACAGCACTTTTAAATACAATTACTCACCATTAATGCTGGAGGGGTATTCCAGTCCTGAAATCGATTGCACTTTACACTATGTCCAATAACACTTTACATCTCATACTAACCTAATTTTCACTGTCTTAAATAAATCAGTAAGTTTTCCTTGGTGGACTAATTCACAATGTTTTTTTCTCAGCATATTGTTTAATTGCAGCCAGATGGAGGAGATGAATGCTGTTCAATTCATTTTTCCTTTCCATCCATGAAATCAGCTTGTTTATGTTGGTTATCAACAGTAGTTTGGTTTCCCCATTTTTTACATGAGTGATTATTTTTAGTTTATCACCTACTGAATGTGTTTACGCTTCTGCAACATTTTGGGTATTCTCAACACTTGACTTTACACTCAAAAGCCGTGATTCAGACTGAAATAATATTTTAACTTTCCAGGTCTTAGAATTTCTGCAGATGTTTTAGCCCTTACAGAAAACCTGTTGTTTCCATGTTCCGTTACAGCAATAAAGTGGCCAAGGTTAACGCAAGGGGTGTGATGAGGATGAAAATTGTACTACAGAACCGCTCTTTGAAGACATAAACTCAACTTCCAAAAAAAAAAAAAAAAAAGAATACAAATAAATTTAAAAAATACGGTTTTATTTTTCGGGAGACATACTTTCCCCCGTGTTAAATCCAAATCCATGGTATTTCGGATGACGCTATTTCAGGCTTCTACTGTACCAATATTATACCAAATTATTTTAAAAAAATTTTGAAATATTTTTGCTTGGCCAAGGATAAGTAATTTTTTTAAAATTATAATGATGTTTTACTTTTTTAAGGGTAGAAACATTGTGTACATTTTTTGATATTTAAATTGTTCTATCCTTTTGTGTATAAAATATTTATTAAAAGCATTAATTAAAGTAGTATTAATGATCTGTTTATATTCTATATTATGCAAACAAGGGTTGAAACTATTATTTGTTATGCAATTATCAGTATCAGCTGATTTCCTGTAAATTCAAAAGCTTAATTTATTATTAATAAATTATCTTCAGATCCAGAAAAGGAAGGCAACCACTATTTTCAATTATTAATGTGAACGTTATAGCTTTTTCCTGCAAATTTAGAATCTTTAAAGCATCATCTATGTCTATCAGGAACTAGAGCAAAAATGTCATCCAATTTTTTCCTAATATATGCATTTTCATTTAAACCAGAGATTTTTCTGCAATTAACTCATTTTTTGTAATCGGTGCTTCCTGTATTGTACTGAAAATGCTTTTTTATAATTACTTTTGTAGAATGCATTATCACAAAGAGTTATAAGGATTTTATCTCTTAATTTCTTACAGGTAAATCATATTATATATTATACTTTTGTTTCCTTCTGAATCCTTGAATGCTAAATCAATGACTATAGCTAGTCCCTGTCAATTCTATGGGTTACTGAATGATAAAGAGTGAAGCAAAGAATATGGCAAGGTATCTTAACTCAGGCACAGTGAAAAGGTAACTTATTACATTTTAGCTCATTTTGCCATTCCTTCATGGACTGGCATTTGACCTGATGTTTAGTCATATGTTATGTGCCACTGTATTATGCATGTTGCATAATATAGAGTCTTAGGTATTTGGCTGGTTTAAACCATATAAAAAGAATGGGTTATTTACATTAACTCTTCCCGAGTGGACATGTTTTATAGCTCTGAGCGGAAGGTAATTCTATAAAAATATTTAACTCTTCACAATACAATAAAAATAATACTGTCATGCTCCAATGTATTTAAAAAACATGTACCGTGGTTTTTGTTGAATTCCACCATTGTTATTAAATTTTAGATGAGTCGCATTTTTTACACATCTGCTTCACTTTCGTACCTATTTTGAGGACATGTTTCGCAAATCTTCGTTTGCATCTACGGCTCTTGTGCGACTGACGCTAGATCCAGCGGTGTGGGTAATTCTGGGGTTGTTGCTGCCATCTGTTGATTTAGTGATGAACTGAAATGTGGGATTCTCTTCTAGCGGGATTTCAAAGTTCATTAGTTGGTTTTTATGTTTTTCTATGTATATCCTCTCCCATATGACGAGTTCACTATGTTTTTGTACGTATTTTAGTAATTCTGTGCTATCTTCAATTTCATGATTTTCAGACCAGAAATGAGCTGCTATTGCGGACTTATCAATATTTTTGTATCTTAAGTGCCTGAAGTGTTCTTTCTTTCTAGTGCCTATGTTCCTTTTTGTCCTTCCTATGTAAATTTTTTCACAGTCTTTACACTTAATTTTGTAAATGCCTGACTTTTCCTCTGGTTTTATCTTATCAGTATTATTACTATGAAGTAGGTTTTTAATGTTGTAATTGTTTTTTGGTGCCAATGTTATATTGTATATCTTGAATATTTTTTGGAACTTTTTTGTGGCCCAGGGATGGTAAGTAAATTTAGCAAATCTAGTTTCTTGTTTTATTGGTGTGAGAGCTGTGATCTGTTTTAATTTCTTTTGAAGTTTGAATAATTTTAGTTTTTTATCTACAAGGTTTTTTCCATATCCATTTTTAATTGCAGTTTTTAAGATTTGATGGTATTCGTTTTGATATTCTTGCTGGCTGAGAGGTAGATTTACTAATCTGTGTGTCAGACTGTTGATGGTTGCATGTTTGTGTGGAATTGGGTTGAAACTATTTGCTTTGATGTAATTATCTGTGTGTGTTGCTTTTCTATGAATGCCAAATTCTAGTTTTTCATTGCCTTTTTTGATTTTAAGGTCTAAAAAAGGTAGAGTACAGTCCTCTTCAGTTTCTACTGTGAATTGTATGCTGGGTTCTTGCAGGTTGAGTAGTTTCAAAGCATCATCTATTAGTTCGTAGGGCACTATTGCACACTATTGTAGGGCACTAGGGCACTATTGCAAAGATGTCGTCTACGTATCTGTACCATGTTTTAAACATATGAGGGAAGGCTTTAGTAATATGTGTTTCGAAAAAGCTCATGTATAGATTGGCCAAAAATGGTGATAGCGGCCAATCTATACATGAGCTTTTTCGAAACACATATTACTAAAGCCTTCCCTCATATGTTTAAAACATGGTACAGATACGTAGACGACATCTTTGCAATAGTGCCCTACAAACTAATAGATGATGCTTTGAAACTACTCAACCTGCAAGAACCCAGCATACAATTCACAGTAGAAACTGAAGAGGACTGTACTCTACCTTTTTTAGACCTTAAAATCAAAAAAGGCAATGAAAAACTAGAATTTGGCATTCATAGAAAAGCAACTCACACAGATAATTACATCAAAGCAAATAGTTTCAACCCAATTCCACACAAACATGCAACCATCAACAGTCTGACACACAGATTAGTAAATCTACCTCTCAGCCAGCAAGAATATCAAAACGAATACCATCAAATCTTAAAAACTGCAATTAAAAATGGATATGGAAAAAACCTTGTAGATAAAAAACTAAAATTATTCAAACTTCAAAAGAAATTAAAACAGATCACAGCTCTCACACCAATAAAACAAGAAACTAGATTTGCTAAATTTACTTACCATCCCTGGGCCACAAAAAAGTTCCAAAAAATATTCAAGAAATACAATATAACATTGGCACCAAAAAACAATTACAACATTAAAAACCTACTTCACAGTAATAATACTGATAAGATAAAACCAGAGGAAAAGTCAGGCATTTACAAAATTAAGTGTAAAGACTGTGAAAAAATTTACATAGGAAGGACAAAAAGGAACATAGGCACTAGAAAGAAAGAACACTTCAGGCACTTAAGATACAAAAATATTGATAAGTCCGCAATAGCAGCTCATTTCTGGTCTGAAAATCATGAAATTGAAGATAGCACAGAATTACTAAAATACGTACAAAAACATAGTGAACTCGTCATAAGGGAGAGGATATACATAGAAAAACATAAAAACCAACTAATGAACTTTGAAATCCCGCTAGAAGAGAATCCCACATTTCAGTTCATCACTAAATCAACAGATGGCAGCAACAACCCCAGAATTACCCACACCGCTGGATCTAGCGTCAGTCGCACAAGAGCCGTAGATGCAAACGAAGATTTGCGAAACATGTCCTCAAAATAGGTACGAAAGTGAAGCAGATGTGTAAAAAATGCGACTCATCTAAAATTTAATAATTTTTTGCTTCACTGTGGTGTTCCAATACAGTTGAATCTCCACCATTGTTGTTTTCCAGGAGTTAAGAATTGTTAATCTGTGTAAAAATCTTCCTGCAAAATCAGCTTAAGCACCATTTTTTCCATTTTGCATCACATCTTTAGTCTAACATGCACATGCATTTATACATATACCAGGAACAGTTCAGGAACTAAATACTGTCATATAAATATATGTAACGTTTGTAAAACCAATGCTAATAATAAATAATTAATAATTTTGATAGAAATGTAGGTTACCCCTAGCTGGAGCAGGTTATCTAGTATTTATATACAATTTTGGAACCAATTCTTTTAACTCAGGATTATTTACAAAGGGAAGCATATGAGTAACATATAATGTTCAAGGGTGTGAAATCTTTCCCTAAAATTCTTTTGTGTGATATATTTTGAAAAACACATCTGGATGCAGAGGAGGCTTGGAGATGCAGTTCTCACAAAAATATATTGTTTTCTTTATTTGTTTTTGTGCCTTACATACACACAAGGATTTGCCCAACTTGTTCTCTTGTCCTCATGAAGTGTGGAAATCCATTTAGCCTTTCCAAAGCTGGGCCCTGAGAAATACGACGCTTACTTGAATTAGCATTGTCTTGCTGCGTGCTCATGTGCTCTGCCACCAGAGATCTGACGAGATGCTTGCAAAATTTTCTATGTGACAGAATCTGTTTACATTCGTTTGTCATATGCATTGTGTATAACAGTAATGAATTCACAATGCAAACTTCCAGCAACCAGAAAAACATTTTTCTGTACCACTTGCATGTTCTACAGAACTGATATTGTGCAATATAATTATCAGTTCTATCAACACCGTGCATTTGAGGAGTGTAATCCAAAATAATGTTTGGTTTCAGTGTTGCAGCCTGGTTTGGATATTTTGAAGGCACCTCTGTCATTTCGTTTTTATCGTCCTTGTGACTGGTACTGAGAACGGTTACAGTTCTTTTGTCTTTCCAGCTTAGGGCAAACTTTTGCTGATTGCAGAAGCTGTTTGTTTCACCTCTCTTCATTTTCTTTGTTTCCTGGCATTAGTTGGTATGGCATATTTTTTCTGTTGCTCATAACTGTCCCAGTAGTCACCATACTCATTTTCCACAGTTCATCAGCTAATTCAGGGGATGTATAGAACCTGTCTATGTAAACATGGAAACCTTTGAGTCTATAGGATCCTTTAGGAGGGAAGAACACAGGTCTTTTACAAGGTTAGTTTTTAGGTGGTTAGAATTTCATTCAGTTTTTCTCATATGAGGAGCGTTTTTTCAAAACTCTATAGATGCAAAATTTTACAAAATTGAGTTATATAGTATCGGCATAATTTTCACCTTCTGCATCGTTCTGTTAAATCAGATTTTGCAAAATTTGATTCATGTCCTGTGTAGAAGATAGGGAATATCAGCAGTTTTTTTCAAAACTCAGTAGATGCACTTGCTCAGTTAAAGCAAAAGTCGATAGATGCAATTTTATGATTTTGTGATCTAGCGTGTAACAACCTCAATTCTATGCAACACATGTTGGCATTGACTGCCATCTCACTGTTGTGATTCTTGGAATTCTTAATAATTTCTGCAAGCTTTGTATACTGCAGCATCGGCAATAACTGTGAAGTCAGGTTGTGCGCTTGTATTTCACATTCATTTCTGAAAGCTTTGTTATACTTACATAGCATTTTTATTCTTAGTTGAGACACTGCTCTACTATGCACAATGGACAGGAGCTCAGATTGTGAAACTGTACCAGTTATAGAATGTGCGGGAGGTAGAAATTGCAAAAACAGGGAAAGGAAATCAAAATATAAGTCAAGGAAAGCTCATACTCACATGGTCTTAAGTTCACTCCACGAAATCCTAAAAGTAAAAGGCATAAGCTCTGTGATGTAGCTGATTTAACTTATGATATAAGTGGATTTCACCATCATTTTTCGTGCTAAATAAACTAGATCAAGATAAATTCCTTATGAAATATATGCATATTACATCTCCTAATCACAGAGTGGTGAAGAATGAAGCTCCAAATACGAAGCAGACTGTTAGCATTAAATACAGTGTGAGAACTAATGATGACCAAGTATTGTCAGTATGCAGTACAAGTTTCCAAGGAATCACAGGGGTGTCGAAAGGTAGATTATCTCTCCTGGCTAGAAAGTTTACTTATCTGGGAATGCACCAAAGGAAACCAGAGGAAGTGGCAGAACAGGAATATTACAGAAGGGCATTTCTGCTGCAATAAAGCAAGACGTTAAGAAGAACAGATATAGAGAAAGCCACTGTGGAAGAGCAAAAATCAAGGAGAATATTTGTGTAATATTTATTGCTTCACTGTAAGTAGCTTCATTTTCTACGTAATCACATATTTTACAACTTAAATTTTTCATTCTGTACACCACACACTGATACATGCTCCAAATGCAAAATGGGACTGATGAAGATTAAGACAGAGGCAGACATGGAAAAGAAAAACGAACTAGGAACCATGTACAGACTGCACAAGTTGCATTCAAAAAGGTTTTATCAGCTATTGAAAGAGGAAACTGCCAAGGAAATCAGTATTTGCTTTGATATGCAGCAGAATCAGCCTCTGTCTAAGCTTTCTGTTAGCGATTCTATGCAATGCAGGTATGGCTGTATAATCTATGCATGATGATTCCATCTAAAACCCAGAACAAAGACGACATTTCCTTGCATACATGGCTGAAACTGAATCTGCTAAAGGCTGCAACCAGGTTGCCTCGGCTTTGCACCACTTCTTGTTGGAACTGGAAGAAAGAATGTTCAGCAACACTCTTTCTACCATTCGTTTATTTTCATACTATTGCTCTAGTCGGGACAAGAATAGTGTGATGATGCTCATGCTTATTGCTTTTATGGAGAAAGCATTTCACATATCTACCCAATACGTGCCTCCTGATAGAGTGAGAAAAGAAAAGAAAAAGGATGTTCAAAATCTAGCTAAATCTTTTGATATTCCAGAAACTGCAAAAATATTTTATGAAGATTTACTAGAAGATACCAATAAAGGTTAAAGCTTACATATTCATATTGTTTGAAATTTCTTTGTATTCAATATGTTTGTGTGTTATATAAATAAAAAAAAAAAATTATATTATTGTGAATATAGTTTCTAAGTTTATACCTAATCAAATAATCTTATAAACATTAACATGTTGTTTGTATATTACATTATGTATTATGAAAAGGTGAAACTAAATAAAAAATAAATAAAAAGTAACAAAAACATAAATGACAAAATAACAACACTTCAAGGGTTAATTTCTCACTAATACAGAAAAGTTAATCAGCATCTATCGGTTTTTGAAAAAGCTCTCCATTTTCAAACCTCAAATTTTCACTAGTTAAATTACAGTATTTGTTTCTTTTCACATCCAATGAAGCAGTTTCAGGAAGGAGAATTGAATGATTAATATAGTTGCTGTGCTAACCAATTAGTATTGCCAATAAATAGAAAAAGCTGTTTTTCTCAGAAATGCATTTTGTGCGTCTATCGAGTTTTGAAAAAAACTGTCCTCATATAGGTTGGAAGCATCAGATGAGGAGAAAACTTTGATTACAAATTTTGTAGGTTTGTTTGCGTTACACACTTTGAATTTTATTATTCCCTTGAAACTGATGATTCTCTGGTCAACTGATATAGATGGACCTGGAGAATAGAATAAATTTGCATTTTTGCTGTAGTTTTGCATTAAATTTTGAATTCTTCTTTGGATAATTTTCTGTTTCCTTCAGCATGCGCAAAATGAAGATTCCAAAACAAAAGGAGAAATTAGCCACGAGAAAATACATAATTGGAAAAAAAAAGTCTATCCAATTTCTAGAAAAATAGTCTGTGACGTCAGAGGTAGGGTGAAGCCTCATATTGATAACCACCCCAATTGTTGCTTTTATGTCAACAATTGTTGGGAGATTGCAGGATGCAATCCTGACTTTCTTTGTTGGAGGTGTTGCCTGTTTTTGTTTTTTTCTTGTTCCCTTGAATGCAGGTCTCAGTAATTATTTGCAGAATTTGGTCACCAAAACCTAGACTGAAAAGTCTAGGAATAGTATTCTCATCAAAGTGAGAAGGAAGAATTGGTCCCTGCTGGATATTGTGCACTGTTATAGTAGATGTGGGGCCAGGATGAAACTTATTCACCTCTCGAGATTTAACTGTAGGAAATACGACTCATCTAAAATTTAATAATTATTCACCTCTGTCCAGCTAGGTGCACTGTTGTCAGCTGTATCACTTAAGTCACTCTCGCACTCGCTTACACTTTCACACAAATTCTCACATATTTCACTCTCATCACTAATCTCAAAATCACACAAATCACTATCAACAAAGCTTCAATTTCTTTGTGCTTGAACCCTTTCTTACCTACCATTTAACCAAAAAACTAAATAAACTGAGGCTTACTTGTAACAAACACCTTGCTGTTTATTCTTCACTGGTGAGAACAATGAAAGGAATTGCTGACAAAGAAAATTCGGGGATTTATGAACTACCAATGTTTGAAAGCACATTACCTGCCATCTGCTGGCAATATATATGAATTATGTGAGTGAAAATAGTCAACTACAATAGCTTCATAACTGCACACCCATATGTGTTTCTGCTTGTGTGCGACTGGACGCATCACCCATATATGGATTTCTGCTCGTGAAGGGTTAAGAGGAGGTAATGTAGGATCAGGAATGTTAAGATGTATTTATAGAATATGAAAGCTTGCTTCTTTAGAGTTAGTTTTGGAATAAAATTGTAAATTAACAATGTAGGCATTCTTTGTAGAATAATTGCAATTGCTTGTAGTGTTTTAGAATTTCCAGTTTCATTTAAATGTCCTTAAAATTATGATTTTGTTTATAATAATAATTCATACAACATCTTAGTGGCAAACTATCTAAAGCTTTAGTTATATTTTTATCAGTAAACATTGTTGTAAAATTAGTCTTTGTCTTGGAACTATTAAGCATATAAATATGTGTTGTTGGTCTGGGTGGCTCAATTTTTTTGTTACTGGCCTACAGATCCTAAGATCATGGGCTCAAACCTAGTCCAGGCTGATGGTTGTAAGTGTGCTTAAAAGTGATAGTCCCAAGTCAGTAACTTATTGGAACATGAAAGAATTCTTAGATAATGAATTTGTGGCACATGGAAGCCCTGGTATGAACCTAGCAATTGACAGCATCATTAACAAACAAAATAATATAATATAAATAAGCTTTTGCCATGTACCAACATAGGTCGACTAGTACTAAACCTTAATTGTTTTACTTGGAATAAAAGACCTAATTATAATACCACAACATATAATTTTAACTTATTAAAATAATTAGAGAAAATATTAAATTTCTACTAAAAAATTGATATCGAGATTGAACAGCTTAACTCAAAAATGAAAAGTTTGTTAAACATCAATCATGATTAATATAATTATGAGTCAAATTTAAGTTTGTCTTCCAATGATGACATGAAGACTTTCGAGAAAAATCTGCCCACCCAAACTACCCTTACATGAAAATTTTTTAATTTTTTCTCAAAAATGGCTGTAATGATTTGGTTTGGTTGAGATATTTGCATGGCAAATAAAATGTTATTCTTAAAATAAGACCTGAAACTTTTCTGGCAATGAATATGTTTGAGATTTTCTCGGGAAACAAGCCAAGTGAAAAGACGATTAGAAATCGACATTTCGGGAGCATACATCTCTCCTGTCATCAGGATATTTTAAGATATGTTATAACAAAACATAAGATTCATGAAGTGTTTCTAACATATTCTTTTATATTGGTTTGAATTTTCAAATACTTATACTTTTTTCAAAGGCTGAGGGACTGTTTTTCCTGTATACAGGTTGAATCACCTAAAACTTGCGCTGTCAAATTTCCAAAATGAAAAGTGCTATTGATGTGGTAGTGCAAACTAAAGAAAAACAAAAGGGAGTGCAATGCCTTTGCGGATCCTGACAACTAAAGAGAAATTTGACCTTCAAAGCTTGTTTTCAAAATGACTACCTTCAGTCTCAGTACAAGCTTCCAGTCTGCCTCACGTTCAAGAGGTCCCGAGTTCGAATCTGTCGGGGTGAGTTACCTAGATAAGGTTTTTTCCGGGATTTTCCCTTATCCTTCAAGACGAATGTCGAGTAACTCTAAGCTCCATGGACCCTGGACTCATTTGAGCATTTCACCCAATTCATTCACTGTCCGATATAACTTAACGTTGGGGCAGACGTAAATTTAAAAAAACAAAAAAAAAAAAAAAAAAAAAGCTTCCGGTCTCCTGTGGTAAGACTGCTGCACATGTTCTAGTATCTCAGTAGGAATTTCAGAGCAGGCAGCAGTAATACATTGTTTCATATCATCTGGTGTAGTTGGTATGTCCTTGTAAACAGGGTCTTTCAGTTTTCCCCATAGAAAAAAGTCTAACAGAGTCAAATCCAGTGAACAGGCCATCCAATTTGCAGGTGCCCTTCATCCAATCCATCAATTTGGGAACTCGTGCACTATGGGCTGGACAGCCATCATGTTGGAATCGCAGGTTCCTCCTAGTCTGCAGAGGAACGTCTTCTAGCATCTGTGGAAGATGGCTTATTAGGAGGCTGAGATACTTGTGCAAGTTTAGTGTTTCTTCTCTGGAAAAAGGGCCTATGAGGTGATGGTTCACTATCCCACATTATACATTTAAACTCCATGGACGCTGACGAAACTGACGCTGATGAAACCAATGGAGATTATCAACAGACCAATAGTGCAAGTTTCTGTGGTTTACCTGGCCATGATTGGTAAATGTTGCTTCATCTCTAAACAAAATACATGATGAATCTGGAGTATCATGTCGTAATGTCCATGTACAAAAGTTAACACCATTTTCAAAATCGTTTCCAGCAGCTCTTTATGGAGAGAGATGTGATAGGGATGGAACCTATGTCAATGGAGAATGCGAAGTATGCCTGCATGACTCATTTGTTTCTGTTACATTTTTTTGGTATTACACTACCACTTTCACATAACTGGTTGAAGTTGATGAATAATTGCCGAGATGATTGTTTTCTATTGAGATATCTTTTGTATACACCATACAACAGCGAACTGCATTCTTCCTACGTTCTCCATACACCATGAGCATGTCAGCTTTTTCTGAATTGGTAAATCCCATCTTCATTCACAGCCTACTGCTTGAACTATCACTAACTGACTAGAGCATCGCAATGCACAAATGAACTGCAAACCTGTGTAAACAAACCATAGCAGTATCATATGTAGCGACTAAGCTGGTTAAATGGAACACACAATTGTGGGTCTGTAAAAGTTTCAAAATAAGATATTTCATGAAGTACTGGCACTAGAATCCTGTGGAAAACACCATTAACATTCTGCTGTACCATACTTCTGAGTTTTGGATGTAATTAGGCATTGTTCCATTTAAAAAAGTATAAGTTTGCTCTTAAAATACACCTAAGTGCTATTAAAATCTATTTATAGGCTAAAACTGCTAGCCCCTAACTACCAAACAATGCTGTGAAAGCCGCATATCAATAGCGTTTTCCATTTCAAAAATATTGGTAGTGCAAATTTTAGGTGATTCATCCTGCATATGCAAAGAGAATGAAATTTCAAAGCCATCACATAGTGACCCACTTTTTAAAAAACCCTTTTGTTATAGCCTGCTGCATCCTTATGTCTATGAGAAAATACAAATATGTAATGAATTTTAGTTGATTGATGGAAATTAATAATTTCTCCACACTAGCCATACATAGGCTAAGATTTTTGATGGATAGAGTCAGCATGAAAAATTCAATGCCATGGCTGGGATTTGAACCATGGAACCGTGACATTGAATTTTTCATGTTTCCATGTAATGAATGCTTATTTTGATTAGCAGGAATGAGAAGAATAAGCTTTTGTAAAAAAGCTTTGAAGAAGAGTAGGTAGAAAAAGTTATTTGAATAAAATATATCATATTTTTAATGTAAAAAAGAGTATATGGTAGAAATAAAAATCAGGACAAATGGGGATAAAAATTAATGAAACAATTTCTTCAAAATTAGTATCATGAGTTAAATAGTTTTAGGCAAGTAGTCAGAAAAACATGAACATACAATAAATTTATATAGTCATTGATAGTTGGTGCTGGATTTTGTACAGTTCGGAATGGTTTCCGTTTCATAAGCATTATTCAGTAAATACCTGTACATGATTAATTTCTATATTACTTTTATTATTTTCTGTTGGTGAGTCCATCAGCCTGACTTCTTATATGATTACAAATATTGTCTCTTTGGTCTTGTCCTGTGTATCTGGAATTATATTAAACAATGAACTTAAAATTAATAATTTGTGCATGTATTGTAATGCAAGCCATGCTGAAGCAACTTAATGCAGTGGTGTCAAAGCTATATGCAGTTCAGGCCAAAACTGGGTCCATAGCCCTGACACAGAACCACACTATGCTCAACTCATTCTGACTACTCACTGAGTACATACACTCATGGCCTTCCATCAGCTTTTATATATGTGCCGGGCATGTAATTTTTCTGGAATTTAAAGCCTCTGGAATTGCAGTTGCAAAAGGTCTTTTTGCTTAGTAATAATACAACTTGCTTCCTGAGGTCATCTGTCCTAATGCGTGTTTATTTCTCATGCCAACCTGCTTTCTGCTATGTCATCTTGAGCGCATATTACTTCTCACGGCAGATTGTGCAATTGACGATGTGACAATATTGATGGAAAGCATAATACAATAGACTTCAAATTCTGTAATCCTTGAAGAGAAGATTCCTAGGCTTTATGTAATTAAAAATAAGTAACAGAATATTTAAAATTATACAATGAGTTGACAGACACTCTGTGCTTCACATATCACAAATTTTCTCTCCGTGCGTTTCGCCTCCACCTGAAGGCACTATCAAGAAATTGTCAATGCCTTCAAGTGGAGGTGAAACACATTGAAAGAAAATTTATAATATGTGAAGTACAGAGTGTCTCAGTCAACTTCATTGTATTATTTTAATTATTACATTACCTCCCAGAGTTAATTCCAATCTAAAAGTTTACGAATTAACAAAATATGTACTTGTATTATACTCAACTTTTTGAAATAACATAAAACATGGTAATAGATAATGTTGATTTTCTCCAAAATTAAGCCGACCATATGCCTGCCTAGTGTTTCAGTTCATGTCTTTTATGTTGCATTTTTAGCAACATACTGAGAGCATTGTATACTATGTATAGGAATTGTTTTCCTATTTGTGTTCAAAATACTGGCTCATGACCACAGTCTTTGATGCAGTCCTTGCTCTGTATGCATCATGTGAAAACCTAGACTAAGCTGGTTTATTGACCCACTATGCCCTGGGCATGGTGAATGACCTGATGCATTGCCGTGCAGAGCCACAATTGACACCACTGGCTTAATAAGCTTAAGGAATAGCTTAAGGAAAGAATATATTTACTTTGCATTTTTGTTTTGTGCTTTAAGTTAACATATTTTTATTTTACTTTACTTATTTCTTAATTACTTTTTTATTACTCTATATGAGAATTAGAAAGCTTGTTTTCTTGTTTGTTTATTTTTAGATTTTATTTACATTTTGTTTTATCACCTCAGTGCGAAGGGTGCCGTAGTGTTGTGGTGATGCTCTGCTATCAACTAAGTTAATGTGCTGGTGTGGTGTTGAAAATTTGGATAGAGGTAACTAAAAATAATACCTTTTTCAAGTATCATAAAACAGATTATGAAGAAATCTTGTCTATTTTTAAGGGCAGGCTATGTCCAGGAAAAGTAATTTTAGATCATAATACATTTGTTAATTTAATTTATGAAATCTCAACATCTGAGGAGTATTAAAGTACATCTTTGTCCAATCAGTAAATGGCAGATTTGAAAACATTAAAGTTTAGGGATCAGTGTTTGGTTTATCAGGTGTCTGGTTTACAAGACACACTGTGCATGCAGTATGCTGCATGCTGAATAAAGATTCAGGGAGAAAACCTTTTTTATTGTGGTGGTGGTGTGAAAAAAAATGATGATTTTAATAATGGTGTGATAGAGTGTTGAGGTTTGATGATGCAGAGGCTGCATTTTGATGATTTAGAGCAATATCATGTTAACTAGCATTTATGGAATTTTATTGAATAATAAATTAAACATTCCAGTTTATACAAAAAAAAAAAAAAAAATAAAAGTTCTTATTGTACTAAGTTTTTGATATCGTCTACGGAGATTCCTTATTTAAGCTGTATTGACCATTAACTTCCATGATTCTCACAACAGATAAAATAAATGCACACTAAGTTTTAGTTACATAATTGAGAGTCTTGACTGGTGGTTTATTACTTTGCTGCTCCAAAATTTATTTAAAACTTCATGATAATGAATAGTTGTAAGCTTTTATACCCAGAGTCTAGTTTGTAGATAGAAGAATTTTCCGGGCTCAGGGGCTGTGGACTGCTGTAGTTGGAAAATCCAGATGCTTCGTTTACGAGTGAACAGCATCAGTGGTGGCATGGTCTGAGTCTTCTGGGTGAAGGTTGAGTCACAACTGACTCACTAGTTGGAGATGCGGCCGTATTTGACAATATTTGCCAGTCTGTGAAATTTACAACATTTAATGGGTTTGAGTTGATGATGTTGCTCTGAATTAACTTAAAATCCTCTTCTGTAGAACAAATTATCTAATGGGCAGAAACAGGGCAGGCACAGCTGAAATCCTTGAAATGTTTTGTGGAACTAACAATCCTTCCCAAAATTTGGTTGATTCTTTTTGAGACAGCTGCTAGACAGTTAAATTGCTGAGGAAATTTCTGGACAGGTGTGTTCTGACACTTTTCCGAGACATCTAGTACCAGAAACCGTGTCTTGCCTGATCTCATAAGACTGATAGTCAACAGTATACATTCAACATGCCTGTTCATACAGGGAGCCTGGTTGGAATTATTTTAGAATTGACACAAGGTTCTGTATCAGCACAGCAATACCAAGGGCACTTTGGAAGTTTCTAGATCCAAGTAAATGTGAAATAATTTAACATGTAGATACATCTTATTCCATATAGCCACAGGAGTGTGGGATGACACAGAGCTTTATATGAATAATTCAGTGTTACACAATGGAGCTGGAAAGATAACATTGTGTATACATTTTTTCTTTCTTTTGCAATTGTATCAGTTCTGTTGGTGGCTTAAATCAGCAGCAACATCTTCAATGCTATACGTATAGGCCTAAAAGACTTTATTCCGTCACCTACAATGGCCTTCAGCTGGTTACCTGATATTAAGAGGGATAAAATGTTTTGAAAGATGATAGAAGTAGAAAATATTAATGGCAGCCACTGTAGAAAGTTGCTGCCATGGAAAAGATTGATTAAAGTCCCTGAGAGACCTATAAGAATTTAGAGGTCTCCCTTTTGTGTTGGTTAGAGAAGCATTTCTAAGGCTCTGAGAAATTAGTCTGTGGTTGCCTGCCACTACCTATTTCAATTCCTTCCTGTAAGACTGACCAGTTTTCACATAGTACTTCTTGCTTGGAACAAAGTATTTAAGCCCATGGATGCCTTGTCGAAGAGTACTTCAAAGAATGTTTTCTACTTAATCTCAAATTTTGTTGGTGTTATTTGTAATTTAGAAACATTCTGTGTATGATAATGGAAACCCTTGCTGGTTTCTAAATTCATAGCTAATTACCTAATTCAAATTTACTTATTAGTATTGTGACTTTGTGGGTTCGTAGAATTAAAAGGCAGAGTTGCAGAAATTCCTAATGTTCTTTATTTTCGTAGAAATGCTCTTATAGATTACAGCAGCATTACGTTACATACACAATCAGTCCACCAAGGTCGATCACAGTAACAAACAGTGACAGCAGATTACATCCTTAGCTCTCGTTACAACAACACAGCTGGCTGTCTCTCATTTTACAACTACAACTTGCAACTCTTGTGTTCACAACTTGCAACTCCTCTTGGCCAATTGTCGCCTCTTTAAATACTTCACAGATAATTTCTAGATGATTTGCAAATAAACCAGAACACGAACAATCTCTATCAGTCCAGAAGTAACTAGAAATTTCCATTTATCTCAGTTTGTTTGTTTCGGCAGACCCTTATCTGCCTGTTATCTTTGTCCGCGGGCTCTTAGTTTCCACACTGACCTCCTATCAGTTTCTTTTTGTGTAAACAAACCACGTGATTGTAGATATAGGTTCGCGACAGTATGATAAGAAACAAAAAGTCAAGCATTGATTTGGATTGTCAAAAATGGCATAGCTCAAGCTAAAGTGAAGAGAGCAAGGAATATGGTTAAGAGAATGATAGCATTCTTCGTTATTGGTGGCATATTTCCACCATTTGTTATAGAGGACCGGCAAATATACACTTTGTCTCCTGAAAGTTTCTCAAAGAGTTTATGAACATTAGCTGAGAGTGGAACACAGTCATGATGATATACCGTGACAATACCTTGTGGAATACATTTGCAGTGAAATCCAAATTGCTTCAGAATAGCAAATTGACACATAATCATTTATGATTTTGTTAAACCTAGTGCTAGTTCAACAGAAACAGTTATGAACACTGGATATGAATCTTGTTTATACTGCTGGTCCAACAGAAATAATAAAGACGGGCAAAGATAGAAAATGTCATGCTCTGCTATATTTATTTGTAAGCTGATGTAGCTGAGGCATAAATTCTAAAGTTGGCTCAAACTAGTAGCTTATAAGTATGCCTAAAAGTGACAGCCCCATTTCAGTAATTTACTAGCATGTAAAAGAGCTCCTACAGGATGAAATTCTGGCACATCTGCATGCTGATATGATCCTTATAATTGACAGCATTGTTAAGAAAGAAAATAGTTGTTTATTTTAAGTTGTATTAAAAGCTGTTTACCATAAATATACAAGGGGTTTATATATAAATACTAAATGTTATTGAAATTAATGTTCTCAGGTAGTGCAGTTGTGTCATATTTCATCTTTGGTGAAACACTTAAGTTCATACGTGATTTATCATGGTATTGCACTACATATCAGCAAGTTATTACATTTGAAAACTTGAGGATTATGTAGTTTTTTTGGTAAGTCATTAAATAAGGTGACACAGAGGTCAAATGGAACCCTTTTTCTCGATTATGTCACGGACTATAATTTACTGCAGAAATTTCATAATGAACTGCAACATGTCCCAAGAAAAATCTTATTGCAGCTCTTAATGGATGGGCGTAATTTAAACTTAAATTGTTTCAGCAAGTTAAAAGTGGCAATAGAGACAATATTCTGAAGGTGGTTGGGTGTTTGTGGTTTTCATGTAAACAATGAAGCTATGAAGAAAGGTTTAATGGCTGTTGGGAGCTTAATACATTTCTGTACAACAAATTATTTATGTAATCGAAGACCAGTCAGCTTATCAGACTCATTTCACTACTGTAACTGGCAGTAAAGATTCCTCTAAAATAGTATGTGGTGTGATGGCTTGAAAAGGTTTGGAGCAAGTCTTACAAATATTTGACTGAATTACAACAAATGTAAGAGTTAAGTTGCCAGAAAGTAAATCTTGTAAAAACATAGAGGAAGAAATCCAAGATCCTTTAAAATAATGTAAACTAACATTGTTTAACACTATTTCTTTTGAATATGAACATTTCTTAGGAAATTTTAAAGTATTAAACCCACTTGCTCCATTTTTGTACTCCTTTTGAATGAACTTTTAAGAATTTAATAAATTGCTTTAGCAATCTCGTAACATGACAATCACCACTGGTATTAATAGTCTAATTTTGCTTGATTTACAGAACACCAGCAAAGTTGATTGAGATAGTTAAACTTGATGTCAAATTTAATACAAAAAAGAAAGTAAACAAAACTGTAGGAAAGGAAAATATTAGGTTTTGCACTTAATGTTGGGGTATGTTAGTGCTAATTCAGCAGAAACTCTGGTATAAGAGTCCTAAAGTGTAAGTTAGTGGGCTTATGTGTTTGAACACTGATATGTCAGCAGACAGATCTTGGAATGTGTCACAAATGAAAAATGTATTGGAAACATTGCAAGAAGATAACAAAATTTTAGGCTAAATAACAGTGCATTTGTCTGTGCTATGAAGCAAAGAAAGCTTATAACGGATCCAACCAGTCGGATAACTGCTGATGATGGGGACAAAACCTTTTCCGAAACATGTCCAAGTAAGGATAATTTAAGTGATGATTGTGTTTGAATTACCGACTCATTACTTTCAAATGTTAAATACATCACTGTTTCTAACCTTTTGCTTCCAATAATAATTATAAAACTAAGTTTAAAGAATTTATCTCAGTATCTTTGTTCATGTGGGATTGGACATTTTCCTGAGATTTTGACTAAACAGAAGTGCAGTAGAACTCTATCTAGATTAATTAGAACAAGAGCTGATCCATATAATTATATGAATCTTGATAATGCTATTGCTTTGAAGAAACTAAATTTGTGTATATTATAACATTAATTTAGTGACTACCGAGCAGTGTTTGTTTTGAACAGTGATGTACTTTTGTGAAGTGTCACAAGTGTCACATGTCCTTTCGATGTTTCATAACGTCCCAGGTGCAAGAGAAAATCACTACAGTTCTTCTTTGATGAATTCCTCTTCAGTATGTGTTTCTTCACTAAAAGCTTTTTAGAAATATAAACACATGTTTTGTAACCAATATTTTTTGTAGCACCTGATGGAATTTGTCGAATGCAATCCTTGTAACCTCATGTATTTCTGACTACTATGTTAGTGAAATTTTGTCCATCAGAGGAAGAGAATGTTCCAAGGAATTACTTCAATCTTCAAACTGATTTAAAATTTCAGATGTTTTGCAGAAGTGATTATGGATGTACTGTATCTTTTCTTGTATGCCATTTTTCAGCAAAACATTCTTGTGCTGTGGCAATGTTGACTGCATCTTCCACATTTAGGAACTGAAAACACTTCACTGAAATGTTCTGTGTAGTATGACAGATTCTAACCGATTCCCCACCGAGTTAAAACTGGTTGATGAGGTAAAGGTAAATTTGAAAGGAGTTCATAGAATTTTTTAATTCTAATCAGTGACTTTATGAACACTTCCTTCATGCTAGAAACAAGAACATACTAAAATGAAAAAAAATTAAAGAAATCCAAAAGATGATTCAGCAAATTGGTAAACTAGGGGAAAAATTATATTACAATGGATTCCATCTCATTGTGGAGTAGATGGAAATGAAAAAGCAGACTTTTTGGCAAATAAAAGAACCAAAATTGAACAAAAAGCTAATAAAATTTCCTTATGGATCAATCAAATGCATTGTTAAAAGAAAAATAGATAAAAACTATATAAATAAAATAACACAAAAAAATAAAAACTCAAAATTGCTACAAAATACACGAAAACCTAAAGTAATTCCAAAACTACCAAGAAAATCAGCTGCTGCCATCTTTCATCTCATAACTGGACATGATTGTCTGAATAACCATCTTTATAGGATTGGACTTCCATGCCTACTGTGTACCAGAGAAGAAATTATGAATATGGAACATCTAGAATCATGCCAAGCTTTGAAGACGTGTCCTCATACTGTCACCAAATAATGGGAGGCTAGAGGGAGAATGACTTGGCTGTCAATTCCTGAGCATTAGACACACACGCACACCCGCACCCGCACGCATGCACACGCACACGCACATGCGCACACACAAACATCCATGTATTTATACTGCATTCTGATAGTTTCAGTGACATGATGTGAACAAGGCATCTCAAATGAACTTATTTAGGATAAAGGACTTTTAATACAACTCCCACTTTAACAGTATATGGAGCAGCATTACTGACAAATAGCAGTACATTGTCGTGTCATATTCCTTCTGGCCACAAGAGAACTATTAAGTCAATGAAAAGTTTACCAACTGTGGAAAGTGTAAGACTTTAAGCTTTCACGGCGAGCGTTATTAATCAAGGCTTCTGGTGATCAGCTGTGTCAGGTTTATGAAAAATTTACTCGGTCAAGTATTTGTGTCTTAAGAAGTGATTTGCTACCTGCCTTCATAGCACCAACTTCAGCAGTACACATGCATTGTCTTGCTGCATGTGTGGTTTCATCAATCAAAGTGCTTTCATGCTTCAGTGTATTCTGAATATTATCAATTTCTTCTTGAACACTGTTAGCATATAATTTTTGCACAATGTAGATTTGTCTGGTACCGTTATTTGTTTATTTTTCTAAAATCATACAAAGCTGTACATTATTCAATTTATGCATCGTAATGTTGGAATCCCCTAATGCTAAACACAAAACTTTGGAAAGTGCATTACTGGATCTTGATTGTTACTTTTGATCAGTTGCTGGTTAAACTTAAATTTATTTTTCAAGCTCTCCTCATGCTGTGGGGCATTTTTGTGCTGCACAATGTCTTGTTTTTTCTACGTAGAAACATACTATTCTCATACCAAACAAAATGAGACATTACCATCTTTACTGAAAATATTTTTCCAAACTTGTTTACATGTTTGCATAGGAATGCTAACAGGTAGGTTTTTGTGAGTGGCATTACATAATTGCAACAGCGAGATCATGCACATCTTACATACTGGACTAACGATCATTGCACAACATGCTGCAATTTGAACTTAGGGAATCACCATCCTTGTACATGACATCATTGCGATATCTCAGGTTATAACTGACTGATGATTTGGCTCTACTGGTGTTCTGTGCTCTCTCTTGTAGCTAGATTTTTCTCCTTGCAACACCTGGCTATATCTTAGCATTTCTTATGCAGTTAGCCAAGAAAACAGCAAACACTGATAAATCATGTATAAATGTGAAATGTTACCTTTTAAAATTACAGTTGCTGTTTTAATTAAATGCCTTAAATTAAGTAAGCAAAAGCATTTCCTTTCTAAATAAGCACAAACAAACATTGTTACAACTGCTCATCTAAATGTGTTACAAAGTATAACCTTTCTTTTTATCCTTAAAAGTATGGAAAAGGTTAAGTATTTTGCTTAGAAATCTGGGCTTAATGATAACTTGAGCAATACCTAAGCACTTTATAATAATAAAGTAATTTAAGCTATATACATTTTTTCTTTCTTTCTTCCTCAAAATGGTCCAGATAGCTAAAATTGTATAATTGGAGTTATGCTGTGTTCTGAATAGGCAGGTAATATATTGTCTCATGGAAATGCTGTAGTGAAGATTGCCTGTTCTATGAAAAATGAGCTTTGAAAACATAAATGAAGAGTCAATTAATATACAAAGCCAGTGTATGATTCCTTTTTGTTCTTTAGAGGTATCAGAAGTGTATGTCAGATAATGTTACTAAGAACTGCTTATAAGGAGCTTCAGGATTACTTGAAGAAGAAATACATCTCAGTTGGCCAGACAAGAGGTCAGAAAAGAAAAGCTGAGAAACAACGAAAAAGACAAAATAAGAAAAAAGATGGAAAAAAGTTGATAAAAGAATAAGACAAAATAAGAAAGGAGATGGAAAAAAGTTGATAAGAATGCAGTCATAAATATGTGGAAAAAGAAAAGTGATATTAAGTAATTTTCTTACATCTTTTGTGTGAGCATTTTTTAACATGTTATTTTAAAAGTTCCAGTAGTAGATTATTTTCAGTACTTTTGCAACCACAATATAAATGTCCAAATTCAAATTATCTTTTCCTTAGTACTTTGTTTGAAATATGTTTTATGCAACTCTGCCTCTTAGTACCTATTATCATATATCTAATTAGTTAGCATGTTGTGTAATATAAAAGTTAAATTTTATCATTTGGTTTACTTTACTATCCAAAATATTGTATTTTCCTTTTGAGATCATTTTAGTAATAAAATGTGTATATTGGACAACTAGTAGAAGAGGGTGAAGAAGGGTCTTCAAAAGTGTACAAATACTAAAATTATAGTCAGGGAAATATAACACTTTGGTCTGGGAAAGTGAGATAAGTTAGGGAAGTTAGACTATAAATTTTGCTACAAATCCCGGCTTGTGAAAAAAAAATGTAAATGTGCTTATAAAAAATAACATTAAAAACACAACTTCCTTATCATTTTTCTACTTTGTATGAAGGATGTATATAAATATGCATATTGACAAAATGTTGCAGTTAAAAGTATTTTGTTTAACTTATGCTTGGTAAGATTTAGTTTGTCATGGCACTTATACTTTCTATATGTATACTTCACACTCTGTTTTATGATACTTTTCTGCTGAATTTATTATATGTACAGTGTTTGCTTGTTTAAGTGCCTCTGCTGTGGTTATTCCATGATTGGTAATAAGAACATTTGTATTAATTATGACATTTAGCAATAGCATTGTTTAGTGGTGCTCTTAAATTTATATTCAAGTAGCCTGTACTTATAAATATGTAAAATATGTAGCTATTAACAGTGAAGCAAACAAATATATACAAATATAACAATTTGTAACTTAAAACTTCACTTTTCTTATAAGGACTGGTGACACTTTTCTTATAAATTGTTCGGGATAGCAAATTCATGAAAATTCTTCCACATCGTCAGCCGGAACCAACAAAACTGTCATCATCGTTACAAATGCTTGTTAGTACTACCAATCTTGTATTTCAAATTTGTATAATCTTGTATTTCAAATTTTAATAAAATGCTTAATGAAGTGAAAATTATATCAAATAAAGAAAAACATTTAGTAAAAGTTAGTCATCCTATTTTACCTAGAATTTATGCTCTTCCTAAAATTCATAAACCTGAAAATAAAATGAGATCTATTGTAAATTGTATAAATTCACAAACTTATAATTTAGCTAAATGGTTACATAAAAAATTAAGTAAGTTTGATAAATTTGAGAGTTTAAGTATTAAAAATTCTTTTGAATTAGTTAAAAAGATTGACAGTGTTATATTATCTAAAACTGATAAACTTGTTTCTTTTAATGTAACTGCCTTATTTCCTAGTATTCCTAGAGATAAACTTTTAATTTATTTAAAAAAGTGGTTGAATTCATTAAATTTACATGAGGACTTAATAGTTGATTTTGTTAAACTTACTGAATTTTGTTTAAGTGAAAACTTTTAATGATGAATTTTTCCAACAAACTTCTGGCTTAGTAATGGGTAAACCTCTTTCACCTTTTCTTGCTGATCTTTTTGAGTTTTTTCGAAATGCAAGTTACTAAAGCATTCCCTTTAATTTTTAAAGTTTGGTATAGATATGTTGATGATATTTTTGCTATTGTTCCTGATAAACTCATAAACGATGCTTTAAAATTACTAAATTTGCAAGATAAAGCGATAAAATTTACATTAGAGACTGAATTTAATGGATTTATTCCTTTTCTAGATTTAAAGCTAATAAAAAATAATAATAAATTAAACTTCGGTATTTATAGGAAGTCTACTCATATTGATAATTACATAAAAAATAAGTTTTAACCCTTTTTCACATAAATTTTCTGTTTTCAGTAGTTTGATTTATAGATTAATAAATATACACCTGAATAAAGATGAAGTTAATAAAGAATTTAACCATATTATTAATACTGCTTTAATTAATGGCTTTATAAAGACTTTATAAATAAAAAAATTGAAAAATTTAAATATCTAAAAACTGTTAATGACATTTCTACCCTTAAAAAAATAAAAACAATTATAATTTTAAAAAGCCATCCTTGGGTTAATAAACATTTTCAATTTCTTTTTAAAGAGTTTGGTATAACTTTAGTTCCTCAAAATAAATGTAGTATTAAAAATTTATTGCATTTCTCTAAAAAAGATAAAATTCCTAATAATAAAAAAATCTGGTATTTATAAATTTAATTGTTTCAATTGTAATAAAGTTTATATTGGAAAGACAAAACGTAATTTAGAAACCAGAACGAAAGAACATTTTTGTAACATTAAGTATAAACAGACTGATTAATCGGCTGTAGCAGATCATTTTTGGTCATTTAACCATGAAATAAATCCAGAAGTTAAATTATTAAAACAAATAAATGACCCGATTGACTTAATGGTTTGGGAATAGATATTTATTTTAAGAAACAAACATCACGTAATGAATTTTGAAATACCGGCAGTCGATTCTGTTTTTAAATTTGTTTCATTTTCAGGTTTTGATAGTACTAGCAAGTACATATTAACATCTAGTGTTTTTAACGATGATGATAGTTTTGTTGGTTCTGGCTGACGATGTGGAAGAATTTCCATAAAATTGCGATCCCAAACAATTTATAAGAAAAGTGTCATCATTTCATATAAGATAAGTGAAGTTTTAAGTTACAAATTGTTATATTTGTATATAGCCTGTACTTGTTTTACACTGTAGAAATAGGTGTGTTGGTGTAGTAAACAGTGGTAGAGATATATATAAAGTATTTGTCTAAAAACATTTGAACCTTTAATGCCTTTTTGCAAATCAGCATTATGCTTCTTTTTATCCCTTTATAAAGAAACTGATGTCTGAAATGAGCAAGTAATAGCATATCTTCAATTAGAAATAGGTGTACAGTTTAAATATTATTACTTTTGCTTCTGAAGCTGTAGAAAACAAAATAGTATCTATTTCTGTTTGCCAAGCAAAATGTTAACTATGGGCAAGAGTGTAAATAAAAAAAAGCTTCTACTTTGTGTGTGTGTGTGTGTGTGTGTGTGTGTGTGTGTGTGTGTGTGTGTGTGTGTGTGTGTGTGTGTGTGTGCGTGCGTGCGTGCGTGCGTGCGTGCGTGCGTGCGTGCGTGCGTGCGTGCGTGCGTGCGTGCGTGGTTTTTTTTTTTTTCTCATTGTCAATAAAGTGATCAATGCCAGCAAAATGTTTAAAAGATAATCTCATACAGTTAATCTTAACTCTTTTAATACATTTAATACACCTGTGAAAAATGCAAAAATTCATAGTTTTCGTTAGACTTGTTTGAAATTTTGTCATTAAGGCATTGTGGTTAAGCTTCCAAGTTTCATTGTTGTATCTTTAATAGTTTTTTGCACAAAAAAAAAAAAAACTTTAGTGTGATTTTTGTATGCTATAAAAAATATCTCAATCCATTGGTTTTTACTTAAAATAATTTAACTTTTTAGTTCAGATTTTTTAAACTGCAGTTATAAAAGTGAGTATACCTACTCATTTTTAAGTCAAGTAGTTCAGGAGAAAAAATATATATGTATGAACATATTAGATTTTAATTCATAAAACAATTTAGAGTCAATTGCTCACATTATGGCACTTAAATTTTAATGTGAACAACCGACTACATATAGCTTTATGAATTTATTTGGACATCACGGTATTATGTTCTTCCAAATATCAGGTAATATTAGATTTATCCTTAAATTCTTTGCAATTTTGAGATTTAAAATTAAGTAATAAATTATTTAATCTGCATCTGTAATAATACTGACATTAGTAGCCATCTATTAAGCAATGTATATGCAAAGTTTCAAAGAAATCCATAGAAAATTGCATCTCTAGAGCATTTTAACTGTACAAAAATGTTGAAGTTTAAAAGTGGAGAAAAATGAAGCGAAATTTTTAATTAAAAATTACATTACTTTGCTTTAAACTATCCCTATCCCACTGATGAATGTCCATCACCTACCTTATTAGTTTCTTTCTCTTATAATTTGGTTGCTTTAGCTCTTTCTTAATTATTCTTCTATTTATAATAGTTTAAAAAAATGTATTTTTTGCTGCAATTTCTGCACTTTAGAGAAAATGTTCCATTCTGTACAATTGTTATTATAAATGAGTGGAACTTTGAGCTCTGGTTCCTTTTGATTATGGTTAAAAAAGTTGTTAATGCATATTTACCTATGTCTAATGGTTCTGGAGAAGAACATTAATGAATATATTAGTTTTCGTGAATTTTTGTCCATTTTCTGTTTTCGATATCAATAATTATGAAATTGTTTCATTTACAGTTCTAATAATAACAACATTTAAACACTTTTTCTAGGAGTATATATATATGAATGAATGAATATGAATTTATTAAACTTCATTATAAACACAGTCTTATATTACACAGAAAATGAAGCTATTTACAGTGGATTAACAAACACTAAACAATAAAAAATATGTAGTAAATATTCTCCACTTAACTTAAGAAGCCAATGACAATACTTCTATTATGTTTTTGCGAAATTAATTTCGTGGACATTTGCCCACATCCTCAGTCAAATACAATTCGTTGTCAAACACACTTCATTGTTAATTTTTAGATGAGTCGTATTTATTACGACGACGATCAGTTAAATCTCGACACTTCATTGTATTTATGTATTTACATATTACCAACATCTCAAGACGAAACAAACCTAAAAACAATCAATTGCCGGTATGTCAAAATTCATTACGCGATTTTTAATTTTTGGAATAAATATTTTTTCCCAAACCATTAAATCTATGGGAACATTGATTTGTTTTAATAATTTAACTTCGGGATTTATTTCATGGTTAAATGACCAAAAATGATCTGACACGGCCAATTTATCAATTTGTTTATATCTAATGTTACGAAAATGTTATTTCTTTCTGGTTTTCAAACTACGTTTCGTCTTTCCAATATAAACCTGATCACAATCTAAGCAATTAAATTGATAAATACCAGATTTTTTATTATTAGAAATTTTATCTTTTTTATACATTAAAAATAAAAATCGCATAATGAATTTTGACATTCCGCCAATTGATTCTGTTTTTAGGTTTGTTTCATCTTCAGATGTTGGTGATACGTAAATACATAGTATCCTTGACAACGAAGTGTGTTTGACAACAAATTGTGTTTGACTGAAGATGTGGGCAAATGTCCACGAAATTAATTTCGCAAAAACATAATAGAAGTATTGTCATCAGCTTCTTAAGTTAAGTGGAGAATATTTACTAAATATTTTTTATTGTGTACAGTCTTATATATTTACAATTTAATAATGTTTATATACCCCTACATATCTCGTTACATATCAAATTACAACTCTTTGTTGAGTTGCTGAACTACCTTGGGCCCATAGACTCTAACACCATGGTTTTTGAGCCCTATTTACCACTTTTGGTCCTCAGTCTACGTTATCCTGACTATCCTTATTTCTAATTTTTCTTAACCATTTATTTCTCACTAAACCTAAGTACTTTCCTTATTTCCAGTACATTATTTCTTGATTTATCCCTCAATAACTTTTTAACTAAAATTTCACTAGGTACTTCTAATTCTTTTGAGTACTTTTCCTCTCCAATTCTTTGTTTCTTCACATTCAGACAATAAATGACAAAAACTATTTTCGTATTACACAGTATACACTTTCCTTTTTCATCTCTCTCCCCTAAGCCTTTTAACCTTATCACTCCTGTTCTGGCCCATGCAAAGTCTTCTCTTGTCATATGTCACAAATATCAACATATTTTTGTCTTTCCCAGTTCATTTTTAACTCTCTATAAGTACATAGTGAAGATTTTGATAGTCAACATGAAAAATTCAATACTATGGCTATGATTTGAACCATGGATCTCCTGGTTTCCATCCAGTCGCTCTTACCCATTGAGCTACCATGGCCAACTTGCCGTCATGACATTGAATTCTCCATTTGACTCATATATTTCCCCGGTAAACCACTAGGGACTCCTGCATTTGAGATACACTGTTAGTGTAAGTACTATCGTAAGTATGTGAATCCCAGGCTTCATCATTTAACTCTTATTTTAGTTAATTGATGGAAATTAATAATTTCTTCACACTAGCTGTATAAAGGTTTTTGATCAACATACATTAATTTTTCTACTCCTCTCCTCTGCTTTCTCCAAATTTGTCATTCTTCTATTACATTCAGTGAATTCTTTGTTTACCTCCTGTTTGAAACTACCTCATGTTGATTTTATTTCTTCGAATTCTTTTACCATTTTAACTTCCATTCCTTTAAGCTCTGTCATTTCCTCTGCAATATGCTTCAACATTCCCATAACTTGTTGCATCTCTGGTCCAGTGTTTAGATCCGCTCCTCCAATTATTAGTAGTGTCATTAAAACCAGCACAAACCACGCCATCAATTTGGTCTGCGCACCCATAAAAACACATCCGTCTCCTCTCGCTTCCAGTCAGCCAATATACATGTATGCAAAACTTCAAAGAAATTCATTTAAAAATTCAGTGTCTGGAGTATTTTAAGCATTAAAAGATACTAGTTACAAGGTCTAAATATAAACAAGTTAATTGCTTGTTTTAAAATCCTCCTGCAGGTCAATCAGCTAGTTTATCTTTTATTTTGGTCACTTTTAACTACTTCCTTGCAGATTTATATGTGCTCAATGAACTTTGGTCCATCTGTTTTAGCCTTTGTCTTTTCCCTCAAACTACTAATTTTGTTGCTAATAAGGCTTTCTTTGCTTGCTGCAGCTTTTCCCTTAACCTTCAGAGTAGCTTTATAACCCATATTAAATTCGTCAACTGCGTTCACCAGTAGCATTTCTCTTGGTGAGGCCATATGTGAAGATACTTGTAATGAAAGTAGAAGTGTGGATATATATATAATAAAAGAGAACTCGTCTAATGGCAGTGTTACTTGAACAAGAGCAGAGCACGTCTACTCTTCTGTGCAGCAAATATTTCAATCACTGTTTTTGAAGTTAGGGATTTCACCAATTTCCTCTTTGTGAATGGAGCAAACAGCCAAGGAATTAAGACTATTTTAACCCATGGTGTTCCTAAGGAAAGGCTTAATTCTTTTCAATGTACTGGAACATCTCTCTACCCCTACTGTTGAAACTCGAGTTGTTAGTGCAATTTGCAATATTTTTGTGAAATGCTTTCTCAGTGGAGTGTTGAAGAAAAAAACTGAAGAGTTCTCTGCCTGAGGAGATATCTTTGAATGTATCATTATGATAAATCACCGACAGTTCATTTTTTAACTTTTCTTAGGAGATACAGAATTATAATTTGATGCAAATTTTCTTACATAGTCATCAGGGAAATTTTCTCTGAATGTAAATAAGTTCTTTGGATCAATAATTACAAAAGTACTAAAATATGAGATTGTTGGAATCATCCTTTTATTTGGTTGACTACTGTGTCACACACTTCTTTGGAACCTGAATTCAGGTTCTCTGTAGAACTGTAATTCGTTCACTTTCTTGAGGGAGGAGCAGTATCATGTACCTGGTATCTTCTAGTGTTCTCACGAATTTTAGACACAACAACCGTGCCATGGCCAAGTGTTTAGATCACTCGACTCTTACCAAGGTGGTCTGGGTTCGATCCCAGGCGACTGCATATGAGATTTGTGGTGGTCAAAGTGGCTTAGGGGTGAGTTTCCTCTGGATTCTCTGGTTTCCCCTGCCATCTCATTCCACTACTGCTCCATCTTCATTTCATATATCAGTGTCACCACCTGCAGTGCCGCATGTAGTAAAAGTGGGCATTAAATCTACAAAACAAGGAAGAAAAAGTCAGATACATCTGATGAAAAATGCTACAAAGCATTAGATAGTGTAACTTTATCAGCACTGTGCATTGCATCTGAATTATGTTATAATGTTAGCATGTTTCATAGTGCTGTAGAAAAAATTTAGAAGAAATAAAAATTCTCGATTATTCAGAAAATTCTTAAAACCAGGAGCTTCTCATATTGTTACATTAAGTCACTCTTATTCTTGCTCAATCTTCTCAAAAAACTGTGGTAAATATATATATATATATATATATATATTTTTTTTTTTTTTCCCCATGAACATTGTTTATAAAATGTGATTGAAAGTTCCATCTTGTTGTCAAAGCAGCTGGAATGCATTTGCTGCAAACTGAATGCAACAGATCACTTCATTTTAGTGAAGATGAGAAAAATGTTTATCCACCAATTTTGGTGAAAAACAACTGATTTTATCGTATTTGGAAGAGAGGTTCCACAAAATTTTATGCTCTCTTAACACTTAGTGTGCATCTGTTTGTAGTGGTTAATTAATTGTGTTTCTGGATTGATATTTTACGTGTAGAATCAGTCTTTGCAGCAATGTTTACAGTTCCCAATAATTTAAATTTTCAGCATTTTATAAGTGAAGTGCACTTGTTTCATGTATTGTAATTCATTTACTCAAATGTGCCATATCCTTACAACCTTAACGTTGTCATTCGGCGCCAAATAACAAACAGTAGAAGAAAGAGAGACTTTGTTTCTCCTCACAATTAGCCACGATTTCTTACTAAACCAACTGTTACACAGAGTCCTCCGTTTTTTTTTTCCTTTTTACTCCCCCTCTTTTTTATCCCCTTCCTGTTGCATAAATGTAAAATTATTCATTTGATGTGTGCCTAATCATTTAATTTCAAGTTTACATTCTACCTTTAATGAATCAGTGACTTTTCAATAAATAATCCCTATATTCATTTTAAAACTACACTACTTTGTCCACCAAACAATTAAGTTTCCAACACAGGAATACTAAAACTTCATGTTAAATGGGCTAGTTGGCCCCAAGCATTGCTGTGAGCGATGTAGGAAGAGGAGAGTTCCAGAGCAAGAAAGGTATAGACATATGACTGGCAAAGTGTGTAGGGGGCAGAGGTGTGACTGTGGGCCCTTGTAATCTGGCCCAATGTTTGCTTCACGAAGGGGACTGGCACGGTTGTTGTGTACAATATTGCAGATAGCAAATTTCGGTAACTATTAAGAATTATGGTAGGTATATATTATTGTTTGTAATGATTACTACAATTGAATAACATTTTTTTCCCTTCAAATTAAGACTCCATTAATTTGCATGACATTGTGCATTATATTATATTAAGGGCCTGGCCCCTTTGGCCCTTAATAACAGCCTGCCCCTGGCATCACTGCAAATTGCAATTTCTTATAGAAACAAAAGCTTCTTTGGGACATATACTTCATATAGCAAACTTTCATTGGGATAGATAGTTTTCCTGAAAAATTCAGTTCCATGGCTGGGATTTGAACCATGAATCTCCCGTTTTTTGTCCGCTCGCTCTTAACCTTTTGAGCTATGATGGCCAACATGCCGTCATCACATTAAATTCTCCAATTGACTCGTATGTTTTCCTGGTAAACTGCTAGGGTCCTCGTATTCTAGACACACACTGTTTGCAGTGACTTAATGATTAATTTCCAACAATTAATTTCATTGGGATTCTGTGTTTTTGCCTTGTTACCCAAGTACAGTAGAGTAGTACTACCTATCACTGGTAAACTGACATAACAGAGGCAACAACACTTTTTGCAAGATAGTTCTCCTATTGTCCTGATTTGGGGGGTTCCCCTCTTACCAGTATATTCCATCTTAACAATATATTTTTCTTGGTGCAAAAGATCCCTTTGTTTGCCCTTTCTTAGCCCTTTTGATACAATTTTGTGCAATACTATAGAGAGAAATTTAAAAGATTATGCCTCAAAACATTCAAGTTTTATGCATATCAAGATATATACTACTGATATATACGTAACCAGCAAGGTATGAATTATATATTATTGCAGCAAGAAAGTAATATAATATTAATTCACGGTTAATTCTTATTCTAAACCATGCTTATCTTAATATGAGCTGCTATCCATGTTTTACATGATTACAAAATCCACTATATTTACTATTCACATTCATAAATCATGTGGCCACATGCAGTTAAACAAAACAAACATATTAAAACATATCAATACAGTAGCTATTCAGTAGCTTTTACAAACACCCAGAAGATGTCTCTGCACATTACCACAAAGCATTTCGTCTTTTTAAGTACAACTGCATGATTTAAATGTAAAAATACCACTGATTTCATTGTAGTGAGTTAATGAAGGCTATGCCCACCTGCACATGGACATTTAAATCATAACATAGCGGCTCTTTAAATTGTGCTACGACGTAACTGATAGTAGATTCTGAAACTACTATGTTTAAATATAATTTTAAGATAACTGGAAAATGCTACTTTTGGTCAGTTTTGCTAATATTTCACTGATGACTCCACTTAACTGTAGTGAAATCATCTTATCGAACTGAGTACAAGAATTATTTATATGGCTACTCGTTCATAACTGTAAAATTAGCCACTGAATAATTCAATACTGAGGTTTTGGTGGAAATAGTGTTTTGAAGTCTACTGGAAAAAAAAAAACAAAAACAAATGGTAGTTGTGTCTGTGAACAGTATAACTCAAAAGCAAAAACATGGTTAACTACAAAATTTGGTATTTAAATTCAGCAGCTTCTAGGGATGCTACACAAACATTTTCAGGAATATCCCCAAACTATCTTTTACATGGAACATTTTTCAAACATTTTGATTTTCTCAAAAATGATTCTAATGACTTTTGATTAAAATACCATATATTTGATATATTTTCATGACAAATAAAATGTGTATATTGATTGAATGCTCTAGTAATAGCCACTGAAGTACTCTTATAATTTTTGCATAATTGGTAAACCATAAGCGATAGACAAAATCTTACTACAAAAATTAAGTACATCGCATTAGATTATGCAAGTAAATAAATATTTTTTGTGGCGTTTACCACTTTTATATTGTCACGGCAACGGACATAAAAATTTCTGCGCAAATAGTTAAACGGCGGATAATGTTTCACGGTAATAAAGAGCTTGCATAAGCAGTTAACGATAGCGCGGCTAGTGTACACTAAGGGGCCGGCAAACATAGATAGCTGTGATAAAGGACTTGCCGGCATAGATTGAGTTACGCTTCTGGAATGTAATAGAATATTCGGTTTCTGTATTCTTCTGCAAGAGTCTCGAATTTATCATTGAGGTATTTAAGAAGGCGACGACTCGCCAAGAATGAGTTGTGTCAGAGTCAGCTGTGTTGGTGTTGTAATGAGAGCTGTTTGTTATTGTCATCGACCTTGGTGCTGTAGATTGTGATATGTGATGTAATTCCACTGCTACAGAGTGTATTTCTACGCAAATAAAGAACATTTAGAATTTCGGTAAATTGAACTTTTTAATTCTACGAATCCACAAAGTCACAACTGATGTCAGGAGTGAAACGTGAGCACCATGGAGGCGGCATTAGGAAAGATTTTGGAGAAGATGATGGAAATGGAGCCGAACTGACCTCGGAAATGAAAGCGGCAAATAATAGCCTGGCCGCGGAACTAACAGAAATGAAGACGGCAAATCATAACATCGCCGAGAAGATGGAAGAAATGAAGACCGAATTAACAGCGAAGACGGAGGTGGCAAATAGCGACCTGGCCGCAAAGTTGGAGACGACAAATCACAATCTGACTGCAAGGAAGGCCGAATGAACCACAGAAATGAGAGCAGGGAACGACAGTCTGGCCACGGAAATGAAGGTGGCGAACGAGGCTCTCGCCGCCAAATTTGAGGAACAGTTGGCCGGCGTGAGGGATGTCGTGACGGAGCTGGGCAAGCGGATGGGCCAAGTGGACGAGCGCGCCGAAAACCTGGAGAACCGCTTCAATTACCTAGAGGAAAAGGTCGACAGTAACGCCAAGTCCCTGAACGCCATGGTGGAAGACGTCGAATACCTTGCGAACCGCGTAACAGCCTAGAGGGAAAGGCTGACAGCAACACAAAATCCCTGAACGCCATGGTAGAGGACATCGTCGGCAGGTTGAAGGACTTGAAGGCTGACGCGCCGGGACGCGACACAACATCGGCGCGCTTCAAACCTAAATACGACGGCGCGACAGCTTTCGAAGTCTTCCGCCGTCAGTTCGACACGGTGGCCAAACATAAATGGTCACCAGAGGAAGAGGCCGCACAGTTAATAGCCAGCCTCCAGGGACGGGCCGCAGAAATCCTGAACGCGGTACAGACAACGGCGACGCCCAAGGACAACTGGAGAATCGTTTTGAAAACCACCGCTTAGCCACAGCGTACCGCAGCCAGCTGAAGGCAATGTCACAGCAGCCAGGGGAGACGCTGCAGGAGTTCGCCCTGGCAATTGAGCAACTGGCTAGCAAAGCCTTAGTCGACCACCCACCAGAGTTCGTATCCCGGGAGGCTGCCTACACCTTTGTCGACGGGGTACGGCGCTTACGGCAGCATTAAGGGTGGAGGCGGCCAAGGAGACGGCTATTCCGACGTCGCGAACCAGGAGTATCCGCTATAATGGAGACCGAAGAGCAGTCGAGGGACGCCGGCGAAGACCTAGTGTCCTGTGTTGGGGGTGTGGACAGCCGGGACACCTGGAGAGAGATTGTCCACACCAGGAAGAGCAGCCGGAAAACGAGTAAGGGCCGTCGTGGAGAGGGGCACGTCGGCGCCATCACCACCATCCCCTCGAGTGACACTATGCGCCGTCAGCCGGCGTATGGATTACAGCCTCATCGCGGACGGTTGGGCAAGAGGAAAGCCGTGCCGCGTGCTGGTGGACACCGGGGCAGCCGTGACCGTCATCAGACCTGACATAGCCAGGGGTTTGCCGTCAAGGAAACCAAGCAGACCGTGCCAGCTTGTGACGGCATCGGGTGACACCTTGCCTGTGGAGAAGGAGGCCCTGGTGAAGTTGACCTTGGGAAGGAGTGCCGTACGTCTGTGGGTGTTCGTTGCGAAGGTGGCTGAGGAGTTGATACTAGGATTGGATGCCCTCAGGAGCCACGAGGCGACGGTCGACGTCGGCAGGAAGGTCCTGCGGCTAAATGGAGAAGAGGTCATACTCCGGCTGCCCGAACAACACCTTGGAAGCTGCAGAGTCGTCTTGAAGGAAGACGTGGTTGTCCCCGCGAGAAGCGATGTGGTGGTGACGGCGCGACTGGAAGGCCAGCGAACCAGGAATATGATGCTGGACCAAGAGACGCCTGTGCACGGACTCTGTGCAGCCAACACATTGTTGCCGTGCCGAGAGGAGGTGCCAGTGAGGCTGCTCAACCTGGCAGACACCGATCACAAAGTCCAGGCCGGAAAACATTTGGGGACGTGCGAGCCCGTGGTCAGCGTGACAGCAATCGACAAGACACAGGAACCGGTGCTGACGCAACATCTGGGGCCCCGGCTGGAATGCTTATTGGAGAGGGCGGCCGACCACCTGACCGCAGAACAGTGGAGAAAGTTCGACAACTACTCAGGCGACTCCAGCGCGTCTTCAATCAAGGCGATAGCGACTACGGCCGCACGGACTGAGTGCTCCACCGCATCGACACTGGAGACGCCCGGCCTATTCGGCAACCACCTAGACGTGTTCCGCTGGCAAAATAAGCGGCGGTACGTGGTATGGTAGATGACATGAAATCCAGGGGAGTGATTGAAGAGTCTGACAGCCCTTGGTGTTCTCCAATAGTCCTGGTGTCAAAGAAGAACGGCGAGCTACGATTCTACGTGGACTACAGGAATCTGAACGCTGTTACCCGGAAGGACTTTCTCCTTACCCCGGATTGACGACACGCTGGACACGCTAGCTGGTGCACAGTGGTTCTCGACCCTGGACCTGAAGCCGGGTTATTGGCAGGTAGCCCTGGACCCGAGAGACAAGGAGAAGACTGCATTCTCGACAGGCCAAGGACTTTGGCAGTACACAGTTATGCTCTTTGGCCTCTGCAACGCGCCAGCTACGTTCCAACGCCTAATGGAGTCAGTATTGAGAGGATTGACATATGACGCCTGCCTGCTATACCTGGACGATATCGTCAGTAACACCTTCGAAGACCATCTGGAAACCTGGGCAAGGTGCTACAGAGACTACAGGCGACTAACCTGAAGCTGAATGCGAAGAAGTGCCAGCTCTTCCGAAAGGAAGTCAACTACTTGGGCCACATAGTTTCACCAACCGGAGTGGCCACAGACCCGGAGAAGACACAGGCCGTGAGAGATTGGCCTGGACCAAAGGATAAGCGAGAGTTGCGCAGTTTCCTGGGGCTGTGCAGTTATTGTCGCCGCTTCATAGCTGCCTGACAGAGCAACACCGACTTTGTGTGGACGGATGATGCCGAAGGGCTTTCCAACACCTGAAGAATACCCTGTGCAGTGCTCCAATTTTGGGATTTCCACAACCAGGCGGTACTTTCATTGTGGACACTGACGCCAGCGACCATTGCATTGGAGGCGTCCTATGAGTAGTAGGGTGATACCCTACTACAGCAACACACTATCCAAGGCAGAGAAGAACTACTGCATCATCCGGCGAGAGTTATTGGCGGTGGTAAAGACCTTGGAGCACTTCCACAAGTGCTTGTATGGTCACCCATTCCACTTGAGGACTGACCACTCTGCCCTAACCTGGCTACTTAGTTTTAGAAACCTGGAAGACCAGACAGCACGTTGGGTTCAGAGGCTGCAGGAGTACGACTTCACCTCTGAACATGGTAGAGGGAAGAGCCACGGTAACACAGATGCCATGTCCCGAAGACCCTGCCCAGAAGAGTGCAGCCAGTGCACAAGAGTGGAAGAGAAGGAGCGTGCCACAGTTGTCAAGAGTGGTCACGGCAGTGCCTGCGGATGGCTGGGATAGCGCAGGCCTGAGGGAGCAGCTGGCGGATGCCGGCTTGGGGCCACTCTTGAGAGAAGTAGAGGAAGGGACAAGACCAACCTGGGAGGACATCGCACCAAGTAGCGCCACATAAGTTGTACTGAGCCCAATGGGACTCACTGAAAATCAGAGAGGGCGTGCTGTTCCGGGTATGGGAATCACCTGATGGGAAGATGCATAGAGAACAGTTGGTACTTCCCCTAAGTAAGTTGCTGGAAGTCTTGGAGGAAGTGCATGCCGGTACTTCAGGAGGACACCTGGGAGCAAACCGGACGATCGACAAACTTCGGCAGTACTACTACTGGCTGAAGCTCCGAGCAGATGCTGAGAGATGGTGCTGTCAATGTCACGTGTGCACGGCGAGTAGCAGCCCCCAGACTAGGTGGCGGGGTCGCATGCAGCAGTACAATGTTGGAGCGCCATTTGAAAGGATCGCCGTCGACATAGCTGGACCATTCCCAATGTCCGACTGAGGCAACAAGTACCTGATGGTGGTCGTAGACTACTTCACCAAGTGGCTGGAGGTGTTTGCCATCCCGAACCAGGAGGCAAGGACAATATCAGACTGCCTTGTGGAGCAAGTGTTCTGCCGATTTGGGGTGCCGCTAGAACTCCACAGCGACCAAGGCACCATTTTTGAATTCAACCTGATGAAGGAGGCACTGAAAAGACTTGGGGTGAAGAAGACCCGCACAACACCCCTATGTTCCCAGTTGGACTGCATGGTGGAGAGATACAACTAGACCATAGAAGAGACCTGAGGATGGTCATGGCCAGCCATCAGCGAGACTGGGACGTCAAGGTGCCACTGTTCCTGTTGGCCTATTGCTCGTCAACACACGACGCTACTGGGATGTCCCAGCCAGTTTAATGTTCGGCTGAGAATTATGCCTCCCCTGTGAACTGGCTTTTGGAAGCCCCCCGGACGCAAAACAGCCAGCAACCGAGTATGTGGAGAACCTGGTGAACCATCTCCATGACATGCATGAGATGGCTCGTCAGAACATCCAGAAGGCGAGTGATCGCATGAAAACCCGATACGACAGGCAAGCCAACAGCCAAGGTTTGCAGCAGGGTGACCTAGTCTGGTTGTACCGCTCTACCCAGACCAAGGGACGATGTCCAAAGCTGCGGCAACCATGGCAAGGACCGTACCGGGTAGTAAACAGGCTTAACGACGTGGTCTACTGCATCGAGAAGGTACCTTGAGGGAAGATGTTGGTGGTACACCTGGATCGTCTGGCTCGCTACGATGGTGCTATTCGGGATGACTAGCCTTGAGGAGGGAGCATTGTCACAGCAACGGACATAAAAATTTCGGTGCAAATCATTAACAAACGGCGGATGTTTCATGGTAATAAAGAGCTTGCATAAGCAGTAAAACGATAGCGTGGCTAGTGTACACAAAGGGTCCGGCAAACAAAGATAGCTGTGATAAAGGACTTGCCGGCATAGATTAAATTACGCTTCTGGAATGTGATAGATTATTTGGTTTCTTTATTCTTCTGCAAGAGTCTCGAATTTATCAATGAGGTATTTAAGAAGGCGACGACTTGCCAAGAATGAGTTGTAAAACAGTGAGGAGTTGCAGTGTGTAACAAGAGTGTTGTAAAATGAGAGTCAGCTGTGTTGGTGTTGTAACAAGAGCTGTTTGTTATTGTCATTGACCTTGGTGCTGTAGATTGTGATATGTGATGTAATTTCGCTGCTACGGAGTGTATTTCCATGTAAATAAAGAACATTTAGAATTTCGGCAAATTGGACCTTTTAATTCTATGAACCCACAAAGTCACAATATCCTGGCCATGTAAAGCTGTAACATAGTGCTAGGTCTTAAAACTTGTCACCAAACATTACAGTATTATCTAATTCCCATTGCACTTACAAGGAAATATGTAATAAAGGCATTTTTACAAATGTTTATCTTGATTAACATAATAGAGATAGATCAAAGAATAAGCATTTTTAGGAATAGTTTGTATAATTGTGACTAGAGAGAGTAATGTGTGTAAACTTCAGATTTTTCTAGAAATGATTGGATATCCATTCAACATTTTCTGCATTTAACCTGTAAAGCTATTGTAGTCCTTTACAGGACATTCTGTATGTAACATATGCAGGTTTTGTTTTCTTTTATGCACTATTAGCATTTGTGTGCCATTTTACTCACAATGGGAGTCACCTATCGAGATACCCCAGAAAAACTCCATTTTTTACTCCAAGAAGTGAGTCACTCAATTCATTTCTATTACATACTAATCCTTTGTTACAACAGATACCAACAAATTGAGACAATAGAAAGAAAACAACATATGGACCTTATATAACACTAAGGACTATTGGCATTTACCGGTGGGTAACTGCCATATGCATTATTAAATTTTAGATGAGTCGCATTTTTTACACATCTGCAGATGTGTAAAAAATGCGACTCATCTAAGAGTGAAGCAGATGTGTAAAAAATGCGACTCATCTAAAATTTAATAATTTTTCGCTTCACTGTGGTGTTCCAATACAGTTGAATCTTGCCATATGCATGTTTCATGTTGTTTATTAGATTAGAGGTAATTTGGCAAAATGCTGTACAAACAGGAAAGTTTTCATCACAAAAATAAGAGAAAGGAAGAAAGAGAGTCATAGTTCATAGAATCATACCTTATCAACTCATGTACACAGAATCAAAGCTCTGTTACATGTTTTTATTCACATCAGATTAAGTCAAATGTGGGTTTAGAGTCTCGCACAACTTTATTTACACCATCCAATGTGATAATCATTGATCTTAATTGACTATTATAAGTATGTGCTGCTAGTTATTCCTGATGACAGATAAATTAATGTGAAAAATGAAATATTAATTTTTATGTTTTGTTCCCTTTTAAATACTATATATTTTTCATTTAATGGAAAGTGTTTTTTTCACTCTTTTTTTGTGTTGAAAAGAGATACATTGAAATAGTGTTGGGTTTGATAACACGTGCAGATCCTCATGAGGACATGCTCTCTCACTGGTATTAAAGAATAGAATAGAAATCCTTGAAACAGTCTGCAGCTCTAAGATTTGATTTACTTAAATTTTGTTTACATAAGGTTTAGATGATGAAGTTTGTTGGTAGGACATTATTTTTTAAGATAATCAGAAAAGTTGATGTATAACTCTGGAATATTTGTTGCAGATGATCGTATTTTTATCCTGGCAGTAAGCCTGCAAAATGGATACATCTTCCTGATGAAGAACTTTGATGATGTTTCACCTATCCAAGTGCACACAGGTCTATGTGGACCTCTGTGTTTGGAATGGAGTAACTCAAGAGAGCTACTAGCTGTTGCAGGTACAATGCAGCAGTCAGCATCAATGCATTCATCAGCGTTGGATGGTGGTAAACCAGCAATCGAATATACCAATGTGCTCAAATTTTATTCAGATAGTGGAGTACTCCTTTACTCCACCCTCATTCCCTATACACAGGTACAGAAAAGTTTGTAAACAGGTAACTAAACACTGTGTCTTTACAGTCTTGGTGGGGCTTCATATCCTATGCATTATGAATAAAAAGTAACTGACAAACACATTACATGTGACTGAACATAATGGTGATATGAATCAAGCTCTTCAGTCACCAAAGATGTAAATGGACAAATAAAGATTCAATGCATCCTTTGGCTCCCCGCCCCCCCTCCAAAAAAAAAAAAAAAAAAAAAAAAAAAACATATCAATCTGTAATGCATGTTCATTGTAAATGTTTTTATTCTCACTTAAAAATTTTGACTAAATGTATTTGAATTATTGAGTAACAGGAGATAGGAGAAAATGATTGGACGAAAAAGAGAAAATTATTGGATACTTCAGATTTTCAAATATTTTTGGTATATTATCTATTTTTGAAGTGCTGAAAACAGTGTTGCTGTAATAAATTAAATAAAGGTGAATCAATTAATGATATTAAACAATTCTTACTTTTAAATTTCCTGGAACATGTTTTGGAGGCTACTTTCCTCCATTATCAACTGGACATCGACTGGTTCTCTGTGATGTAGCTGGCGATTTTTTGTCTGAGGTCTCCTGTGGTGATGGTTCGAAGAACTTGATCATATTATTCTGGGGAATGTTGAAATAGGTACTTTTTTTTCAGTTTTTTGAAATGAAAATTTGTTCCCATATGGACAGTTTCTCTTTACCTGTTGTATATTTAAGAAGTTTTGGCTCTGAAAAAAATGTGTGGCAACTGCTGATTTTTGTAATTGTTTATGTGCCAGATTGAGTGCTGTGATTGTAATGAAGTTTTCATTGGAGAAAACCGAAAGGAATGTACAAACAAGTTCTGAGGAAAACTTGAGAAACATAAAATATAAAAATTACAAGAAACCGCAGCTTAGACACATTCTTGGGAAAAAATCACAGCATAAATCCAGAACCAAAACTTCTTGAACATACAACAGGAAAATAAGAACTGTCTACATGGGAACAAATTTTTATTTTGAAATATAGAAACAGAGTATTTAATTTTGACATTCCCAGGAAGATATGTTCAGAAAGTTCCTCAAACCGCCACCAGAGGAGACCTCAGACAAAAAATTGCCAGCTACACCACAGAGAACCAGTCGATGTCCGGTTGATAATGGAGGAAAGAAGCCTCTGAAACATGTTCCAGGAAATTTAAAAAGTAAGGGTTGTTTGGTGTCATTAATCAAACACCTCTGAATTTAATTTAGGGTATAATTGCAAAATTCAATTAGCAATTGGTAACAACTCATATTAACCTATTTGCAATTGTAAAGTTACAAATAATGTTAAAAATACTTGCATCCTTTGCATATTCTTCAAATTCTCATAACAATGAGATAACCCGGCCATGGCATTGAATTTTTCAGGTTGACTCTATCTATCCAACACCTACAAGTTTGTCATAGTTGAATTTTGCTTAAATCAAACAGAACACAAATGTTGCAAAATCATTTTAAACTGTCATTTAATATCAGAATCACAGTACCCCCACAGAAGTATCATGGAATCTTGGAGCAGTTGGTGCATCTGAAAGCATTTGGAAGTGTAATTCATAATAGGCAGGATCTGAAGGGAATGCAAACTATTGGAATTCTCCGAAAGCCAACTGACATATTTCTCCCATTACGGTTCTCTCTGCTGATATTCTGTTCATCTATTTTACATCAGTATTATCAACCGCTTGTAAAATAAACACTCAGTAAACATATGGAGTTAATTGCAACTGTTACTTTGGCAGTACTTGCAGAATATTAATTGTTGAGTTTAAAGTAAATAATCCTTACTATGTGATATTTAATACTGTGAAGTGATTTTTATCAACTTATATAGTTTCAAAAAAAAAAAAAAAATGACTTACCGAGTTAAAACTAGTCGCATTATAAGATTGGCAGTACTTTCAGATTTCTTTCAGTTCATTGAATTCTCCAAATTTTTAATTCAGAAACCCATTAGAAATCAACAAAAATTTATTTTCAACTAATACCAAATAATGGACTTCATTTAACCATAATTTTTACCAAATGAATCGCAAGGGATGTAATACTTAATCATTTCCTAAGAGATATTGGATTACTAGCTGGCATACCCAATGTAGCTCAGTTCAGATTTTAAATTCAAATTGCAAATTAATTTCTTTACTTACCCTGCTTTTGGCAATTACTGCATTGATATAAAGAATTTTTATGGGAAATTCTCCCAGGACCTCATATAATTTTATTTTCATACAATATATAATAAATAATAACAATATAATAATAAATAAAAAATCACTGATATGCAAAGAATGTGAAACATGTGAAAAGGTATGGACTTCCTTTTTATATATTAGTATATATTTCAAATAATAATAGTTATAATAATAATAATAATAATAATAATAATAATAATAATAATAATAATAATAATAATAATAAACATCATCATTCATCATCATCATCATCATCAATTATCAATCATCTCACTTGAAATGATGTAGTCTGTGACCATTGAGAAAAGTAATTTTCTCAGTTGTTAACTATAAAGTATCTTCACTGATTTATATATAAACAATTTTTCTTTCATTTCACAGTTATTTATCTTGTTCTAAAGAATTTAACTAAAACCTAAGTTTAAAAAAAAAAAAAAAAAAAAAAAAAATGAAGCAAACCCTTATATGAGAGTTATTAAAGTTCTGGGTTCCAGAAAGTTCAGTTCATACATCTATAGAATTAGAATGTAGGTTATTTAGTAGTTTGCACACTGTTTCATTACACTTATATACATGTGCAATATTTGATAAATTGCAGTCAAAGAAATAAAGGCATCTAAAGGAATAGAAAATAGATTTAGGGGTTTTTGTGATTACCCCTACTACCCCAATTTATCTCAACCCAAAAGCATTATCTGGCACAGTACATATTGTGACTTTGTGGGTTCGTAGAATTAAAAGTCCAGGTTACAAACACCAAAAATTGCTCTTTATTTCCGTAGAAACACACTTTGTCAACCTTTACAGTCGCTGAATTACTTCACATACACAATACAACTTGCAAGGTCAACGACCACAACACAGCTCACACAGCTGTTCACACATGCAAGTTCAATTAACAACTGTCTCCTCTGGTGGGTGGCAGCTCCCTTTTTATAGATTACTCACTATCTGGAATGTTCTCAAACAATCAAGACGGCGCTACAACAAAGAGGAACTGTCGAGAAATTCGTCTTTGGCCTCGTTGCCTGCGCCACTTCGAATCAACAATGCGCTCGCTCAATATATAATTTTAAAAGGGGTAAACTTTTTTAAAATCAAAGCGTTAGCACAAAGTTGAACATTGCACCTTTATTGGCAAAAATGTTAAGCTAGCCACAACACCCATTGGAATACTGTTGCATTTATGCTAAGGTGCGACTTTTTACAATATATTTTTGGAATTTTGCCTTTTTGTGAAAACCTACAATAGAAATGTAGTGAAATTTTAGACCTTTGACACAATAGATACTCTTACATTTTGCAGGTAAACCTACATTTGTTAAACAATTAGAATTTTAAGTTTTATGAGTGGGTGTTGTGTCAAATTTCAATGAATCGAAGAAACATCCAAGAAATAGAAGTAATATTAAACTGTAGTTGTAAATTGTAAAAGTTCAGAATATGCACAATAAGTAATCTAAATCTAAACTGCAGTGAACAAATAAGCTTACTCAGTCAATTTGTCATTCATTAGAAGTGGTTAAGGTTATCTTAATTATGAAATTCTGACACCCCACTTTTAATTATGAACATACTGTTATCTAATTTTAAATGTTAAAGTTACCTGAATACTTTAAGAGATCTCGTATTTAACATTCACATGACTTTAATCTCTCATGTTTATAAGTTACTATATGTTGTTCTTATGAAACCTTATGTTTCTATCTACTTTGTTTTAAGCAAAATAAATCTGCAGAAAGAACATGATTGCATATTTTTTATAAATACAAAGGGAACAGTGATAGTCAAATCTTTAAGAACTGCACACTATCTGCTGGCCTTAAAATTGCAAAATCTTTCCCTGAAGTCACAAGAAACGGCAGAATATAGACAGTACTTTAAAAGCATTTACTATTTTCAATTTTTCAATTTTCAATTTATTCGTCCTTTAAATCTGCATACAAGATTGTGGACATGTCAAAACAAAAATATTTACAAAATTTAACTACAAAATTTAAATACAGAAATTAAAAAAAAAAAAAGCATGTATAAGAGTAAATGCCAAAATATAATAATATAACTTAACTTTCCAAATACTCTTGAATAGAATAAAAGCTTGCTTCACTTAAAAATTTATGTAGTTTCAATTTATTCAAACTATTAATAATTATTTTGCTTCACTATGGTGTTCTAATACAGTTAAATCTCGATATATTAATAAGGTTATTTTCAAAAAGCTTATTCCACAAAAAAGTTTGAAATAAATTATGTGTTCACAAGCTGTTCTCAGAAAAATCCAAATGTAATTTTTATTTGTCATGGAAAATATCTTTAATATTTGGTATTTTAATCAAAATTGTTTGAGCCATTTTTGAAGAAAGAAAGAATCTTGAAAAATCTTTCATTTAAAGGATAGTTTTGGGTTGGGAGATTTTAATATCTTTATCGCTTCTTTGGAAGGCACTGAGTTTAAATAGCAAGTTTGGTATTAATCTGACTTTTTGTTTTTGAAACATATTGTTCACAGACATTTGAACCGTTTAGAAGGAACCTCAAAAGTGCATCTCCAGTAAAATCTTAATATATATTTGTGGGGCAAACTAATATCTTCTCTACTTGTTTTCTGTACACACACACGCAACATACACACTTATATATGACAAAGAGAAGGGGAGAGATTAATGTATATCATGATATAATGAATCAATACTACAAACTGCAATAACTAAAGTGAGATAGAAATGGTGCAGGTGCACAATGGTTCTGTTTGAAATGTTTGTTGGACTCAATATGTAAACATTTTTATTTCTTTGATTTCTATAGAATGGATACTATAGTGTTGAAATATATGTCAACCTGAAGTGTTCTGTGTTTGAGAAAACCAACATAAAATAACCTGATAAAGAGATCAAGCTTGATATGACAACTCTGAGCAAAATAAAATTGCCTTTCATGTCTAGGGTTGCCAGAATGACCTTGAGTTAGGCCTGGAGATCAACCAACAGGTCACATAGGAAAGAAAAAATGGAGGAAAAAAAAAGAACATGGACATAGTTTGTGAAATTGGGGACAAATTCTTAAACAGAATTTTTTGTATTATTATGGCGACAACTTTTACTCAGATAATAGCAATTTAGTATTCTTCTTTCAATCTAATAAAGACAGAATTATGTTTAACGAAATTAACTGAAACATTGTTGGCTGAATAAAAAACGACATTGTTTGGTGTTAACCATTTTCCAATAAAATAGATTTTAGTTTATTTGAAGTGTCTTTTGTGGATTGGTTTACGTCTTCACAGAAATCAGGAACTTTGTACATTTTCCTTTATCTTTGGTAATGTGGGCAGTACTTTTTATTGTCCTTATTTGAAGCGTCTGAACCTAAGTAAAACAGAACATTCTGCTTTAATTCGCACATTAGCATCTCTTTAGCATAAGGCAGAAGCACATTATTTTACTAATGCCTCACTTTTAGTTCGGTCGCATCGTACTTTCGTTGCTACAAAGAGACTCTGAAAACACGTGAATATAACTTTTTACCACAATCTTGAGAATTGTAAGAGTGGTGGAGCTGCACACCATGAAATGTCAAGTCAACTCCCTTGTCTTCTGCAGAAAATTGTTTTTGCAAGAATTTAAGAGAGATTGATTTTTCTTTTGTGTGATACTATTCGTGTTGTGTCTTTCTGAATGTGAATGTTTATTCACAGCCGTCAGGCCATCATATTTAACAGTAAAAGAGATACCACATATTCTGCACTTGCACATACACTCATCACTGTCAACTTTTTGTAACCACTCTTTATAATTTTCGCTCAGTAACAATTCTTCACAGAGCGAATTTAAATATCTTCTCTTCATTTCACTGTTACTACTCACAATTTTCGTTTATGAAAACTAGTCTATCACAATCTGAGCATTGCAATAGTTTCCGGTAAATTGAAACAATTGATAACTGACAGTGAACGAACACAGAAATAAATCAAGATTTAACTGTATTGGAACACCAAGATGTTGCCAAAAGTACATTGCCATGACTTGTCAGTCTTTATTTATTGTGCAAGCTACATGCAACAATTAAAGGTTGTTGAATAACAATAGAAATGCAGCATTTTGTTACAATAAGAAATCAGCAATCAAACATAATTATTCAAAATAAAGAGTAAGGTTATATCATCAAAGCCTGTAGATTAAATTTATTGGCCTGCATACCTGGAGAATTCATTGCAAACCTGGACACTCCTGGCAGCGCCCGGAGTTCTAGCAACCCTTTCATGTCCAATACAGAAGGATGGTGAGAACCATAGCAGTTTAACTGTCCATAAATAAACATCATTCCATTTTCCAAGGTATAATGAATATTGACTATATAAACATTTCATTTAATCTGACAAGTAGATAGAACAAGACATTAAAAAAAAAAAACAACAACAACAACTTATTTTTAAATGTAGTGTTCTTTTAAGAAATGCACCATCAAAGAAAACTTCAAAATTCATATCTTAACATGCAAAACATCTAGCATACTTAAACTGTATTATTACTATAATTGAGGAAGGTAAGTAAATATTTTAAATATTAAAAGCAGAAGCATTATTAACAGTGAAGTATTCTTCATATTTAAGTTTGATTTATGAGTCACTATGTTTACACTCAAACTTCACTTACTTGTTGTATAATTGAAACGTTTTCAAGGTCATTTGATCTCATCCTCAGCTGTTTGGTGACTAAATGAACCTTCCTCTTCTTCCGCTACTACGGAGCTCCGATCACTCTGCCATCTGGTGTTAGGGGCACTAAGTTTTAATACTTGATTTAATGCCGGGATTTCAAAATTTATAACTTTATCACGGTTTTTGTTTATGAATATTTTTTTCCCAAATATCCAATTCTATGGGTGTACTTAAAGATTTTAACAGTTTAATGTTGTGGCCAATGTTGTGGTTTTCTGTCCAAAAATGGTGTGAAACTGCAGATTTTTCTGTTTCAACTTAATGTTCCTCTGGTGTTCTTTTTGCCTGGTTAACAAGTTTCTCTTAGTTTTTCCTATGTAGCTTTTTTCACAGGTTTCACAATTAATCTGATAAATTCCTGATTTCAAATTGTTGGGGATTGTATTTTTCAGTGGTTTAATTAGCAGGTTCCTCAGACTGAATTTGTTTTGGGATGCTAGTTTTAAGTTTAGTCTTTTGAAGATTCGTTCAAATTTTCTAAAAGCTCATGGATGGTAGGTGAATTTTCTATATTGCCAATTTGTGTTTTTAAGTGGTGTGAGAGTGGTATTTTTTGATATTATCTTCAGTTTTTCTTTTCTTTTAGGTAAAGCCGACAAAGGTAATTCTCTAGTAATTATGGAGACAGAAGACTATATTCAGAGAGTAAACCTTATGTTAGACAGTCCAGAATATGAAATAATTCCAAAAAATCCATTATCCAAAAGTATCACTTCTGTTAATAAAGCTTTATCAATTACAAAAACATTAAGTACATCTGAAAAATACAACTTAAAATCTTCCAACCCCACACTACCAAGGTTGTACTGTCTGCCAAAAATCCACAAACAAGACAACAGCATGAGACCCATCATCAATGGCATCAATTCACCTACATATCACATTGCAAAGTGGTTAGTAAGAAAATTAAAATCATATGACAAATTTCAAAGTTTGGGAATAAAAAACTCCTTAGAATTGATAAATCACCTACAGAAGTACAACATCCCGGAAAATCACATACTAGTTTCTTTTGACGTTAAGGCACTTTTTACAAGCATTCCAGTAGAAAAAATACCTACACTCCTCAAAAAATGGCTAACCCAGACTACAACGAACCCCAGAGAAATAGATGACATTATCAATCTTACAGATTTATGCATAAGGAATAATTACTTCATGTTTAACCAAAAATTCTACAGACAATCAAAAGGATTAGCTATGGGGAGCCCACTTTCGCCTATCTTAGCAGACTTATACATGAGCTATTTTGAAACACACATAGTAAAGGCCTTCCCACAGATTTATAAATTTTGGCAGAGATATGTTGATGATGCTTTTGCTATCATTCCGGAAAAACTTAGAGATTCTCTAAAATTACTAAACCTGCAAGATAATCACATCCAATTTACTATGGAAGTAGAAAGAGACAACACCCTACCCTTTTTGGACCTCAAGATAACTAGAAATCATCATGGTGTAGATTTTGGAATATATAGGAAGCCCACACACAGATAATTACATAAAGAAAAATGAATACAACCCAGTTTCACATCAACTAGCTGCCTTTAGAAGTCTAATTCACTGGCTATACAACATCCCACTGAGTAAGGAAGAATGTTTGAAAGAACAACAACACATAAAAGACATAGCAGTATTAAATGGATTCAACCCAGCCATCATAAGGAACATGATGAAGAGAAAAGAAAAACTGAAGATAATATCAAAAAATACCACTCTCACACCACTTAAAAACACAAATTGCCAATATAGAAAATTCACCTACCATCCATGGGCTTTTAGAAAATTTGAACGAATCTTCAAAAGACTAAACTTAAAACTAGCATCCCAAAACAAATTCAGTTTGAGGAACCTGCTAAATAAACCATTAAAAAATACAATCCCCAACAATTTGAAATCAGGAATTTATCAGATTAATTGTGAAACCTGTGAAAAAAGCTACATAGGAAAAACTAAGAGAAACTTGTTATCCAGGCAAAAAGAACACCAGAGGAACATTAAGTTGAAACAAACAGAAAAATCTGCAGTTTCACACCATTTTTGGACAGAAAACCACAACATTGGCCACAACATTAAACTGTTAAAATCTTTAAGTACACCCATAGAATTGGATATTTGGGAAAAAAATATTCATAAACAAAAACCGTGATAAAGTTATAAATTTTGAAATCCCGGCATTAAATGAAGTATTAAAACTTAGTGCCCCTAACACCAGATGACAGAGTGATCGGAGCTCTGTAGTAGTGGAAGAAGAGGAAGGTTCATTTAGTCACCAAACAGCTGAGGATGAGATCGAATGATCTTGAAAACGTTTCACTTATACAACAACAAGTAAGTGAAGTTTGAGTGTAAACATAGTGACTCATAAATCAAACTTAAAAGTAAATATTTGTTTCCCCTTTTACTTTTGACACCAAGAAAACATTTTTCCTTCACAGTGTGAAGAACTGTATGGTATTAGATTAAAAATTAATTTGTAGTATGACAGTTCTAAGCTATCTTTTTTAATAATATATACTATCAATACTTTGTTTACCTGTACTCTTGGTGCTTAAAAACTTCAAAATAATGTATAGAGACATGTGCATCTGCAGCATTTTCCGCATTGCCATTGGGTCTTATTAGACTCTGTTCCTTTTAAACAATAATAATAATAATAAATATTCTCCATAAAGCTGTAGTAATTGCTGACAAGTATACTGTGCTATATCCATATGACCGTTGAGCAAACCACCAAGCGCCTCTGCAGGAGAAAGAAAGGATGTTAGTAGAGAAGACCCTCCACGGAAAGTACTACAGCAATCTAAATCAAGAAAGCATAGACAAAAATGTGTCATTCATGTGGTTACAAAGTGGACGTCTGTTTGAGGAGACAGAGGAATTTGCAGTTGCCATACAAGACCAAGCAATAGCTACAAACAGCTACAGAAAGTACATCATCAAAGATGCCAGTGTACTCTCTGACAAATGCAGAGGATGCTCCATTTATTTTGAGAGCATTGATCATATCACTGCAGGTTGCCCAGTACTTGCCTTTGTAGAATACACGAGATGGTACAATCAAGTGGCGGGAATCATACACCAGACACTTGCTCAGGAAAACCAATTAAGTCAGGAGCTTGTCCCTTACAACAAGTACCATCCAACACCTCTCCTGGAGAACGAATCGTGTAAGCTTTAATGGAACATTGGTGTAGTGACAGAAAAAACAGTCAACCATAACAGAACAGACATACTGGTAAACAAGAAAACAGGGACAACTTTCAATGTGGATATTGCAATGCACAGTGACACCAGCATCGACATGAAGTACTATGAAAAGATGTATAAACTATAAAGAACTCACAGAGGAGATAAAGAGGATCTGGAAGGCAAAGCTGGTTCAGATAGTTCCTGTGATTCTGTCAGTCACTGGTCCCATTCCACACACACTCCACAAGAGTCTGCAGGAACTGGGCCTTCTGCCAAATATCTACAAAAGCATGCAACATTCTGTCCTATCAACATGCAACATGTGCAATCATTAGTACAAAAGTGAATCAAGAAGATATTGACAGTCGAGTATCAGCTGATGATAGGAGCAAGAGCTCTTAAAACATGTCCTGTGAATAAACAGTGTGAGTGAAGCAATGTGTCAATATCTTCTCGATTCACTTTTGTAGTAATTTGTGCTTCACTGTCCCTACGCTTCTTTCAAGTTTATACTTTGATGTGCAATCATTCCTGTCTCAAGGTTGAAGAGCTTAAGATCTAGTGTTTTGTAGGTACCTTTATATCAATGTGTATAATTTTATATTATTGTATATTTATATTATTTTAAGGCACTTGGTGCATCCCATGACCTGTTATTACTCATCTGTTATGTAGAAATGTATGAAGAATAATAATAATAATAATAATAATAATAATAATAATAATAATAATAATAATAATAATAATAATAATAATAATAATAATAATAATAATAATAATAATAATAATAATAATAATAATAATAATAATATAACAAAAATAATAATAAAAGAAAAAAGAAAAACTCTTATTTGAGGCAAACACTTTGCTGTATTGTTCTCTGGCCACTTGGATAATATTCTGTGGCTCTTCAACTAATGACCAACCATATTGTGGCTGTGGTGAGGTGTTTTAGCACAGCCGGATAGTAAATTTCACCAGAATGTCATCACACATATTGAGTTCTGTTTGACAGAATTTCAAAAATGGTTTCACACTATGACAAACATAAAGCAGAAATGTGTGTAAATTTGTTTGAATCATGATATTAATTCATTAGAGAAATTTTGGATGGAAGGTTTACATTTTTGTCAGCTTCCAGATTGTCCTAGCTCCTTTGCCCAGCTTAGTTGTTTTCGGGCATAGCAGGAGATGGGCTTCTTTGCAGGTTTTTGGACTCTCAAAATAATTTTTGAAACAGTTCTTTCAAATGAAGTTTTGCTTCAATCTTCAAGTTTGAATTTCTTTTGCATTACCAAATCTGTCTTTTACAGGTCTTTTTTAAAATATATTCTGCTCAAAATGTGAATGTTTTATTTCACATTAGGGATTAGTTCCATACCAAATTAAGTTATATATATATATATATATATATATATATATATATATATATATATATATATATATATATTAGTGTTTCTATCTTTGCAATTTTTCTAGGTGTCATTCCACATGACTTACACAATGTATTTATTAAAAGTTAATATTTTTTACACCGATTGAATGTAAGAAACTATGATATTGTAAATTGCACCCTTGAAATCATAAACTTAAAATGTGTCTTCTCTTTTTGTTAGCATAAAACAATCTTGACTCTTATAACAAAAGAAACATGACAGTTCTCTGACACTGTCGAGTGTGAATAATAGTAGTAGATGAGAGCATCACAGTGAGGATTTAAGCTAGAAAGCACACATCAAAATCTACATTTGTGCCAATTGTGAAAAGTTTGTGCAAAATGTATAGTACATTTTCTAAATAACAATTTAATGAATCTTCCAGTAGTAAATTGTGTATTGAATTGAAATAAACATTAATCTATACAAATATAATAATTTGTAAAAAAAAAAGATAAAATTCCTTATAGTAAAAGATCTGGTATTTACCAATTTAATTGTTTTGATTGTGATAAACTTTACTTTGGAAAGACAAAACATAATTTGGAAACCAGAACAAAAGAGCATTTTTGTAACATTAAGTATAAAAAAACTGATAAATCGGTCGTAGCAGATCATTTTTGGTCATTTAAGCATGAAATAAATCCAGAAGTTATATTATTAAAACAATTAAATGGTCCGATAGATTTAATGGTTTGGGAAAAGATATTTATTTTAAAAAATAAACATTGTGTAATGAATTTTGAAATACCGGCAATTGATTCTGTTGTTAAATTTGTTTCATTTTCAGATGTGGGTAGTACTAAAAAAACACAGTGACATCTAGCGACGGTAATGTTAACAATGAGATTGTTTATGGTTCAAGCTGATGATGTGAATAACATATTCACGAAATCATGATCCTAGTCAATTTATAAGAAAACGGTCATTTCTTATAAGAAGTGAAGTTTTTAAGTTACAAATTATTATATTTGTATATATTTGTTTGCTTCACTGTTAACAGCTTCTACTTTACGTAAACATTAATCTGCTTGTTGATATGTTATTTTTTAAATTATTAGTTACATGTTTGATATGTATTTTTGTCAACATCAAAATATTTAAAAAAAGAGCATATGAACATGGGTCTGAAAATCTTTTGTTAGAAAGTTATTAAAGCATTTGCCCCTTTGTTGATTAAATTGAAATAAATGATTACCTGCAGTTTTTTTCTTGTTTGGTTCATTGTAGAGCAAAGAATAATAAAAAAAATTAATCATATTAAATTTTTGTCAGCTGCTAATTGTATATTTGTTTGGTTGTTTGTTGTAGAGCACAGAAGAAAACAGAATATATATTCTGTAAGTGAGTAGACTGATATGCACTTTATGTATGGCCTTGCAGATGGGAAATGCATCATGAGCACATGAGCTTTATGCAGAAAGGTATCATGACAGGCAATTACTTTGTTCACAAACATTCACAAATTCACCAGTGTTTGAGTATGGCATTTGAGAGGAGTGTTTCAGATGTTGGCGACACCAAGAAAGGTACAAACATTGACCTTGCAGAATAGGTTCTTTGTGACGAGGATGCAAAGCCATCAGATAGCACAATACACATTCTAGAAGGGGAAGATGTTCAAATGATTGTTTTGATAATGATGCATGAAATTCTTCTGCACCCTTCATCTTCAGCAGTACAAGGATTAAATGTGGCAGATTTTGAGGCGAGAATATTTGTCCATCTCTGATACAAAATTGTGTCATTTCATGACACCTTAATCATGGATGAGGTTGGATTTATTCAGAATGTTAATTCAATGTTACTAATAAACTGGGCCTATAAAAACTTCATGAATTCAACAGGACAGACAACAGAACAGACTCATCTATAATTTAATAACAGAAGTACTGTTTAAATGTTTCAGGTGGAATTATTCATGATCACTCTATTGGTCCCTATTTCCTTCATCCATGCCAGAACACAGTCACATCTAATGTTTTTCGGAAATGAGTTGTATCATTTAATTGATGATGTGCTCTTATACACCATATAACAAATGTAGTTTTTACATGATGGTACACAAGCTCATTTTAGTGGGATAGTATGTAATTTCTTGAATGATAAATTTTCACATAAATGAATTGGTCAAAGGGGATTCATTGCATGGCTTTTGGTTCTATGTTGAATCCAGTGGATTTCTTTATATGGGGACATTTAAAGCCCTTGGTTTATATGGCATCTGTAACGGATATTGACACTTTGAGGAAGTGTATTCTCACTGAAAAAGTGTAAAACACTCCAGGAATTTGTAACAATTTCTGGATAGTATGGAATACAAGCTTAGAGCATGCATTGAAACAGGATGAAACCATTTCAAGCAATTTTTGTAATCTTCATTTTGTCTTCTAACTCAGAAATAAATGATTTTCAGACTCATGTTCATATAAACTCCTGTTTTACAGTTTTGATGTTAGTAAGATGTTGAAATATTTGACACCAATGGTACATCTTAAGTCTACAGTCTACACAATCATTATATCTCCAGTAAACTAGCAATATTGCTTTTTTATTTGCATTATAATACACCAGAATATGTGCATTGTTTCTTTATGTGTTCTCCATTCACAGTATACTTTTTCATATTCACCATTGTGAGATGGTCCTTCAGCATTAATTGTTAGAAGTTAATTAATTCTTTACACAGAAAGATAGTTTCTAAATTATCTTCACATTCCTTTGAGTAAGGACAATGATAAAATGAAGCTCAAAATTAACATAATTTTGAGTTGATCTAGTACTTAATGTTCCATATATTGCTAGTGTTTAGCTAGAATGCACTCTTTTAGGACCTTCCTAACATCCTATGAGTTGACATTAGCTGAGAATGTTAGGAAGGAAATGTGTTCTAAGTTATTACTAGCAATATAAGGAGCTGAATACTAGTTTGACTCAAAATTAGATGTCTTTAGTTCATACAACTTAATGCTTGATCACAACTCATCTGTGTGCAGGGAAATAATGGCAGTGCATTCTCTAATTAAATCTCTGAGAAGAAATTTTCTACTCATTATGCCAACAAACATACTTTCAACTCTTTGAAAATCATTCCTTTGTATCTTCTATGCAATACATTCTTAAAAAGGCCTATTCAGTAATAGATCATTTAAATTCATAAATGCTCTGTAATTAATAGTGCATATGTCTGCCATTTCTATATTGCTGAACTTACTATTATTTCTGTGGGTTTTATAACACAGTATTTAAAATACTAGTGTTATCTAAGACAGTGGTGACAAGGGCATAGTTCATATACTTAGGTTATGTGCCTTTGCAGGCGGGCATGCTAAGGTAAACATAGGTGGTCAAGGAGCAAGGGTGAACAAAATTGATCTGTGCACAGTGTCGTCACAATGCATCGAACTGCTTGATTATGTGTCTTTGTTAGCTATTGGGACTGAGTGTGCTGATTCATGTTTAGTGATTAAAGACCAGTGCTGGATAAAACTTAAATTATGTATGAATATGTTTAATAACCGAAAATAGATAAAGCTATCACAGAACAAAAATTGTAGGCTTTCTCCATAACGCAACAAAATATGTGAATATTGTTACCTTCACTTGTAATTTTATCAAGTTAGCATATATTCTTATTATCAAGCTACTGAATTACAGATTAATCTGGTTGTAATCAATATAATATTGTAGCACAGTAAATGTTGAGTTGCAATGTGTCATATTCACTTGTAGAATGTTTTTGTTTGTTTGGTTTCAGCTAGTCAGATATTAGAATAGACAAGTCTAATAGTAGCCACCATATTCTTATCAGGTAGTTTAACTCTTAATCTTGGCTTTGTTAGCTTCATCTCACCTTGTTCTGTAAAGAATGTAATAATTTTAAGTCTTATCTTCCCCTGTAAAATGTATTTCTCCTCATGAAATATTGAATACTGTTGTTGAATGCTACTTTGCTTTACAATTAAATGTTTTCCATATACTCAACACAGAATATCTTCTTGTTCCGTACATAGAAATTTACAAGCCCACTCAGGCTGGAACATTTTTTTTTTTTTTGTGTTCTTAGTTACCGTCAGTTGCCTTTTGTACACTCCTTCGTAAAACCCAGACTATTGCCTACTTACAGCTACATGCTCTAGCAATGCATACATGCTGTCTGGTGCATATTCGCCCTAGGTGGCATCCCTCATCTAAGATGTAAAATGTGGACCTAACATTGCTTCTATTCTGCAACAAATAATACGTGTGTTCTTAAAATTCCGACTGGCTTCTTGAAATTCTGAAGACACTTTTAAGAAAGAAATTCCTTTTGGGGCCAACATCTAAACTAAGGGCTTCTAACCATTAATGCCACACTTATATAAAGTAATGCATGTAAAGTTTCCCTTCCGCACTAATCTCACGGTTTTGTTAAATTTTCTGTATGAGTAATGTCAGTACACATTTATTAAAATTTTATTGGTTACCACCTGGCTGGTTTTACTGTTGACATGTGATTAGTAATTATTTTTCGCATTACATCCTCACCGTGAATACTATCATAATAATTTGAATTGCCACTGCTTTTCAAGAGTACATCCTTAGTCCATAAAAAGTTCTTTTGGCACAGAAAATTTTTTTGCAATAAACTTTTCCATCTTTAGCTTGTGGATGATTTTTAAATAAGCTACTACACAATCCTGAGCCTTGTTACAGAAATGCATCTGAGGCTTTGAACAAATTTAATACCTGTGACTCTCAAACCTGTGAATCCTAATAATGCGAAGTAGAATGTACTGTACTTTATGGAATCCATATTATTAACAAATTACATAATTAGGTTCGTATTTATTTACAGATAAATCTAAAGCATGTACATTTTAGTTCAGAAAAACCTGATATGTGTGACATTTAAAGAATGACTTTATGGTCATTTTCTTCATTGTTTATATTAAAATATTATTTTAAACTGATAAGTTCTTGCTATTGTTATGAATATTAATGTTACATCTCAGTTGATGATACCAAACAGTTCTTTTTCCAACTACACACAAACAGTGACGTTCCTCCAGAATATTAAGCTTTGTGCTACTTATATAGCCTTCTCCCTTTTCTAATAATTGTCTATTTGTTTTCTTTTAATTTGGATTTTATATATGTTGTATTTTCAATTTTAATCCCATTAGGACAAGGGCTTCATTTCAATTTCTTTCTTACAACAAATTTATCCATCATTTCTGAAAATACATACATCTCATCAAGCAGAATGCCTGCACCATGCAGACTTTTCACAATTAGGTTAACATTGGACTCACCTTTGCTTCTCTGTAGCCTCTCAGGTTCCCGCCCCCCTCTATTTTATGTTGTTTTAACTACATAGCCATATTGGAATGGATCTGTAGAAGATACCTGTGAATTGCTACACAAATACAAATATTTGCTACAAATGCTTCACTTATCTTAAGAAATTGGTGTTAATACTTCTATCTAATGGAGATTGATTTCACAAACAGTTCGTTTGCATCTTCAGTCCACACACTTCGTCGTCAAGGGTACAGATTACTATGATATGTTTCTTCAGTATTGCAAAAATCTGAAAACGAAACAAATCTAAAAACAGAATCAACTGCTGGTATTTCAAAATTCATTACGCGATGATACCTGTGAATTGGTATGTGATGGACAATTAGACTTGCAGGCTTATCTCTTTATCATCACGTCTTGCTTCATGAGGCATCCTCAGAGATCTTAGTGCTAGCCATATGTCTACAGAAGGTTAAATTGAAGCCAGTGGTTAGAGTTTGAAGTTTGGAGTAAAACTACCATTTGGTAACAAATGTAAAAAATGAAAACTTGGAAAATGCTAGCAATAGTGGTTTTAAAAGAATATGTGAATACTTAAGAAAGCCTATGTACCATATTCACAGTTTAAGTCACTTACTTAAAATGATCATATCTCAAACAAATTAAGCCTTTTTGTTAATATTGTGTATGCAAGAGGAAAACTTCCAACCTAACTTTATTAATGTAATTTGTTACAATAGTAGTGTTAAGGTGGCAAGTATTCAATTACTGATATGCCAGTCATTTGAATTCAGTACATGCATGCATGCACACATGCACGCACGCACACGTGCATGCTTACACACACACACACACACACGCACGCACGCACACACACACACACACACACACACACACACACACACACACACACACACACACACACACACACACACACACACACACACACACACACACACACACAAACTACTCAAATAATCAAGCAGAATAACTTGCAGTCTTAAAGGCACTTGAAGCAATAAATAATATGCAAATAACACAAGCTAACTTGAAAACAGCAGCAACATATATGGACAGCAAAACTACACTGCAGTTATTACACAATACCAAAAATCTTAACCAACTGATATAAGCTATAAGAGACAAACTAGAAGAATTAAATAAAAAAGATTGGATAATAGGAATAGAATGAGTAAAAGCCCACATAGGAATAGAAGGAAATGAAATCGCAGATAAACTTGCGAAACAACCAATAACAAATGAATCCCAAAAAGATCCCAAAAAGATGCTATCACGAAAAGAATACTAAAAGAGACTAAAAAAATGGAAAAGAGATTGGCAAAACACATCAAAAGGACAAGAAACAAAATAATATTTTCCCACTGTAGCAAAACAACTAGAACAAAGAATTTACTTGACAAACCTCACTCCCATCTTAACAGTACATGGAAGACTGAAAGCCTATTACAAGAGATTCCACATAATGATGCTGCTGCATGCACCTGCAGCAGAGGAGACGAAACGACAGATCACATCCTGTAAGACTGCAACAAATGGAAGGACCAAAGGAAGAAATTAAGGATGCAAATAAGAAATGAGGGAAGTGGTCAGTGCATAAACGAGCACTTGTGGGACAGTATCTAAAGGTCCTCGGTGAATATGTTAACACAATCAAAACAATCAAACTAGGAATTTCAGAATAACTAAAACAGAAGTGTAAATAAGTGAGTAAATGTAAAAGACTTCAGTTAATGTGAACAATTAATTCCGAAACAAAGCAAATCATACAATGTAATATTATTAATGTAATGGAACATGCATGTAGAAGAATAAAGAATCATTAAAAAAAAAAAAAAACACCACATACACAATTTTGGCAATAAACTTGACTTCAGAGACACTTGGATTATGTAATGGGAAAACCAAACAATTTATCAACATTTTATCAAAGTCAGCAAATTTTAAATGAGGTTTAGAGCACAGAGCCTTAACAGTTTACACAATTATGACATACAGAGCACTAGTATGGGAGTCGTTTAAGAATAGACAAAAGAATCGAACAAAGATAACACTAGTCCAATAAAAAAAAGTTGTTCTTTCACAAGAATTAAGATAACATTTTGTAGAAGTATTTTTCATGCAGAATTCAAATATATTTAGTTTTTCCCCATCAGGCAGGAGTTTTGTGTGACATTTATTTGAATTTTTATAGTTAGTTAGTTACTAACACTCCCCACATGGCAACCTTGGCCTTCGGGGTAACCTCACCCCACCAAGTGATGACCGGACCCATTTCTCAGGTGGAGGCACCCAGAGGGCGGTGTCCATTACCTCCGATGATAGGGTGATAGTGAAGATGGCGGTGAGGTGAGATTTGAATTTTTATAATATTCTAAAAAAATCTGTTACTAGCAATCTAACTCAAAATTATAACTACTCATTCTGACTTACCTAGAAAGTGGTAAAGTCTTGTCTAGTCAACACTAGTGCAACTGCTTCACAAAGGAAACGCACCCTACCACCTACTAATGACCGTCATAAATCTATCTCAACACTTCAGAAATGGAACACTGTCCTTGAAGACCAATAGCAACTCTGATTTTCTGGAAAGGACATTCACATGTTTACTCCTTGTGAGGTCTCAGTTGCTAAAGTTCCAACTTCCTGTTGATCTGTTTCATTACGTACAGAAATTCGTGTGTCACAATGTGGAGACCATGGGAGGAAAATGCAGTGGTAAATGCAAATGAAATAGATAACTTTCAGCCAAGTGAAAATAATCAAAGTGACGACAATAGCATGAATGAATTGGAAAGTGTGGCTAGGCGAGTTATGTTAGTGCAGAAGCCTCAAAAAACAAAGTTGTGATGGGAACACTTTCTAAGCAAATTCAAGCGCTTGTTATGAACACATAAATATGTTGTGAAAAATAATCTTAGTAACGAGCCATGCAATGAACCTGCAGAAATTCCGGGTATTCACAGAAATACAGTAAGAAAAATTGTGACAAAAGGAATACCAAAGATGCCGATCAAGTGTGAAAACAAAAGGAAACGTTTTTCTAAAGTGGATAATTTCATATGCAATTTAATTCGCCAAGAAATTTATAAATTCTATGCAAAAGGGAGAGCGCCCACCTTAGATGAATTGGTTGCACATTTGCAAGAAATTGTGATTTTCCTCATGGGCACTGCACTTTGCGCAGCCTTCTAAAGGAGCTGGGTTTCAAATACTGCACTTTGAATAAGATAAGGGTTATTATGGAATCCAGTAGAATTGTAGCTTGGCGATATATATTGTGACTTTGTGGGTTCGGGAAATTAAAAGTCCAATTGCACAAACTCAGTGTTCTTTATTTCCACCGAAATACAGTTGAAACACTTGCCGATTACATAGCATTACTTAGCGCACACAATTACAATTCACCAGTTCGTCTGTCACAGGTCCATTGCACGCTCACAGTTACGTACAACTCCTCTAATACACGTACACCATCTTCCAGTCCGTCCACTCACTCGGCACTCCTCACGACTGCTTGCCCAGAACTGAACTGACTTGCCAACTACAGGCCTTATATAGGGAAGATTGCCGTTTCTGGAAGGTTCGCGGCGCGCACAACTATCCCGAGGTTTCGAGACATATGGTGAGAGGGGAAAGAGATGGTACAGGGCTCGCGCCACTCTCCTAATCATCCCTTCAGTTATTGACACGAGACAAATGGGTAGGCGTGGTCTGAATGCTTCCCGTCTGGCCCTACTGCTGGCTGGTTCTATAGGGAGTTCCGACGTTCGGGTGACAATATACATATATGTCAAAACTAAGGAAGTTTTGCAGTAATGGACATAGAAAATTTAATACAATTTTGAGTCGAACTAATACTCAATGCTCCATTTATTGCTAGTATTGCTAGTATTTAAATACTAGCAATAAATGGAGCATTGAGTATTAGTTCGACTCAAAATTGTATTAATTTTGTGCTTCATTGTATCATAGTCCTTAAACAACGGAATAGAAAATTTGTTTAGACGAAACCGAGTATGATATCCATGACATATCGAGAAAGGTTGCAACCTTGCAGAAAGTACTGGGAGAAGGAGGGCCGATGTAAAATAATTATAAGGGTTCATGAAAGACGGCCAAACTGCACATGCATTAACTAAACAGACTTTAGATAGTGATTTTCGGGTATATTTTGCATCTGGAACGTCAATGTCTCTCTTCTTGGTTAACAGTAGTCAGCCAGCATATTGGAACTCGACTTGTCTTGGTGCCGCTTTTTCATAGTAAAAATTTTCTGATGAAAATGCTCACCATGCTCATCGCTGACAGCTCCAAGATTTTCGGAGAAGTGTAAGCGAGAATCCAAGAAGTGAATTTTTAAAGATATGTTGCATCCCACAGTGCTATAAGAATGCAGAAGATCAGTCACTATATCATGATAGTTTTCTGCTTTATGGTTTCCAAGAAAATTGAAACATTAACTTCTGAAAGACTGACAGGCTGCTTTCTCCAGTAGATTTAACAGTCCTTCGAAATGCTCGTTACCCATTAATGGCCGGATTTGTGGTCCTATAAAAATTCCATCTTTAAGTTTAGCATCACTAACTTTGGGGAATTTCGATTTCAGATACAAGAATCCATCAGACTGTTTATCCATAGCTTTGACGAAATTTTTCATTACTCCTTACTTAATATGCAATGGAGGTAATATTTTTTCAGGATTCACTAAAGGGTCATACGACACATTTTTCTTGCAGCCTCTGGACCCAACGGGCTGTCTGGCCTTCCAGGTCTCTAAGGCTGACCGTACAGGTACTTGTGGAAGTGCTCCAAGGTCTTAACCACCGTCAGTAGTTCTCGCTGGGTGACGCAGTTCTTCTCTGCCTTGGACAGTGTCTTGCTGTAGTAAGCTATCACCCGCTTGTGGCCGCCCTGGACTTGGGATAAGAAGCCTCCAATGCAATGGTCGCTGGCATCGGTGTCCACAATGAAGGCGCCACCTGGTTCTGGAAATCCCAAAATAGAACTGCAGAGTGTCTTCAGCTGCTGGAAAGCGCCTTCGGCATCCTCCGTCCCCATATAAGGCCAGTGTTCCTCTGTCAGGCAGGTGAGGGACTTGGCGATGTTGGAGAAGCCCTTTATGAAGTGGCGGTAATAACTAACTGCACAGCCCTAGGAAACCGCAATTCCCTCTTATCCTTTGGCCGAGGTCAATTTCTCCAGGTTTGTGTCTTTTCCTGGTCTGTGGCCACTCCGGTTGGTGAGACTGTGTGGCCCAAGTAGTTGACTTCCTTGCGGAAGAGCTGGCACTTCTTTGCGTTTAGCTTCAAGTTGGTCGCCTGCAGTTTCAGTAACACCTTATTCAAGTTGTTGAGATGGTCTTCGAAAGTCTTGCCGACCATGATGATGTCCAGGTATAGCAGGCAGGCGTCATAAGTCAGTCCTCTCATTACCGACTCCATGAGGCATTGAAAGGTAGCTGGTGCGTTGCAGAGGCCAAAGGACATAACTGTGAATTGCCAAAGCCCTGTCGAGAATGTCCTCGTCTCTCGGGTCTAATCTCTGTTTCATATAACCTTGCCCGGCTGAAATGTATCACTCCGCGTTCAACAACCCTCCCCCTCGCCCTAATTGGCTAATGCTTTCGCGTCATACGCCATAGGCCATGCCTTCCCGTCACATTTCGTAATAATTGCCGGGAAGATAAATAAAATCATACAAAAATCATACAAATAAGGATATGAAGGCATGCAAAAATACAAGTTTATAATGAACTGAGCAAATTGAAACAGAATGGCTGAGCAATGAAACTGAAAGAGTTTATAATGAAAGGCCTTTGGCCTTTTCCACTGGAATTTTTTAAGCCAGCACACATACCTTTCAAAAATGCTTGTCTTTCAGTCTTAAAAGTCGTGTCACACCATACTTTACTTTTCGTGTGTTCTTCGTGTATATTTAGCGATTTGTATCTCGGTGCAGTGTGGTTGTCAAATAGCGTCTTCGCCACACAGCAATATCACCTCTGTCTTTTAGCACATTTTTCTTGCCTCTTTTTTCATTCACAAATCCCAGCTGTATAAGCAATCTGCTGAAATTTGGTAAATCTGCATCCTCATTTACAGCAGACGAAATGTTACTTATGTTAGGGAGTTCGTTTCTAAAGAAAAACTACACACAGGAAGACGCACAACACTTTTCACCTATTTTCTCCGAGCACGCACTTTTGTTTATTCCTGCTTTTGCCTGGAGTGGTAAGTTTTCCTGTTTCCTCAATTTCATGTCGCGATGTTCCTACGGATCTAACACTCACACCTGTAACTTCAGAGCCCAGCTGTTCGACTTCTCTCACTGACAAAGACGGATTCTTCTCTGTGAGTGCATTAAACACATGCAACACAATTCTTTTTTCGCCTGTTTGTAAATAATTATCCTTGCGATACTTAAGCGAAAAACTGGCGGTAGACTCTGCCATTATACATATAATACATGCGCAATAAACGATCAATAAAATAATTTAGCTCCCGCACTTTCGAATGGCGATGCATGACTAATCCAGTTCAAAACAAGGTCAGTGATAAAAGTCTTATAAACAAATGTGACCACTACCGCTAAATCACATGCTATCGTGCCATGTGCTTGAGAGCAAAGGAACCTCCTCTTTACTTTGTTTAAGAATTAACATGCATTTCAGATAAATCAACTCTTGCGTAATATATTTAATTAAAACAGTTACGAAAATATAAATTTGACAATTCTCTTCCAACATATAATGATATATCACCATGTTAAATAACGAACTAATTTTTACCGCACGACAGTCATTACCACAACAGCAACCAATGAGAGGTGATTAGGTCACGTGACCATTAAGAGATACTGGGCAAGCTTACGTGAAACAAGGTATAGAGCCACCTGCCAGTAACCCGACTTGGGGTCCAGGATCGAGAACCACTGCGCACCAGCAAGCGTGTCCAGAGTGTCATCAATCCGGGGTAAGCGGAAGCAATCTTTCCGGGTGACAGCATTCAGCTTCCTGTAGTCCACGCAGAAGCGTAGCTCGCCGTTCTTCATGGTCACCAAGACTACAGGGGAACACCAAGGGCTGTCAGACTCTTCACTCACTCCCCTGGATCTCACGTTTTCCAGCATGTCTCGTACCGCCATTTGTTTTGCCAGCGGAAGGCGTCTAGGTGGTTGACGGTACGGTGGAGCACTCTGTCCATGCGGCCATAGTCGTTGTTACCTTGGCTGAAGACACGCTAGTATCGTCTCAGCAGTTGTTGAACCTTCTCCAGCAGTTCTGCGGTCAGGTGGTCTGACGCCCTCTCCAGTAAGCTGGGGCCCCAGGTGTTGCTCGGCACCGGCTCCTGGGCCTTGTCGATTGCTGTCACACTGACCACGGGCTCGCACGTCCCCAACTCCATCCTGGCCTGGATGTCGTTATCGGTGTCTGTCAGGTTGAGCAGTCTCACTGGTTCCTCTTCTCGGCATGGCAACAATGTTCTGGCTACACATATCCTGTGCACAGGGGTCTTCTGGTCCAGCATCATGTTCTTGGTTCGCTGGCCTTCCAGTCGTGCCGTCACGACCACCTCGCTTCTCGCGGGGACAACCACGTCTTCGCTCAGGATGACCCTGCAGATTCCAAGGCGCTCTTCGGATTGCCGGAGTATGACCTTTTCATTGAGCGGCAGGACCTTCCTGCTGACGTTGACCGTCCCCTCGTGGCTTCTGAGGGCATCCAGTCCTAGGATCACCTCAGCATCTTCGCGACGAACACCCACAGGCATACGGCACTCCGCCCCAAGGTCAACTGCAGCAGGGCCTCCCTCTCCACAGGCAAGATGTCGCCCGATGCCGTCACTAGCTGGTATTGTCGGCTCGGTTTTCTTGACGTAAAACCCCTAGCCACGTAAGGTCTGATGATGGTCACAGCTGCCCTGGTGTCTACGAGTACGCGGCACGGCTTCCCCTTCACCCAACGGTCCCTGATGAGGCTGTCATCCATACGCCGGCTGACGGTGCGCATTGTCACTCGAGGAGATGGTGACGGAGCCGACGTGCCGCTTGCCACGACGACCTTTACTTGTTTTCCGGCTGCTCTCCCTGGTGTGGGCAGTCTCCCCCCAAGTGTCCCGGCTGGCCACACCCCCAACATATGCCACTTGGTCTTCGCCGGCGTCCCTTGACTGGCATTCGGTCTCCCTTATAGCGGATACTCCTTGTTCTGGAAGTCGGGGTAGCCTTCACCTTGGCCGCCTCCATCCTCAATTTTGCCATTAGCGCCTAGTGAATGGTTTTGTAGTCACCGAGCATTAAGCGCTGACGTATTTCGGTGTCTCGTACACCGTCAACGAAGGTGTAGGCTGCTTCCCGGGATACGAACTCCTTAGCTGTGCGGCCTCTACCTCTGATGACCTCTTGTGCTTGGCCACTTTCAAATTGACGGTGGAAGACTTCGAACGTCGTAACGCCGTTTGCCAGGTCTTCGACGTGCTCGTCCACTTGATACATCCGCCTGCCCAGCTTCGTGACGTCCTTCACGCCGGCCAACTGTTCCTCAAATTTGGCTGTGAGGGCCTCGTTTGCGGCCTTCATTTCTGTGGCCAGGCTGTCGTTCGCCGCTTTCATTTCTGTGGTTAATTCGGCCTTCATTGCAGTCATCGTCGCGGCCAGGTTGTTTGCAGCTTCCGTCTTGGCAGTAAGGGTGTCATTCCCGTCTTCATTTCTTTCAGTTCCGTGGCCAGGTTGTTATTTGCCACTTCTGTTTTCGTAGCGAGGTTGTCATTCGCTGTTCTCATTTCTTTCAACTCTTCTAGAATTATTGCCAGTGTAGCGTCCATTGTCCTATGTTCCACTTAGTGAAACCGATTGTGACTTTGTGGGTTCATAGAATTAAAAGTCAATTTTGCAGAAATTCAAAATGTTTATTTCCGTAGAAATACACTTTGGTCAACCCTTACAGTAGCAGAATTATGTCACATACACAATTACAATCTTCCACAAACAAAAGCGTTCACTTTCAAAATACAGCTGCAGGTACACAATTCAGTTACAATTACACTCTGGCCAATTGGCAATTGCGGCTCCTTTTTATACGATCATTCATGATTCCAGACAGTTGTGGAATGTTCTCTATCAATCAAGATGTCACTAGAACTTTCTAGTTATCTATCTTTATCTGTTTTGGCAAGCCTTTTATCTCCGCGCTACACTATCTGTCCATTTGTGTGCGTCAGCCGCCAGTCGCGACAATATGTATTGGCTTCATAGGATAATTTCTATTTTCATCTAAAGCATTTTCAGTTTCAGTTAGGTCAGAATCAGAGTTATCACCTAAGGTCGTATCTGCATATATTGGTACAGGGAACTGTTCATTGGGTAAGACAGATTGCAGATTGCAAATTCGGATACTTAACTGCATGTTTTGTTTTAGAAGTGATTCCTTTTATATTTGTCAAACGGAAATAACAATCACTTAAATGATCCTTGAGTTCCCTCCAAATCATAGGAATTGCAAATGGCATATTGATGTGTACCATTTTTCCACCTAGTCAGCAATCTAACACACAAAACATTTTTATCCAGCATGTCTAAATATGAATGAATCTGCACAGTCTTGTTTTTGGTTCTTCAGTATAATATTAAAAATAATTTCCTTATATACAGCTTGGATAAAATCTCAACATATAAGTTAAAGGTTCTTATAACAGGTCAAAGAAAATGCTAAAATCCGATTTTAAAAAGTAACTCACAAAAAAACTGAGCCTGATGGAAAAATTCTGACTACATATCTGAATTCAATATGAAAAAAATACACTAGATTCACTAATCAGATTTCTTGTGAAGAAAACCTTGTCCACTACTGAATGGGAGTCCACAGATTAATTAACATAAAAGTCAAAGTCTTTCATACTCTCATAAGAAGCAGAATGGAGACCAGGTGATCCGTGTTCAAATCCTGGCTATGGCATTGAATTTTTCATTCTGACTACCTGTCCAAAATTTGGCTACACATGTTTGATGTGAAAGAACAATTTAATTTCGATTAACAGACAAGGTATTACTATGTGTGTGTTTGGAGGAATTTAGTAACAGTGACGTCAAAATTAATATAAAAATTATTTGTGGTTGGTTTAGTGATAGCCACAACCCAATTACACATAAACATGCAATAATAAACAGCCTTACACACAGACTAGTCAACATACCCATGGAAAAAGAAGAATATTTCAAGGAACAAAAAGCAATAATACACATAGCAGAAGAAAACGGATACAACAAAAGTTTGGTGTTGAAGAAAATTAGAAAATCTAAACTAAAGAAAACCATTAAGGAAGCAACCACATTTATTAAAGAAAAAGAAAGCAACAGCATATTCAGTTCATTCACATATCATCCAAAAACATTTAATAAATTTAAAAAGATATTCAAGGAACAAAATATCATCTTGGCACCTACTAATAGATACTCAATTTTAAAATTACTAAATTCAAAAACAAAAGATGAAATTCCTTCAGGTAACAAATCTGGAATATACCAAATAAATTGTAAGAATTGTGAAAAATGCTACATAGGTCAAACAAAAAGAAATTTAAAAACCAGAGTCAAAGAACACTTTAGAAACATCAGATTGAAACAAGAAGACAAGTCAGCAGTAGCATTTCATTTTTGGAATGAAAACCATGACATTGATCCAAATCCAAAATTATTAAAAGGAGTGATAAACCAAAATAGATTGACAACATGGGAGAACATATTCATCTGGAAAAATAAGGATCGCGTAATGAACTTTGAAATCCCGCCAGTAGATAATTTGACAAAAAAGTTCATAGTTCCACCACCAGAGAGAGCAGATAACAACAGATGCCAGTTGGGAAGAGATTGAAAATGGAGGCCAGGGCCTTTGAAACTAGTCTCTCATAAATATATGAAAAAGTAAGTGACGAGTGTCAATAAACCAACCACAAATAATTTTTATATTAAGGTATTACTACTTTACAAGAACTTTGACAAAGAAAACAAAAGTCATAAGTAGTACCTATAACAAGAGAACAACTTGTCTCCCAGCGAAACATGAACTAGTAGAAAACTTTCTAAAACACATTCGCAAATTTGTAAATAGTATAACACTTAATAATGTATAATGTAATTTTATTATTAAAGTTTCAACAATGATCTTAGGACAGTTGAGGTGCTCAGAATAATAATGACATATCCCAACCGACATAGAATTTTGAAATAGAAGTATTAATGTGCACAGCTGCCATCTAACTTTCATATTATAAGGTATCAAACGAATTGAGATATGCCAAAATTCTCATTTTGCACTTAAATATTTGTCCATAGTGAAAAAAAAACAACACATTCTCAGTGTAAAAATGGCATATCCCAACTATGAGTACTTTACTTTATGAGGACTACATATTCATGGCATTGTACTGAATGGTAGTGAATATTTATTAATTTATAGATGAATCGTATTTATTACACATCTGCTTCACTTACGTAAGTGAAGCAGATGTGTAATAAATACGACTCATCTATAAATTAATAATTATTTCGCTTCACTGTGGTGTTCCAATACAGTTAAATCTCGACACAAATAAAAATATTTGTAACAGAGTCTCCACTTAACTTAAGAAGATGATAATTCCTTCTTCTTTATAAAGATTGATTTTGAAGGCACATCGATCTTTATAAAGAAGAAGGAATTATCAACTTCTTAAGTTAAGTGGAGACTCTGTTACAAATATTTTTATTTGTGTAAGGGAAGACTTTCTTGACATACAGAATTGGTGTACTTCAAACTTTGTAATTAAAAAAAAATGTTCATGGTGCTCCTTTGCTTTTACATAAGGTTACATCCATTATTGTGGATCATGATAATCCTGAGATTTTTTAATTTTATTTATACTTGAAGTGTATCAAAAAGTTACTTTTAGGAAAAAAGGTAAAAGTTCACAATTTTTATGGTGTAAGTTACAGCAGAAGTATAATGAACATAAAAGATAAAGATAGCCTAATACAATGACCTGATGAAATTACCAAAATAAATCTATAAATAAATCTGTCATGATTTTTATAACAGTCTTTATCATACTCGTGTTGATGATGAAAAAAGTGAAGATTTGGAAATATAGCTGGATTAGGTATTTCAAGATGTTAAATGAAGAAAAAGTCTACCTTGCACTTGCTGTTTTGTATATTTTTTGTTCTAATAAACAACACAAAGTCAGGAAAAGTATTTATCACAATTGTACAATGGTTCAAGAATTTGCACATAGACTTGAAATCCCTTATTTTGAATACCCAGAAAAATCAAATTGTAATGTTAACTACTTTCCATGTTTTGGAGGGGGGGAGGGAAAATTGCATTTATCTCAAAATGAACTTTGATTGGGATGTGCCGTTATTCTAAGCACCTCTTTTGTAATCCAAGCCATCTTTAACATTATGAACACCTTTGCAACTAAATAAACAGTTTTAAATTGTAATGTGTATTTCCTAGCTTGTAGTATTCTGTATAAAACAGAACAAACTGTACATGATTAATGAAACACACGCACAGAGGCACACCCCTTGATTAAATCTTGAAATTACGAGGCGCATCAGCTCATTCTAAATAATTTTTCTTGTGATACTCTTTGTTCAAAAGTTGGTTGTTCACCAGCATGAGCTCCATGAATTACAACAGACATAAAATGCCCTCTACTGACCAAAGTGTAAACTAATCAGATAAGGAAAATATGGAAGTATGTTGGAAGTTTTGCTAATACTTTTACAGTCAATAAATTATGAAATATTCATTATATGCATCAGGTGTAACTAGTGTTTACCTCTCTACTATTTACCTATAGTAAGTAGAGGAAGTGAAGTCTTTCCGTAAATTACGAAAAATACAAGTTTTAAGACTCAGAACCCAAAATCAAGGATTTTTGGTTAAAGGTCCATGTATATTTACATGTGTGTATGCTTGGCATGAACTCGTAACCCAAAAATGATGTCTTTTAAATGTCAAATTTGTCTATAAGTTACAAATAAAAGCATTTTAAAAGTGAAGCTATTTCATTTTAAAAGAATACTTCACTCAAATCACTACTAAAAATCAGGAATGCTTTCTGGGCAGTGTTTAATGATGACATGAGTGAAGTTTTAAGTTTTGATAAAGTATTAAAATTTGTTATTTAAGTTCAACAATATCTTCTAAGGATGCACCATTAAGATTTTCAACAAAATCCCTCCAACTCCAAACTACTCGGTTAATGAGCAAGGTACTGAAAATTTATATAAAAAAAAATTGGCTCTAAGCCTTTTTGTTAAAATATATGTTTAAGATATTTTCATGACATATTAGATGTACATTTTGAATATTCTAGGAGTTATCTCTTTTAAGTGCTCTTTATTCTGAATGACTTTTGCATTATTGGTAAATCATAAAAGATACATGAAATCCTACTGCACAAAAAATGTGGATCTCATAAAAAGTCAAATAATTTGTATTGTGAAGTCAACCATTTTCGAGATATTCACTGTTATTGGTTAGAATTTCCAAGTACTTACTACCTTTCCCAAATGGGAATTTCATTTTTTAGGTCCTTCAAGAAGCATGGAATTTCAAAGCCATATCACCTACTACATTGTTCAACAAAATTTGTAAATGTGAATTGTAAGTTTATCTGGATTAACAAGAAGTAGCTAGAATAATATGTTTTTGAAGAGTAGTTTATAGAAGAGTGAGTAGAGAAAGTCATGTGAATGTAACTATATTTTTGCTTTCTTTTTTCCATCATGGAAACTCCAAAAACATGCTTTGCTGATCTCATCAGCCATTGTGTTTCAAATTCCAGTGAAACCCATGCCAGCTTTGCTGACCATTATAATATGAACAATAGAGCTTTTGGTGTGATATTTATATTCTGTGGCAGTAATTTAGTTGTGCACTATGACAACCTTACTATTAGTATTAAATGCTCTTGTCACCTGTATATTTCTTCATTCAGCTGGTTTGTATTAAATTTAATGCAAAACAAAACCAGAAATGGCAGTTAAACATGTAAGTAGCTGCAATAAAACTCCATGTGCAGACACGTTCAGTTACAACTGCATAGCAGATATTTTGGATTTAATTGCAGCTCTTTAATGTACATTTGCAGACATCAGTATAAAGATAGACAATAGAGTAAAGACTTGACCTACTGTGTTCTGCATGGTCCATGTTGAGAGAACAATGAAAAATCATGGTGAATCATTATTTCAATACATTATTCAACAGAAACAATTCAAGTGCTGATAACAGCAAACTTTTATTATAAATAACCATGAATTGTGTTGTCTACAATAAGTTTAAAAAAGTGTAAAATTTTACACAGTGTAAAATTAAAAAAAAAAAAAAAAAATACCTCTCAGTATTCATTTTCAAACGCATTTAGCATTCATAACTGCCTAATCATGTCCTGGCCCTTCAGTATTCTTTGTTATTTTATTAACAGAGCATTTGCTTTTCAGAACATTAAATTCATCTCTGCTTCCGTAATGTAGACTGTTATTTCTGTTGCTTTTCAAGTTTTATTGAATAGTTTAGTTTTAAAATCAATATTTTCCATAACCTGAAACTTTTATCAATGTAACTTTTACACTATAGTCAAAGTGGCAATCCAGCAAGTAAATAAGTTTTGAAAGTAATAACTAGAGTAATTATGGTTTTCCAAAATAAGAATAATCCCTTGTCTAAAGAAGTTTTTTGCTTTTCAGCCATTTCTTGTTCGATGGGGGTGATTATGTCTCCCTTTAAATAACCTTTTGACTAGTGATAAGAAATATTTCATTTGATCATCAATTGAGCCGGAATAGGAGGCTTGGTTTGGCCTGTGGATAGCTCTTTTGTTGCCTTCAACAGCAGAATTCATTTAACTACTTGAAGCATATATTCTTTGCATTTTGAAACTATGTTCTTTAATTCTTATAAAATTACTATTCAAATTATACTTATTGTTTAGGCAATTTATTGCTGTGTATGAGTTAGTGAAAGTATTTATATTTGTATTATTATCTGATTACTATTCTACTACTTTCATTAATGTGAAAAGCAGCACAGTATGATTTTAGTTTTATTTACCAAGTATACATTCTTCTTCTTCCTTCATATATTTCAAAGACACAACCCACATTGTAATGTCTTCGACAGTGCGAGATCTGTCAGTGTAGATCTGGTCCTTGTGAGATTTGCCTATATTTAGATTCTCATAAGCTCTTATAATATTCTGTGATCTTTTCTCACTTAAATTTAACACTGTGGTTCAGTACAAGAAATAATGAACTTAGCCTGGATGTTCTACTGCTGTGTGATAATATTATATTTGTGCCAACATCAGCCAGAATGGCTGGTTGTCTCCAGCTCATTAATTACAAAAGCGGCATCAGTTAAAATTGTGCAGATGGTAATGCAAAACAAATTGCCTTTGAAACTGTGCAAGTTACATTAAGCCTATTGTTTATGTAGCATTTCTTCAAAAATACTTGCACAGTAGAAAGCAATTGATCATACTGTCTCACAATATAACATTTGCAAATTATTGGAATTCTGCTCCCAGGTTGCTCTTCCCACCATAGACAGACCTCTGTATAGCTTGGTTGTTTTGATTTTTAAAATGAGGTTCTAAATGTTAATTTGCTATCTACTGTAGCACAAATTAGGGTTAGTACACATGTTTTACACTCTTTCATTGGCTTGTATTATGGAAAGTATGAGACTTACATTATTGAAACATATACCATTAAAAAGAGAAATTCAACAAATTGTTTTTAAAATTTTGCGGTTGTATTTTGGTACACTGTTTACCGCTAGGCAATAAATAAGAGAAATGGCGGTTACAGGAACAGAAGGTGCATATTGTGTTCTTGAATTTTATGCAGTAACCGTTGTACAAAGACATTTTCATACATGATATCATAAGGAACCAAATAAAAAGACAATTCCTGCATGATATTGAAGTTTTACAACCACAGGAGAGATCTGCGCAAAGAAGTTCCCAGGATACTCATCTGTCTCAGAAGAAATTGTAGAGTACATAAGAAAAGCTTACATGTGAAGTCCGAGGAAATAGACTGTGCAGGCAGGCAGACAGGTTTACCACAGCAGACTATATGAAAAGTGCTGTGTAAACTTTTGAGAATGAAACCATATTACTTACAACTGTATCAAGCCCCCATAACATCAGATTGGACGAGGTTCTAATGACGATCACTGTCTTCTCGATTGTCCTACTCAGTTTCCTGATCTTACTCTCCTTCCCCTCCTTGCTCCAACATTTTTCTTTAGCGGTTTGCGGAAGTTTATGTACCACCCTTGCCAGTGAATCTTTATGAGCTGAAAAGTCAGCTCCATGAGGTTATGACTAGTTTTGACCACGATATGCTCCAGCAGGTATAGATGGAGTGGACTGTCAAGTAGATATTTCTTGCGTGACATGAGAGGGTCACATCAAACACTTGTAACAGTTGGAGGTTCAAAAATGGTTGAGTTTTTCTTTTTAATGGTATATGTTTCAATAATGTAAGCCTCATACTTTCCATACTACAAGCCAATGAAAGCGGGTAAAGCATTTATGCTAACTCTGTATAATTGTATATTTTGAAATATGCCATTTCACTTGAAATCTGTATAAGTTGACCATCCAGTTTGATTCGGATTCTTCAGATTTCCATTTCTTTATAACCAACATAGCTACATAGAAAATGCACATAGTTTAATCAAGATAGCTACAGTTTTTGATGAATTGAATTCTAATCTGTTTTCCTAATACAGTTTCCCATTTTTGGCTTATAGCTAAGGTGGTTTTCTCCTGTATAGAAGTAGTGCATTACCATAGGTGACCAGTATGCAAGTTTCTGGGAATTGCTATTGTAAGATACCATCATACAAAATGTACAGTTATCTGGCCTGCATGTGAAACTCTGAGGACACTGCCACACTGTGTTGTGTTATTGTATAACAAATGGTTAAGAGCACCTTTCTCTCTGGGTAATAATTTTGGATGACCATATATACAGAGTTTCTCTAAAGTCACTATCCATTTCAATGAAGGACGACAGTGATTGAAAAATCAATATTATTTTGAAGTGTTACTCATATTCTAGTGCCCTTCTACATGACCTCCATCTAGCTCAAAACACATACACCATCTTTCAGTAGTGGTACGAAATGTAGACTGTAACATGTCAACCGTAATTCGACCTGCTGCTTCCCTGATATGATTCCGTAACTCAGGCAGACCATTCACTTTGCTAGTGTACACTTTAGATTTGATGTACCCCCATGCAAAAGTGTCTAAAGGAGTAAGGTCCTGTGAACGGGAAGCCCACAGCCAAGGTGAACCTCTGCCTATCCATCTCCCTGGAAAGGTTCTGTTCAGGTAATCACGGATGATGTTTGCAAAATATGGAGGCGCACCATCTTGCTGAAATATAACTGTATCCAGTATGCCATCCTCTTGAAGCTGCGGTTCAAGGAACAGTTCTAACATGTTGAGGTAGATGTTACCTGTTATTGACCTTTTGGCAAAGAAAAATGGTCCATACAGTTTTGCATTTGTCGTACCCAACCAAACATTGACTTTTGGTGTATCACGTTCCCACTCTGATACCTCATGTGGTTCTTCATATGCCCATATTCGGCTGTTGTGTCTGTGCACTTTCCCACAAACATGGAAAGTAGCTTCATCGGAGAATAAAATGTTGTCCATTAAATTCTCATTCTCTACACATTCCAAGAGGTCATAACACATTGCCCGACGACAGGCGAAATCCTCGTCCTCAAGATGGTGCAGAACTTGAATGTGATATGGACGTTTTCGTAGAGTGAAACGTAGAATTTTCCACACTGTGTTGTGAGGGACGTTCAATTCCCTACTGAGGCGTCAAATTTATGCTTTCGGACTCCTATCACTGGCAATTTGAACCTGCTGCACTGTTTCTGCCAAAATGTGTGGTCGTCCAGGACATGTCTCATCACACACACTCCAGTACGCTTAAATTTGTTCACAAGCAGACGAATGTGTGCCCTTGATGGTTTGTGGAATTTACGGGTAAATTCCGCTCTGGCGTCTTCATATGACAATCTGCGTACCCATGCACAAACATTGGCAACCCGTTCTTCTGTGCTAAACATCTTGCACTAAGATATCAGTATCTGAAAAGAAAAGAAACAAAATATTGTGTTTTCATTGAAATGGATAGTGACTTTAGAGACAGCATGTTACTAGGACAGTTCTTGATTTATAATTGGCATAGGATTTTGTGCCACAAGGCACAGTTGAAATATACCAGAAATATCAAATAATATGAGCATTGTAAATGCTTTAATGAGGATAAGGAAATACAAATTTCATCCATTGAATTACTAATGTTCAGCATGCTCAATGGACTTTTAGTGTATAAATCCATAATGATTGTCAGGTAGAGAATTCATTATGGTTAAATTGTGCAAAATTTGATCAATAGTAAGTTTTTTAATGCTTTTCCAATCATTTGTGGTAACTTATTGGGTGTAAGTACTTAACTGTAAAATTGTTCTAAAAGATCATTTTTATGTGTTAAAGTGCTTAAAATATTAAAGTGAAGAGCTACTAAACGATGCATGTTAAAAATTTTAGTATGTATATTGTAATATTTAAAGTGGTAAAATTGTGTTATTTAATTATATTTTAACACCTGAATATTCGGAGAACAAATGAGTACCATAAAGGTAAAAATGCATTGTTTTCAGTATGTTACCCAAGCTTTATCTTATGTACTCATGGCATGCAACATAATCACTTTAATTGTTAAATAAGGTATTAGCAAAGAAGCAGGAATCTGAAAAAATAATTGAGATAAAAAGTGTTTAAAAAATCTAATATCTAATTGTTAATGTTTGTTTTACAGTCACCAGTAACAGCTCTCACATGGGGCCACAATGACAAGAGACTTTTTGTGGCAACAGGTCCCCAAGTTCACATTGCATGGGTTTCCCGTCGTGTAGCATCACTACAATTAATGTGCCGTTTGCGCATTCATTCTCAACTTAGTCGTGAGAGCCAGGTGGCAGTTCTACCTTTACCGCCAAGAATTAAGGCTCTCATATCCAATTTGTTTGCTCAAACCATCAGGGTAAGTTGCAATCTAAATGAAGAGGGACTTTCCACACTAAAGCATCTACTAAGTTTAGTTTAAAGTTGTACACAAATACCCTTGATGTGTGGGGAATCTTCTTAATCACTTAATTTCTGTGATCCACTTATGTTCATAGAAGTGTGCTCTTGGCAGAAGTTTTGCAAATTGCTTTGTTTCATACATCATTATATATGTTTTAGACAGGAAAGAATATATTGTTGCAATTTTTCTCAATCTTTCTAAAGCATTTGACTGCATAAATATTAATCTCAAAACTTCATAACTATGAGATTCAGGGATTACCATTAAATTGGCTAGAATCTTACCTAAAAATAGAAAACAATGTAGAAATAATACATAACTTGGGCAATTATGTAAATAAAATCAGATCATTATTTGGAAGTCACTCATGGTGTCTCACAAGGGTCAAAATTAGATCCCTTCTTCTTTCTTCTATATATCAACAGTCTGTTAATAAAAAATAAAGAAGCTAAGAGATCAGCTATTGGTTATGCTGATGATGCTATGATTATTGTAAAGGAAAACTCAGGAATTGGTATAAAAATAAAGGCAAACTCATTATTAGAAACAACCAAAAGAGAGTTAGCAACTCTTAATATGACTCTAAACATAAACAAAACAGAGTGAATGGCAATCACCATATATATATATATTGTGACTATGTGGGTTCGTAGAATTAAAAGTCCAAGTTGCAGAAATTCAAACGTTTTTTATTTGCATAGAAAAACACTTTAGTCAACCTTACAGTAGCAGAATTACGTAACATACACAAATACAATCTTCCAAGGTCGTTGACCACAAACAAAAATGTTCACTTTGAAAACACAATCGTAGGCACACGATACTCAGTTCTGATTACACTCCATTTACAACTCTCTTACAACTCTGTTTACAACTACTCGCTGGCGTGTCACGATCTCTTATATACCTCCTTTGATAATTCTAGACTGTTCTAAAATGTTCTCTATCAATCAAGATGTCACTAGAATTTTCCATTTATCTAACTTTGTTTCGGCAGACCTTTTATCTCTGTGCCATCTTTATCAGTTTCTTTGTGTGCACAAGCTGCGCCATCGCGATAACCGGTTCGCAACACTGCTCCCTCCTCAGTGCTGGTTGTCCAGAACAGCACCATCGTAGCGGGCTAGACGATCCAAGTGTACCACCAACTTCTTCCCTAGGGCACCTTCTGGATGCGGTAGACCACGTCGTTAATCCTCTTCACCACACGGTACGGTCCTGGCCACGGCTGTTGAACTTTCTGGCAGCATCCCTTGGTCCAGTTAGGGCGGTACAACTAGATCAGGTCAACTTGCTGGAACCCTTGGCTGTTGGCCTGCCTGTCGTATCGGGTCTTCATGCGGTCGCTCGCCTTCTGGATGTTCTGACGAGTCATCTCATGCATGTCGTGGAGATGGTCCAGCAGGTTCTCCACATACTCTATTGCTGGCTGTTTTGCATCCGAGGGCTCCCAAAAATCAGGTCACAAGGGAGGCGTAACTCTCAGCCAAACATTAAGATGGCTGGCGTCATCCCAGTGGTGTTGTGTATTGACGACTGGTAGGCCAGCAAGAACAGTAGCACCTTGACGTCCCAGTCTCGCTGATGGCAGACCACGACCTTCCTCAGGTGTTCATCTAAGGTACTTTCAACCATGCCGTCTGACTGGGGATGTAGAGGTGTTGTGCGGGTCTTGTTAAATCCAAGTCTTTCTAGTGCCTCCTTCATTAGGTTGGACTTAAAATTGGTACCCTGGTCGCTGTGGAGCTCTAACGGCGCCCAAAAACGACAGAACACTTGCTCCACGAGGCAGTCTGTAATTGTCTTCGTCTCCTGGTTCGAGATGGCATACATTTGCGGCCACTTGGCGAAGTAATCCACAACCACCATCAGGTACTTACTGCCTCGGTCGGACACTGGGAATGGTCCAGCTATGTCGACAGCTATGTGCTCGAATGGCGCTCCGACGTACTGCTGCATGCGACCCCGGCTCCTAGTCTGGGGGCAGCGACTCGCCGCGCACACGTCACATTGACTGGCACCACCTCTCAGCGTCTGCTCGGAGCCTCAGCCAGTAGTAGCACTCTCGAAGTTTGTCGATCGTCCGGTTTGCTCCCAGGTGTTCTCCTGAAGTATCGGCATGCACTTCCTCCAAGACTTCCGGAACCTTACTTCGGCGAAGTATTAACTGCTCCCTCTGCGTCTTCCCATCGGGTGATTCCCATAACCGGTATAGCACGCCTTCTGTGATATTCAGCGAGTCCCATTGGGCCCAGTAGGACTTGTATGTGGCGCTCCTTGGTGCGATGTACTCCCAGGTTGGTCTTGCCCCTGCCTCCACTTCTCTCAAGAGTGGCCCCAAGTCTGCGTCCTCCAGCTGCTCCCTCCTCAGGCCTGCGCTATCCCAGCCGTCCGCAGGCACTGCCGTGACCACTCTGACAGCTGTGGCACGCTCCTTCTCCACCCTTCTGCACTGGCCGCACTCTTCTGGGCAGGGTCTTTGGGACATGGCGTCTGCGTTACCGTGGCTTCTCCCTCTACGTTACTAGAGGAACATCGAGCCGAACATTCGAGCCCCTCCCTGACTGGGAGTTCGGATTGGGTTGGCCTTGGGGGGCAGTGGTTCCCGATACCCTTGGGAGATCGGGTACGTCTCCGGACGGGGTTGAGGGAAGCCAAATATTCCCGCGTACTAGCCTGAATATCTAGTAGGTGTGCTAGATCACCAGACGCCCCCACCGAGGTTGTTCGGTAGCCTTCCCCTTTTGGGGTTGGCGCGCGTAAGTGGCGTATCCACTTCCAACCGTCTTATATTTTTGGACTTGTTGGGGGGGCCTTGTTAATCTTTAGGTCTTGCCCTACTGGAAAGTCCCACGGAGGCGCCGGGCGCCCTTCGGGGAAAGCTCGGTAATTCCCTGTTACAAGAGGGAGATCAGCGACTTCTGCCTGTGTAGACCTTATTCGTATGTCGCCTTGGCTGAAGACACGCTGGTATCGTCTCAGCAGTTCTCGAACCTTCTCCAGCTGTTCTGTGGCCAGGTGGTCGGCCGCCCTCACCAATTAGCCTTCCAGCTGCTGTCCCAGATATTGCGCCGGCACCGGCACCGGCTCCTGTCTTTTGTCGATTGCTGTCACGCTGACCACGGGCTCGCGCGTCCCCAACTCCGTCCCGGCCTGAATGTCGTTATCGGTTTCCGTTAGGTTGAGGAGTCTCACCGGCACCTCTCGGCAGGGCAACAATGTCCTGGCTACACATAGTCCGTGCACAGGCGTCTTCTGGTCCAGCATCATGTTCTTTGTCCGCTGGCCTTCCATTCGCGCAGTCACCACCACCTTGCTTCTCGCGGGACAACTACGTCTTGCCTCAAGATGACTGCGGATTCCAAGGTGTTCTTCGGATTGCCGGAGTATCACTTCTCCATTGAGCCTCAGGACCTTCCTGCCGACGTCGAGCGTCGCCTCGTGGATCCTGAGGCTTTTGAATCCCAGTGTCACCTCCTCAGCCACCTTTGCGACGAACACCCACAGACGTACAGCACTCCTTCCCAAGGTCAACTTCAGAGGGCCTCCTCCACAGGTAAAATTTCGCCCGATGCCGTCACAAGCTGGTATGGTCGGCTTGGTTTCCTGGGCGGCAAACCCTTGGCTACGTCAGGTCTGATGATGGTCACAGCTGTCCCATGTCCACCAGCACGCGGCACGGTCTCCCCTCCACCCAGACGTCCGCGATGAAGCTGCCATCCATACGCTGGCTGACGGTGTGCAGTGTCACTCGAGGGGATAGTGGTGATGGTGCCAACGTGCCCCTCGCCACGACGGCCTTTACTCGTTTTCCGGCTGCTCTCCCTGGTGTGGGCAGTCTCGCTCCAGGTGTCACGGCTGGCCACGCCTCCAACACATGCCACTAGGTCTTCGCCAGCGTCCCTCAGCTGTCCTTCGGTCTCCAGTGTAGCGGATACTCGTCATTTTCGGTTCGGGGTAGCCTTCACCTTGGCCGCCTCCATCCTCAATGCTGCCGTTAGCGTCTCGTGGATAGTTTTTTAGTCGCCGTCGAGCATTAGGCACTGACGTATCTCGGTGTCTCGTACCCCGTCAACGAATGTGCAGGCAGCCTCTCGGGATGCGAACTCGGGTGGGAGGTCGACTAAGGCTTTGCGAGCCAGCTGCTCAGTTGCCAGGGCGAATTCCTGCAGCGTCTCCCCTGGCTGCTGCGACCTTCACTTCAATTGTTTTCGGTAGGCTGCGGCTAAGCGGTTGTTTCTAAAGCAGTTTTCCAGGGCTTCCCAGATGTCCGTGGGTGCCGCCGCTATCTGGACCGCGTTCAGGACCTCTGTGGCCCGTCCCTGGAGGCTGGTTATTAGCTGTGTGACTTCTTCCTCTGGTGACCACTTGTGCTTGGCTACTGCGTCGAATTAACGGCGGAAAACTTTGAACGTTGACGTGCCGTCATACTTGGGTGGTTTGACGCGCGCAGATGTGACGCATCCCGGCTTGTCGACCTTCAAGTCCTTCAACCTCGTGCCGACGATGTCCTCTACTATGGCATTCAGAAAGTTGGTGTGCTTTTGGTATACTATATACTGTATATATAAGGGCGCTCAACTACGGCGGTCATCAGCGCCCTTTAAAAAACTAGTCATGGCAAAAGCCAGATATAAAACTTTCTGAAAACTATACAAGTGTAACAAAACCTATTGTTGGCCTTTCCTTCCAGGTCGTTAACGCGGTTTGCCAGATCTTCGACGCGCTCGTCAACTTGACTCATCCGCTTGCCTATCTCCGTGACGTCCTCCTTCACGCCGGTCAACTGCTCTTCAAACTTTGCGGCTAGGGTCTCATTCGCCTCTTTCATTTCCGTGGGCAATTCGGTCATCTTTTCGATCATTGTCGCGGCCAAGTTGTTATTTGCCGTTTCCGTCTTCGTTGTTAATTCGGCCTTCATTTCTTCCATCTTCTCGGTGATGTCGTTAGCTGTCTTCATTTCTTCCAGTTCCGTGGCCAGGTTGTTATTTGGCGCTTTTGTTTTCACAGCGAGGTTGTCATTTGCTGTTCTGATTTCTTTCAACTCTTCTAGAATTTTTGCCAATGTAGTGTCCACTGTCGTTATTCCACTTCTGACACCAAGTGACTTTGTGGGTTCGTAGAAAAGTTCAAGTTGCAGAAATTCAAACGTTCCTTATTTGCGTAGAAACACACTTTGGTCAACCTTACAGTAGCAGAATTATGTAACATACACAATCTTCCAAGGTCGTTAACCATAAACAAAAGCATTCACTTTGAAAATGCACCTGCAGGCTCATGATACTCAGTGCTGATTACACTCCGATTACAACTTTCGTTATAACTCTGTTTACGACTACTCACTGTCATATTGCAATCTCTTATATATACCTCCTTTGATAATTCTAGACTGTTCTAAAATGTTCTCCATCAATCAAGATGTCACTAGAATTTTCCATTTATCTAACTTTATTTGTTTTGGCAGACCTTTTATCTCCGTGCTATCTTTATTAGTTCCTTTGTGTGCACAAGTTGCTCTATCGCAATTACGGGTTCATGTTATATATATATAACATTGAGTCGAATATTCAATTAAAGTTAGAAAATAAACAAATTAAACAAGGAACAGAAACACTTCCTTGGAGGTTTTTTTTTTTTTTTTTTTTTTTTTTTTTTTTTTTTTTTTTTTTTTTTTTTTTTTTTTTTTGCAATTTACGTCCTCCAACGTTGTCATATCGGACGATGAATGGAATGGGTGATATGATGCTCAAATGAGCCCAGGGTCCATAGAGCTTAGAGTTACCCGACATTTGTCTTTCAGGATAAGGGAAAACCCCGGAAAAACCTTATCCAGGTAACTCACCCTGACCGAGATTCGAACTCGGGACCTCTTGAACGTGAGGCAGACACTCTACCACCACGCTACCGAGGCGGGCTTTCCTTGGACTAGTAACAGATGACAAACTAAACAGGAAAAAAACATGACAGTGGGGGGGGGGAAATACAGAACTATATATATATTTGAAATCTTCTATATATTTCAAATATATATATTTTAAGACAGTCAGCACAAATAATGATTGGAAAAAGCTTACTCAAATGTACTATGTATTCCTATATGCACACCTAAGTTTTGGGGTTCTATGGGGTAACGTCCAAAAAATCAGTGCTAAGAATTCTAAAACTCAGAAGCATATCATATGAATAATATGTAAACCAAATTTGATTGACACTTCTAGAAACATTTACAAAATACAGTAAACCTGCCTAAAACAGACCCCTTATATGCCAGAAACCTGGAAAAATGGAAAATAAATTTCAGAATGAAGTTATTTCCCATGTAAAATTATACACTAAGCTGGAAAACTGCCTAACGCATAAACAGAATTTTTTTTCAGGAACCATTTGTGTAAATAACCTAATTAAAGTGGATTACCTTATGTGTAATAGGTTACAACGTACATATTTTTAAAAATGCAATAATTTTGACGGCAATTACACTTGCACTGAAGTTATATGAAACATAAAGTCATAAACTAATTATTTGAGGAAAAGGAAAAACTTACCATTAGCCCTCTCAACTATGGCATTGAATTGTTCATGTTGACTCTATCCATTAAAAACCTTAGCCTATATATGGCTAGTGTGAAGAAATGATTCATTTCCATCAATTAACTAAAATAATAAGAGTTAAATGATGAAGCCTGGGACTCAAGTACTTACAGCAGTAAGTCGCCACAAATGGTTTATCTCGGATGTGAGAGCCCCTAGTGGTCTTACTGGAAAAAGTATACGATTCGAATGGAGAATTTAATGGCATGATGGCACGTTGACCATGGTAGCTCAATGGGTTAGAGCGACTGGATGGAAACCAGGAGATCCATGGTTCAAATCCCAGCCATGGCATTGAATTTTTCATGCTGACTCTATCCATCAAAAACCTTAGCCTATATATGGCTAGTGTGAAGAAATGATTAATTTCCATCAATTAACTAAAATTTAGTACTTCAAGTTTACATTCGTATGTATGCTGATGAGTTTCACAGGATGTTTAACATTTTAATGTATACATTTAGAAATATTGAAAATGGATGTAGTTCTTAAGTAAAATGTTCAAGATTTTAATAGCCTGAAAGCTGTTGATGTTCTAAAAATACATAACAAAAATATTAACTTCCACAACACTGCAGTAACCCAACCCAGCTCGTTACAGGTATAAAACAGCTACCACATCCATCAGTAAGACCAACCACAAATTGTGGATCTGCCTATAAACCTTAACAAGCTTTGTGACAAAAGACATAAGTTTCATGGAGCAGAATCTTTCTGCCTGGGCCATGTTTGTTCTGCATTAAAGAAAAGCCAACATCATCTCTACCATTTCATATGCACAATAATTTCCGTAACCAACTATTTCTTTTCCAGTCCATTAATTGATTACGATTACCTACAACTCTAGCAATTTCCCAACATTGATATTCCAGGTTGTAATTAGGGAAACAACCATGACTATTTACTCAGAATGTAATCGTTTATCTGTTCTAATCCATTGGGCAGCAGCTCCTTATCATTTACCAAATGATATCGTTCACTTTCAACTCTCAAATTATCTCCCACTTCCAAGCAAAACAAAGTTTCCAGCATTAAAGCTCTAGAAGTTTTAGTATAACCTGCAATCTGGGAAACCAGCACTAAGATTGGAAGGTGAAAATTATTCTAATTACCATGGAAAAAAGGATACATTTATAACTAATGACACTTTGCATGTTCGTGATCTAATGAAGAGAAGAAATCTATATAATGGATTCTAAATCTAATGAGAGTGACTAGTATTTTGAATCATCTGTAAATTGGTCTTTGTTTGATTGCAATTACATTTACAAAAACAGCCAATAACAGTTAAGTTTTTAAGTAACTTAAGGGGAGGCATCTGTGAAAAATTCTAAAATCCAGAGTTTACATCAAAACTGCTTGAAATTTTGTCATTAGGTGGGGTATAGGGAATCTAGTTAAGCTTTTAAAATTCATCTCTATCTTAAATAGTTTTTTCAAAAAAACATATTTAGTGTAGAATAAAAAGAAGTATTTCAGAAAGTGGAGTGCCATTGTTACTAAAATTAGTGTTGTTACTAAACACACATATTTAGTGCTTTTTATAGTATGATTTTTGTATGTTATATAAAAAGTCCCAGGTCATACAGTTTTTCTTTTAGAAACTTTACATTTTAGATTCAGGTTTCTCTGTACATCAGTTATAAAAGTTGCTATACTTTTAAAGTGTGTATCAAGTATTTTTGGAGAAAAAAATTATGTGTGAATATATTAAATTTTTCTTAATTTTTTTGCAATTTTGAGATTTAAAAATCAATAATAAATAAACTATTTAATTTAAATAAACAAAAATACCAACTTTTATTAAACATTTATTTAGAAACATGTATGCAAAGTTTAATACAAATTCGTTGAGAATTGCAGAAGTTGGAGCATTTTGAAGATACAAAAATGTTCAAAAATTGAAAGTGGAAAACTTTAAAAACTCCATGCATCATATACAGGCCCTACAGCTATCTTATTACCTTCTCTCTCTTTAATTTGGTTACCTTTGGCCCTTTTTTTTATAATTTTTCTGTCTACAATAGTTTTTACCAAAAAAATAATAATTTAATTTTTTGCTGCGATTTCTTTACATTGGGAAACATATTAAATTCTCTACAATTTTTGTTATAAACGATTGGAACTTTGGATTCTGGTTCCTTTAGATAATAGTTACAAAACTATATATGTATATACTCATTTGCTCAAGTCTAATGGTTCTGGAGGAGAGAATTTAAGGAATATGATAGAATTTTCTTGAATTTTTTTCAATTTTCTTGTTTCAATACCAATCATTATTAATTTTTTCATATACAACCATAATGATACCAATTTTTATTGAAAACTTATCTAGGAATATACAGATATGCAAAACTTAAAGAAATTCATTGAAAACTTAAGTGTCTGGACTATAAGGAGTATTAAAAATGCTAAAAGTTGGACATGAAGAAAAATCTAGTTAGAAGCTCTAAATATAAACATTTTTTTCTATGTTTCAAAACCATCCTGCACTATATGAAGACCACTCAGCTAGTTTAGTATCCTCTTCTTCGTTTAATTTAGTCATCTTTAACTGCTGCTTGGCAGATTTATATTTGCTCAATGAACTTTGATCACTTTGTTTTAGCTTTCACCTATCCCTTATACTGCTAATTTTCTTGCTATCAAGACTTACTTTGCGTGCTGAAACTTTTGCCTTAACTTTAAGTCTACCTTTATAACCCATATTAAATTCACCAACAGCTGCAATCACTGCAATTTGCAATTTCTTTCTTAATACAAAAACATTTTTGTGACATTTACTCCATGGAAACTTTCATTAGCATTCTGTGCTTCTCCTTTAATGCAACTTTCCCATATAATAGTACTAACTAATCTCTTTATTTTTGTCTATGAGATGGAAATTGTAAGTAGAATAGTTCATGCAATTCATACCCATGGTCATACAAAACTTCTGCATAGAAATATGACCCTTACCAATGCCCAGAAATATATCAACCATTCGACTATTTACATCAAAAGGTGACCTACTAGAATCACTGTTAACTCTTGGGCTATAATATGTTTTCACTTAACATTTACCTCAAGCATAGCATTCTAGTATCATTACTTACTATTATGGCTAGAACACCTTAAAGTTTCATTATATTTTGCTTTGAAATAGCCACTGTACTCCTAACCTAACCTGGTATGAATCATATATATATACTGTTGCAACAAGAAAGCAATACATTAACTTTAAAGAGAGTCGATTAAAGACACTAAACAACACTTACTTTTAAATTTTTCCGGAACATGTTTCTGAGGCTTTGCCTCTATCATCAGCCGGCTCTCGACTGGTTCTTGTTGGTGTAGCTGACAATATTTTGTCACAGGTCTCCTCTGGTGGCACAAAAAAATAACTTTCCCAAATCATTAGTGGACAAAAAAGTGAACTTAGCAAAAAAGAAGAAGCTACTAAAGGAAACCACAACCCTCTCAGCTACAGAAACTAATATGATTTTCAAAAAATTCACTTATCATCCATGGGCCTATGATAAATTCAAAAAAGTCTTCAAAAAACAAAACATTCAACTAGCACCAGTCAACCATTTCTCCTTAAAAAACCTAATTTGCTCAAACATCAAAGATGCCATTCCATCTAACAAAAAATCTGGTATATATCAAATTGAATGCAATGACTGTAGTCAAATTTATATTGGAAAAACAAAAAGAGATTTAGAAACAAGGGCAAAGGAACACTTTAGAAACATAAAATATAAACAATTAGAAAAATCAGCAGTTGGCACACATTTTTGGGGAAAAAACCCACAACATAAATCCAGAACCAAAACTACTACAACATACATCAGGAAAACAAGAACTATCCACATGGGAACAAATCTTCATTTCAAAAAATAGGAACAAAGTATATAATTTCGACATCCCCCAGAAAGATTTGTTCAGCAAGTTCCTTGAACCGCTACCAGAGGAGACCTGTGACAAAATATCGTCAGCTACACTGAGAACCAGTCGAGAGCCGGCTGATGATAGAGGCAAAGCCTCAGAAACATGTTCCGGAAAAATTTAAAAGTAAGTGTTGTTTAGTGTCTTTAATCGACTCTCTTTAAAGTTAATTTATCATAACAACACTGTTTTCAACACTTCCAAGAAAGGAAAAGCAATACATTGTTAAATCAGGCTTTATTCCTATTCTAAACAATAATAATTTAATATAAGCTGCTATCCACAGCTTTTACTTCCATGTAAACCATATTTCACAAACACTACATGTCTGCGGAAATGTTTGCTTACTTTCAAAAGTAGTAAGTGGGAAATAATATATAAAAATGGTAGCGGAAAGGTTCAGTAGCTTCCACAAACATCCAGAAGATGTCTCTGCACATTACCACAGTTACAGAATCAAACTGCGTAGTTTAAACCTGAGAATTCCATCAATTTCTTTGCGACACATTGGAAAAAGCAATATAAATGGCCACGCCCACCCGCACATGGGCATTTAAATAATGACGTAGCTGCTCTTTAAATGGCGCTAGGGCCTAACTGACGGCATATTCTGAAACTACAATGTTTAAACATAGTTTTAATGCAAAAAATGGAAAATGTCGTTTTTTGTCATTTTTGAGGAAATTTCACCGATTTCACCTTAAAGATAATTTCTTATCTTGATTTGCACTTGGTCCAAGTTGGTTACTTTTGGTTTCTGTCATACAAGATCCTTATGTTGCCTCATAGATCTTTACTGTCTCTTAAAGGCTAGGTGTTTTATGAAATTACTGTGCTTTATTTAATGTGGAAACCCTTAAATATTTGCAGCCAATACTTGTTATTTAATTAGAAATTAAAATGCGTATTAACTATTGATTTTTTTCATAGGTAATGTAAGTAGCAATGTCAAATCATTACCATTTTGCAGCTTGAAGCTCCCACCAGCCCATTCTAGTTCTTTAGAGATGTATTCTGATAAAAATTAATGACATTTGTATAATTCAACAAAAAACAGAGTACAATATGTTGTTTAATACATTCGAGCATAACAGTGTACTTTTATTTAAATTTTGAAGCGTTACATATTTTTATAAAATTACCTTCCGCTCAGAGCCGTAAAACATGTCCGCTTGGAAAGGGTTAATTTGCTAGAGCATAAAATTTTATAACTCTTGTCAGCCCTAGTAGAGTCTAGGGAGAGGTATGGTATTGAAATGTGGGGGATAGAAAATGGATGGGAGAAAATGGATCTCGTATTAAAAGCATTTTGTAAACTTATGTTGGGAGTGCCTCAGAACACAACATATGTAAGGTCTATTTTAGAAATAGGGAAAGGCGGTGTGAAAGGATTGGTGATGGAAAGAATAGTTAAATACTGGTGCTGGGTAATGCAGCTTCCAGAGGAGTGTGTTAAAGTGTTGTATTAAGTATCAATAAAAGTATATGGTCACGATACATGGTTGAGCAGGTTAAAGGATCAGTTGGAGAAGAGTGGGCTAGGTGATGTATGGTTACAGAAGCATAGCATGATACAGGGAGTATGGAAGAAAATTTGCTTTAGATTTGAAGATATGGACAAACTATGTGGGCTGGGATTGAGGGGAAAAATGTCAGTGGACTTTTATAAGTTTATTAAAACAAAAATAGGTAAAGAAAAGTGTTTAGAAATATGTAACAGCAAAGAGAGGGGAGCTATTGCTTGGTATCTTTAGGGGCATGGAAATTAATAGGACTTAGGGGTAATGCTGTGCAAGAAATCTCTCCAATCTGTGGAGATAAAGAAGATAACATATGGCATGGGAATGTAGAGGTACAGATGATTGGAGGAAAAAGCTGATAAGAGAAAGGTGGTTGAGAAATAAAATAATTATAATGATTAAGAAAATGTTTACAGATCAGTGTTTGTTAGACAATTGGGGGAGTCTTTGTGGAATGTTAGTGCGAAATGCAAATGGGTTGATAGAAGATAAGAAGGATGCTTTAGTAGTGTAAATAATAGTTTAAGAGCTGTGTGGGATATATGTAATGTGGGGCATCTATTGGATAAGTGACAAGGGCCAATTTCAATGGATGTCATTATGTATCAGTTTAGCACTAATAAATGAATAAATAGCATAAATTATAACTCTTTCTCTTGCACTCCTTAGTTATACAATACATAATTAGTTTTCATACGTCTTATCTATAAACAATTTCATATTTAATATTCTGTTCTTAATATGTAGGACTATGATACATGAAGCAAAATATTAATATAATTTTGAATTGACTTAAAATTATATCAGTTAATAAAATTTTTTAATTTTTAACTTGCGTATTATTGCTACAGCTTTTAGTAATTGCACTTTACCTTTGTAGTGTTGTGTTCCTGACTCTTCTGCTCTGAGAGATTTTGTATCCCGCCCACCAGTTGGTAGCGTCCGCCTTCATTGTACCATGATACGTCATGATGATGACTCAAATGCAAATGGAGGAACGTGCTACACTCTTTATTTGGAGTATTTAGGTGGACTAGTTCCATTACTGAAAGGCAAACGAACCAGCAAAATTCGACCTGAATTTGTTATTTTTGATCCTCAGCTTGATGGTAAGATAACTTTAAAGTTTTTTAAGCATCCCATTTGTAGGAATATCTGCTAATATAAAATATATGTTGAAAAGCTGCATTTTTATATATGCATTAAGCGAGCATAATAGAGGTCATATGAAAATATAACAGCTTCACAAAGGAAATCAATTTTCAGAAGTAACTATTTATAGCAAGATTATTATTTATCATCATCATCATCATCATCATCATCATCATCATCATCATCATCATCATCATCATCATCATCATCATCATCATCAATCCAGTTAATCTTACAAGAAGATGTAAGAGATGTCACATAAAACTTTTTGGATACATTATATATGTTGTACACCAAAATAAAGTTAGTACAATCACATTTTTCTCTAGAATGTTTCTTGCAAAGTCTGTTGTAAGCTGTCTGCAGGTAATATCAGTGATGAAGAAATCACTTCTGACAGCTTTAACTCTGCATCACCTGAAGGAGAAAAGGAAGTCATTACCGGAGTACAAGTTTAACAATACAGCTCTTTTGTATATTCTTCCACCAAGTGAAATTGGTTAAGATTTAGGAAATTGTGAGCTACTGAACTTAGTTGCTGATTTAATACTCTTAAAGGTTGGGGTAGTTGGTCAAATATTTTTATTCCACTGTATTTTAAGATTTCTGAAAAACTTAAGTTCTAGATCCTTTATATGAAGTTTGTTTTTGTTCATTATATTATGTGCATATACATCTGTGTTCGTTGTTAAATTGCCCAAATTAGTTGTAATATGAATTAACATTTATTTTATGGAGAGGTTGGGAACTGTAAGTTTAGTTGTTTGAAACACACTGCAGCTTTCTCAGGGAGGAATACCCACCACGGTTACTAATCCTCTCTTTTGTAATTTAAATATTGTGTTACTATAACTAATTTCCCCATACCTTTATTCCATTTAATAACAGTGAATAAAAATAAGCAGAGTCAAACTGAAAAATTCAATGCCACAGCCGGGATTTGAACCAGGGATCTCCTGGTTTCTGTCCAGTCACTCTTAACCATTGAGCTACCATAGCCAACATGCCGTCATGACATTAAATTCTCCAATTGACTCATATTTTACCGGTAAACCACTAGGGGCTCTGGTATTCGAGATAAACCATTTGTGGCAACTTACTATTGTAAGTACTCGAGTCCCAGGTTTCATCATTAAACTCTTATTATTCAAGTTAATGATAGAAATTAATCGTTCCTTCCACTGGCCGTGTATAGGCTAAGGTTTTGAATAGATAGAGTCAAAATTGTGTTGTTTTACAGAACATTGGATTAAAAAAACCCGCATTAGCCTAGATTCGCATATCTTTTCAAACTTTATAGTTGCAGACTTGTTCTGTAGGGAAAACTACACACATGGGGGTACCATGATTGCAGTAAAAAAAGGAATCAAATATAAGAGGTATTTAAAAACCAATATGCTAAATGAAGAACTGATATTTGAACACTCTATAATTGATATACAGGAACTAAAATTATTTATTGTATGTATCTATCGCTCTCCAAATGGGTGTTATGCTACTTTCCTAGATAAACTTGAGAGTTTGATTAATACACTCCAAAAACACTCTCAACAAATCTTTATATGTGGAGACTTTAATGTTGACTTCTTAAAAGACAACCCATCAGTACATAAATTAAAAAACTTACTAGCATTGTTCAATCTCTCAAATGTAATTAGTAACCCCACAAGATTAACTTTACAGTCAAATACGGCAATTGATGTTATAATTCTAGACAAATCTATCATTACTGTCAAGCTGGAGAATATTAACACTGGCTACTCAGATCATAATACTATTGTATCTAATTTAACAAATTTTAGGACTAATAATGCTAAAATAACTCCCCAAACATGTTATAAAAGGGTATTTTCTACTGCAAATATTCAATATTTCAATACGCTCTTAAACCTTGAAGACTGGACTGATGTGTACAATGAAAAAAGAATAGATGAAAAATTGCAAAAATTTTTACTGACGTTTTTGCATAATTTTAATACAGCTTTTCCTTATACAGTTGTTAAACAGAGGCAAACTAGTAAAAGGAAGAAATGGATAACAAAGGGAATTATTATCTCTAGCAAAAGAAAACGCTATCTAAATCAGTTGAGTAAAGTAAACAAAACTGAAGCATTTATAGAATATCATAAGAAGTATAAGCAAATATATAATAAGGTAATAAAAGCTGCAAAAAAGCAATATATAGATACTTGCATTTCAAATTTGTCGAATAAAAATAAGACTATCTGGAATATAGTAAAAAATGAAAGCACTAACAACATGGTCAGAACTAGAGACAAAATTACTTTAATAGTTGATAATACAAAATTAGATAATCCTGCTGAGGTATCAAATATCCTTAATAAACACTTTATTAGTGTTGCTGATAGAGTACCTTTGACTCATCCCAATATAACAAATACTCCTATCAAATTAATCAGAAACGATAAAAGTGTATTTCTCAAACCAGTAACTTCTGAGGAGATTCTTAAAATAATACATTCAAAAAAGAACACATTCTCTGCTGGATTTGATGACGTACCAGAGTGTATAATCAAATCTTGCAAAGAATATATAGTAGCACCATTAATGGATATATGTAATTGTTCTATATCAACAGGCAAATTTCCTAATGTCTTAAAATTAATAAAAGTTGTACCAGTATTTAAGAAGGGAGATACAAAAAATGTTGATAATTATAGACCTATTTCAGTTCAATCGGGGTTTTCAGAAATCTTGGAAACTGTTATGTTAAACAGGATATCTCCTTTTCTTGAAAAATATGTAATCAGTGATAAACAAAATGGATTTAGGAAAAATAAATCAATTTCTAATGCACTATACTCCTTTATGAAACAAACATTAGAAGGGTTTGAGGCAAATAATTATACCATTGGGATTTTTATGGATTTGTCTAAGGCATTTGATTTGGTTGACCATAATATTCTATTATCCAAACTTGAAGCCTATGGTATAAGAGGGGTATCTCATAATTGGTTTGAATCCTACCTTGAGGGTAGAAGACAGTATACTGTAGTTAATAATGAATTAAATGGTCATAATATTAATTCCAATATTGAAATTGTGAGATGTGGGGTTCCACAGGGTTCTATCCTGGGACCACTGCTTTTTCTAGTATATATTAATGACCTTCCACTTAATATTCCCCATGCAGAAACTATTCTATATGCTGACGACACTAATATAATTATCAAAGGCTGCAATAATTCTGAATTGCAACATTATGCTAATACTGTGATGACAAATATGATGCATTGGCTAACTAATAATAAATTACTACTTAATATTAAAAAGACACAAAGTATGCATATTTCACTATCAAATAGAAATAAAGCTAATATAGCTCCTGTAATCGCTTTTGGCAATGAGGTAATACAATATACCAATGAAACAAAATTTTTGGGGGTAATTATTGACAAATTTTTAACCTGGAAGCCGCATATTCAGTATATTACTGCAAAAATTAATAAAGCCCACTACATAATATCAGTGCTAAGGAAAATTTGTAATACACAAACATTAATGCTGATTTACTATTCATATGTGCAGTCTTATCTTGCATATGGTATCTTTATCTGGGGATCAGCTACCGAAATAAAAGATTTATTTGTAACACAAAAGAAAATAATAAGAAGAATGTTTAATCTAAGTAAAGGGACTCATTGTATGAAATATTTTAAGGAAAATAATATACTAACTCTGCCATGTGTGTATATCTTAGAAACCGTATGCTTTATAAACAACAACATACAATATTTTCAAACAAATAACACTATTCATGAACATTATACTAGGAATAATACTAAATTACATATACTGGGATCAAGATCAAATAAAAAACTTAACTCAGTACTTCATAAAGGGGTTCACATATACAACTTAATCTTAAAGAAAATCAAAAACAATGATAAGAAAAGATTCAGAAGAGATGTGAAATCATTTTTAATAAATCAGTGCTTCTATAGTACTCAAGAGTTCTTTGAATATTTTAGATACCAGATTAAGTAGAGTAAATGATTATATGAGAATAATTTTATGATACTAATGGTTGACAATTCATGTAAGTTTTCTGTATTTGTTGACATTGATACAATTTAATCTGATTATTGCATGCAGAATTAATTCTGTATTTTCTGAATTTCTAGTTTGTATTGTTTGTACTGTATCTTGAAAAAGCAAATATTTCTGTACAGAAATTAAATAAAAAATAAATAAATAACAAATGAAAAATTCAGTGCCATGGCCAGGATTTGAACCACGGATCTCCTGGTTTCCATCCAGTTGCACTTACCCATTGAGCTATGATGGCCAATGTGCTGTCATTGTCATGAGGGCATGTTGTACATGGTAGCTCAATGGGTAAGGGCGACTGGATGGAAACCAGAAGATCTGTGGTTCAAATCCTGGCGGTGGCATTGAATTTTTCAGTTTCACTCTATCTATTCAAAATTTTAGTCTATACACAGCTAGGGTGAAGCAATGATTAATTTCCATCAATTAACTTAAATAAGCATAATACGTTTTTAGCACTTCACTGGAAATGCTAGACTTCAACTGGAATAGGATAAAGCACACATTACTTAATTTAGTTGTCAGTGTTTGTACATGTGTATTCCACCTCAGATGTTGGTCAAACCACAGACCCAAAAATTTTGCTTAAGCTAGAAATTTTATTTATAATCTATATTATCTTACTGTCCTTCCCAGTAATAAATATACTTGTGTAGGCAACAAAGAGGGTAATTTATACATGAGATCCATTCTTTAGATTAGCTGATAGAACATTGATGTAGATCAAGAATAAAAGTTGGTTATTCACTATTGTGGGGCCATGACATCAATTTTAAGAACACACAAGTCCTCTCATCAACCATTTATGCTATTATGCTCGCTTACAGACATAAGCGGTAGAAATATACAAACATAACAATTTTAAGTGAAAAGAGGCAGCTTTTAGAATAAATAAAATGTGGGTTCATGCATTGTAAAAACTTGAATCACACAAACATAAAGTCAACAGTAAACACAAGGAACATTCACTTCCCGACCAGAGCCAGTGTTAAGGCAATCAGTTGTATCCCCGCCCCTCTCCAGCCGATATAAATTACGATGTGCGGCCAACCTGCTTCATTCAACTTCTGACTCTCGCAGCAGGCGGATCACCACCCTGATGATGCTAGACACATTTCCTGGCGAAACGTTGGTTGATTCTTCAAGAACTTTTAGACTACAGCCCATAAGCCCAGAACATAAATATTTTTTTTGTGTTAAAAATGATATATAAGATAGTTTCTATTAAGTTTGTTTTTATTGTTATAAATAAAATGTGCAATAAAGTTAGTCGTTAAAGCAGGCCTTGGGAAGAGTACTCTGAAGGTGTGAACAGAATTGTCTGTACCTTCTTACATGTGGTAACTAATAACACACATATTAAGTAGAACCAGTTTTCCCTACTGATTTACTACTTTGGTGGTCACCAAGGGAGGGGGAAATAGAGGAATGGCTTGACACTTTGGGAGTATGTACCCCCAGGCCTGATTGAGAATAATAATTAATGATTTTAGTGCAGATGTATGGAATGTTGAAGCAATAAGGATTTACATAATAGCTAGGTTCAAAACAGTGGTTCAGAAATAGTATATTACCTTGGTACTTAAAATGGAAAAATACTCTACTCTGTACACTTTTTTCAGAGCTGGCTTTAACAGTAGAATCTGGAGAATCTGGTAAGAGCAGTGGCTCTTCTCAGAATGCAGCAAGTGATACATCTGATACAGAAAGGGAGGAAGGCTGTGGTAGTCCAAGAGTGCAGAGACGCAAACGACGACGCAATAAATCTCATAATGGCTGTAGTGATCGTGGTTTTGATGGTGACCATGATGAAACTGGTTACATGAATAACCTGCCAGATGTAAGCCAAAAGGAGTTTCTGTTTAATTTCTTCTCTAAATGTTTGAGACTTAAGTAAAAAGATACTGTAGAACCTCACTTATGTGTTTTTCCTAGATATATTTTTAGAATCCAAACTTTGTCCATTAATATTAATTTCAGTTATATATTTATCAGTTGTAGATTTTCTTATTAAAACTTCACACTTTTCTCAACCTTTGGAGACTATATTAACTTGCTCATTTATGTTTATGCTGTGTTAAGATATATGATGCATAATTTCTGTATATTGTAACCGTGCTGTCGCAGCACAGAACATTAGTGAACTTGGGCAAGGCATGAATATTTTTAGTACTATTGCTGTGCATACATTAAATGGTTGAGCAAGGTCTTCTTCACAGTCTCACAGTCGAGAGTGATACAGATTATAATGATGAAATAGGCCTTAATGAAAGTTTCCCATTATGCATGTGAATACCTAGAAATTACTGTGAATTTCAGTCACAAAGATTACATAATGCCATTATTCTGTGATTAGTGCATATGATAATAGACTAGTGTAGGTGGGAACAAACAAAGAAAGATTCACAATTTTCTTAAACCAATCTAAACCAGAATTTTTATTTCCCTCTTTTGATTCATTTATTTTTATTTTGTTAGTTGGTATTATGGGTTGCAGTACTGACATGCATACAAGTAATCTGAATAGTAAGTTTTGCTTATTGCTTTCTTTATAATAAATATTGGAAATCATAATTTCTTCCACACTAGCCGTATGTAGGCTAAGGTTTGAATGAGTAGAGCCAGACTGAAAAGTTCAATGCCATAGCCGGATTTGAACCACGGATTTCCCGCTTTTCGCACAGTTGCTCTAACCACTGAACTACTATGGCAATATATAATTATATAACATATAATTAGTTTGAATAATAAATACAGTTGTGTGTACTGTACAGTGAGGTCTCTTTCATATGGGACATGAAAATTAAACTGTGGGCCATGTGTGCATGCCTGTGTGTGCTTTTATCCATTTGTTTGTTTCACATTTCTCACGTGTCCTTTAAACTTTGTAACCATATTTGTCTTTATTTTTCCAATGTAAACTTTCTTGAAACCTTTACATCCAATTACATTGATGTATAAATCAGCAGTTGCAGAACAGTTTTGGTCCAGATATCATCAGCTGAAAGAGAAACCGAAGTTTCTCAAGGCCCTTAGAAAACCAACAGAATTCTCTACTTGATAAAATTTACTCACGCACAAGACTAAAAACTCAAGGTATTAGAATTTGTTGTCTTGTATAAAAAGGATCTCATACAGTACATCCAACCAAAATACCTTCTATCTATAAATCAACAAGAGGAAGTCAGTATTTAGCCCAGACTGATGTTGGCACAGCTGTCTCATAAATATGCTCCAATAATTTCTGGTGTAGAAAATAAAGCTAAAGTAGTAAATGTTTCAAATTGGGCATATAAATGTCGTTTAATAGTTCATAAGTAAATTTGCTTCTAAATTTCTCATTTATATTATTATTATTATTATTATTATTATTATTATTATTATTATTATTATTATTATTATTATTATTATTATTATTATTATTATTATTATTATTATTATTATTATTATTATTATTATTATTATTATTATTATTATTATTATTATTATTATTATTATTATTATTATTATTATTATTATTATTATTATTATTATTATTATTATTATTATTATTATTATTATTATTATTATTATTATTATTATTATTATTATTATTAATCATCATCATCATCATCATTAATCTTTATTTCTTTGAAAACAATATAACTGAGATTATGTTATATTTTAAATTATTAAAATATACGGGTGGAGAAAAAGTGCAACACTCTTTAGGGCTGTGTTCATTGTAACATGTGCATAGTATGTGGATATTGAGGATTTATATTATTGGCGAATGAAGTTATATTTGTTATCATATGATGCTATCATCATCTATTGCCTTTAACTTAACTATTCATTAAAGTTAAGCAATCTTTGATGGTGTTTCTCTCTGCCCTCCCTGCCAATGTATGTGGTGGCCAAATAGTTTGAATGCTCATTTCTCACATAGGCAGTCCAAGTTCGATCCCAGGAATTGGGAAATTTGAAGTAGATTTGGGTGGTTTTTCTGTGAGTTCTCTGGTTTATCGACATTCATTCCATCAGTGCTCCATAATCTTCCCTTCCATGCATTGCACCACCATTTCATATCATTCATTTCTTCACACTCATATCAAATATTGGGCTGATCTCCATCTTTGATTTTCTCTCGGATCTGGAGTTTCTCTGACCTCAGATACCCACTTATGAATGCTGGGGTGTATAAGTCCTGCACATGAAGTGGATAAAAAGGAAATGGAAAAATGAAGTATATTTTATGGTTTAAAATATTATTTACTACTGTTTCTCAAAATTCCAAAATTGTTTGTTATACAAAAGTAATGATTTTATTTACCCCCCCCCCCCCTTGCTTTAATAATCATTTATTTTTCATTGCTCTATCCTTTTAAACAATGGAAACATTTTTTTCAGTAAAATTGGATATCATAATTTTACATGGAAAAAAAAAAAATGTTTTGATGCCTTCTGAGACCAGGAATAAAAAAAAAACAGTTTTAGAAAAAGGTATGTGCAGGCATAAATAATGTCCAAGGAGCTAACAAACCAAAGATATATCATGAAATTCTTTAGATGTGGTAAAATGAAAAGGTATGAAGTGATGCTGTGGTTATAATTGAAATCTTTATTAAAAAGAAATTACCAGAGGCAGAGCACAACTGTCTCAC